>CM053786.1:706857994-707457994 GCA_028749045.1 Cupressus sempervirens | reverse complement strand
AAATCTTTCCTTCTATTGTTCCATGTGTACTTACATTTATTAATAGGAATATCAAATAGGTTGTTAAAGTCTATCCATTTTTTAAAGTCCACAGATGCTTGGGAGATTTGCTGGATGCCTTTGAATTTTTCATCTATGTTCATGATAGTATTAAAATCTCCACCTATTAGAATGTGTTCATTGCTATTATTTTTAATAAATAGACTTATTTCTTTCCATAAAAGTTTTTTCTCTATGTGATGGGTAGGTCCATAAATGTTTATTAAAATTAATCGTAAGTTAGTCTTTATGATTTTAATTTTGCTACTCATCCATGAATTATTTTCTTTTAATACATTTAGAGTTACTTTCCTAGGATTATAAATAATACCTAATCCTCCTGAAGCTCCTCTAGATTCTTGTAGGTTAATGTTCCAACTACCTAATTTCTTTTCTAGCTTAATTCCTTCTTCCTTATTTAGTTTTGTTTCTTGTAATATAATAATTTTAAATTTAAATAATTTTAAATTTTGCTTTAGTAGGTGTTTCTTGCTAGGAGCATTTAAACCCCTAGCATTCCAAGTAGTAATCTTCATGCTGCCTTAGGAAGGTTCTTCCCCTTCCCTGGTTTGAGTAACTAACTGATCTTTTGCTATTTTTTACTTGCCTGACTGCTTCTCTGAGTTCTTTAAGAGACTTCTTTCCTCTTTTAGCTTTTAGTTTGTTATATTTAGGAGTATTTATCCCTTCTTAATTCATCAAAATACCCAATTTCTCTATGTTCTCCTGTGCATTTATCGCAATATCAGATTGATTTTTCCTTCTTTCTCAACTTTTTCTTCTTTTTCTAATTCTTTCATTATCTATTTTTCAAGGATTGTCTGAGCTTCTATTTGTATATTTTCTACTAAATTTGATATTCTCCATACTCTATCCATATTTGTAGCATCTTCTTGTCCTATTACTATTCTTGATTTGGTTGTTTGTAGAGCTTTACTTATCTTATCTTCTTCCTCAATGATAAATATATATCTCTTCTTAAATCATCAAAGGTGTAGTTATCTTTGCTTGGCTTTAGAACTCGCTGCATTAATTCCTCTTTCTATAAGTCACTGCTTTTATCAATACTGTCAAAGTTAAATACTTGGATCAATTCATCAGTTAATAGTTCCAAGTTATCTTTCTCTACCTCATATGAATTGAACATTTCCAAAACTTCATTCTTTGTTTGGTCATTATTTAGAAAATCATGAAAATCTTGTGTTAAATTTCCTTTCATCTTACTTTGATCCTTCTCACTTGCATTGTACTCACTAAGATTATTAATAGGAGAGTCTTGTATTATGGTTGGTGTTTGCCAAAATTTGGTGAACATATTTATTGCTTCTCTTTTGGATTCTATGGTTTCCTTTATAGACTTTTCTTTCTTTTGCAGCAGAGTTTCCATTATTTCCTTTATACACTTAACATTTCTTCACTCTAGAGATTCATCAGAGAAAAGAAATTTGTTTTCTATTTCTTTAAGAATACTATTGTTATTTACCGAGAGCTTTTTGTCTTGAGACCTAAATTCCTTCTCTGACAGCTTTTCTTTCCCACCTAGTTCTTTTCTTTTCTTTTCTTTATGTACTTTCTTTTGTTTCTTATTTAACCTTCTACTGCTGTTAACTGCAGTTTGCATCCTTATGCTAGGAATATTATGTTTTGTTTTCTCTTCTTCTCTTCTAGTGATTTCTTTGGAACTTTGATCTTCACCAGTAAGAGCAATTTTTATCTATGAACTAGTGCCTTTACATTCTTTCATTTCTGACAATTGAGTAACTTTTTTTACTATTATCTGATATTGGAAACTTTTCCTTTTCTTTGCTTTGGGTTTCTTTTTTCCTTGCATCTTGTAGTATCTCTATTTCTTTCTTTTGATCTTTCTTGGAGATTGGTGTGATAATTTTTTTAATCTCTATAGTTGAAGTTAGAAAAGTTGTATTTTCTTTTCTTATTTCACCATCCTCCAATTCTGAATTTTTTTTCCTGTTGTATCCTAAATAGGCTCCAAAAGGTCTTTCTCATTTAAGAAATTCTTTTGAAATTCCTTTTTGTTTCTTATATTCATCATAGGGAAGGTATCTATAATATCCGATGTTGGTTGATAAGTTTTAAATGTAATATTTCTCTCATTATTTAATCTAATCATTTTAGAGATTTTACCTTCAAATCTATAGTAGTTTAAGTTATATATTGATTTGTTTGTTATTAACTTAATAGGTTTGAAGTTTGGATTTTTAATTTTGAAGTTGATCAATAGCTTAATATTATTGCAGTATTTATAAGAACCGTCTATTCCTATCAAATTTCCAATTGAAAAACCTATTTTCTTGAGAATCTCTACATGCATAAATTTAGGAGGTAGATATTGAATGGAAATCTAGGTTAGTATGGGGAAGTTTAACTATTCTTCCTTACAATATGGAGTCCATTCAACAACATAACCTTTAAAATAACAATTAGAGACAAAGAGAAAATCTTTTTTAACATATTCATCACTACAATGTATACATGCTAATCTATCATAATGGTGAGATATACCTACTTATTTTTCACAAAATTCCTTTAGCCAATTAATGAGATTGATCATCTCTTGTTTTGGCCCATTCCAATATGCAAAAACACTGACATTCTAAAAGTCTTGCCAGTGATCTTCGTTATCTGATTATTGATAATCATGATCTATTCCTTAGTTTTTAAAAGTTTAATAATGGGGTGAGTAGCTATGGGGGCTTGAAGGGAGGAATGTATAGGAAGCTTGGGGATAATATGTTTATATATGTTAGGAAGTTTATGTGGTGGTTTGAAGTTTGAATTCTCCTTCTTCCGAAGATGTGCTTCATGGGTATTGAGGGAAATCGCATGGGGTTCATATAAGAATCCTATCTGCGAAGAGTATAGGGGTAATCTATCTCAGTTTGCATATTTAGTATGCTTAAAAAAGAGAATTTGCTTGTCTAAACTTGAAGTGGAGCAGATGATACTAGGTCGAAAGCCTTTATGGGAAAATGTGCAGACTAATTTGGGAAAATCATCTATTTTAATGGTTTGAGGAATTGACAGAAGCTTACTTGCCTTTTAATGACTTGGGGAGACTTGGAGCGGAGTGACTTGATTCATTTCCAATTTAGCTTTGGCTCTGTTATTTGCATTGTATTTTACCTCTGGCTGAAATCCTAACCTCTCTATTGATTTCGTCGATATCTCTCGAATGGTAGCACCTGGCTTTTTATTAACGATCTGATGTTTGCAATTCACCTACAGTATATTAGGATGTTGTAGTTCATTGTGCTCAATTAGAGCCAAAAAGTGGTTTGTCATCTTCACTACATATCATAAATTTGCAGAATGTGCGAGTCTGAGGGGCGAAGGGTCGATGCACTGTCTCCCATACTTGTTTGCTTCCTTGCTAGGGCATTGTGAAGACAACAGAGGATGAGGCTCTGGTTGTTTGCATAATGTCTGAGAGCTAGGGTTTGATCTATTCACCAAATATGTTAGTTTCTTGGAAGACCATAAGTACTTGTTGCTTGTTATATGAGTAAACCACTCTATTCACATTTTTTGTATGTTTCACATTTTTTAAGTCTGCTCTCACTGCCATTTTTGCAATGTTTCTTTAATTTTATTTTTAGTATTTTTTAAATTGATTTATCATAATTATTTAAATGATAATAATTATATTAGAGTTGCATTTAAATAATGGGCTTTAATTATTATTAATTGAGATAATAAAATATATGTATCATAGAAAATAAATAGAGTAGAGAAAAGAAAGAAAAATAATATTTTATATTAAAAATGTTTTGAGTGTGCATGAAAAGATTTATTAAATTAAGTTATTTTTTATTCAATTAAAAGTAAGTAGTTTTTTAGTAAATAAAAAATTAGGAAACCCTAGTTAGGGTTAGGGCTCTATATTAGAGGTTTTTTGGTAATTTTAGAGATAGACAGGTTTTGGGAGAGCAACTGGATGGAGAGTTAGAATTAACAAGTTAACACATAGGTTCATGGTGATTTGACATTGAAGTTAAAGAATAAATTCAAAACTTAGGAGTATTTTGGATCACATGTTTTGAACTTGTGTTGTCTTAGAAATTTCAATAATAGATTTGAGGTAGGGTTTGAGAACCTTGTGAATCTTTCTTTTAAAAAGATTGTCTTCTTCATGCTTATCAAGTTGTGTTATAATGATTGTTAAAATTCATGAAAAAAAATTTATTTGTGAAATTTGAAAGAGAAATTACTTTTGTGTTACATTATTTTTGAGAAATTACAAGGAAGGAAATTTATTGTTCTGATGTAGCAATTTCTCATAAAACTTATATCTAGAAACCTTTGTTCTAAAATTAGCAAAATTATGTTGCATGAAATCTGTCAAAACCCTATGCTCTTCTTGAGAAAACTTATGTGCAAAATAATTAGAAATATGAATATTCATCCAATTTAGAGCTTGATTAAATGTCTTTGTAAATCATTTATAAAATCAAAACAACTTGAAAGTCAAAGATGAATTAGACATTGAAGTTAAAACTAATATTAGAATAAAATAAAATTGAGAAAATTATAAGTCAAAATATACTTACATATTTTATAAATGAAATAAAATATATTTATAATAAAAAGAATTATGTTTAAAATAAAATAAAATAAATATATACATATAATTCAATGTAGTTATGCATGTAAGAGAATAAATACAAATGAATATATTTATGCATGTGAATATGAATAAATGCATGTTAGAAAAAATGATAGAATAACCATGCATGATTAAAAGTAAACAAACATGTGAAAATAATGCATGGAAGCTTATTTTTATTTTATATATATTAATTTTGAAAAATTAATATAATAATGATAATTTAATTATTAATTTCATAATTAATTAATGAGTTTAAAATAATTGAATATATAATTAAAGTATTATTTTTATATGTGAGTTGTAAAAAATTAAATAATAATAATTCTTTTATTTATACAACTAGGTTTAGTAAACTCTTGGTAAAATATAATCTTATTGTATGTTTATAAACATGTGTATAGTTATAAGTCGGTAAATATTTAAGTATGATTTAGTTATACTTTAAGTGAAGTTAACTAGATAATCATTTATTTATGGTGAATATATATAATGGGTGGAATTGTATTTAATTTCATTGTAATTGTAATCTAATTATAATTATAATTCAAGTTGAGATATTTACAATAGAACTATAAGTTCAATGGAAATGAAATAATAATATTGTACTTATGTGGAAGTTAAAGTAATAGTTTAAAAATGATATTGTGTCATGTCCTCTTTTCAAATAATTAAAAATAATAATCTTTGCTAAGGCAGGCAGGCCCAAAAAGGTGAAGTTTTGGAAAAAGAGGATAATCTTTTGAAGCTAATGGACTAATAAATGAAGATTATTATTAAAATATATTTTATTAACCCCTCTTGGATGTGAGTTAGGGTTATGCCCTCTTTTAAGGGGTTTGGAGGCATTTTGGGCTGATTCCAGAACTTGATTTTTGCGCATTGCTTTGTTGTTCTTCAGAGGCTGCCAAACTTGTGGAGAAGGAGACCCAAGAATGAGAGTTTTCAGGTTTCCAAGAAGGCTAAGGATGGGATTTTGAAGTCATTCCATGTGCATTCTCATGCAGAGTTTGCCTTTGTGCTGAACAGTGCAAATTTGTGAGTTTTGGGGTGTGTTTTTTTGTAAGAGTTTGGTGTTTTCGGTTGAGTATTTCATATCAGTTTTGGTTGCTGCTGTATATTAGAAATTTTGATGTTAAAATAAAGCTGAATATATGTATTTGGTCATGATTATACTTTTGTGATAGATTATTAGTGTTTTTGTGGTGTTTCCGGGCTGTTCTGTGTTGTTTTCGGGAGCCCGATGAGCATTGTTTTTATCCTCCGTTTGGGAGTTGTTGTGTAAATGTTATACAGATCTGGAAATGTCATTTTGGAGGCTGTTATGCTACTGAAATTTTTATAAAAATGTCCACTTTCATATTTATTAATAATATGTGAAGCTGTGAAGTTTTTGGCACTATTTCGGGCATACCCAATTTGGGGTTTATTGAGAAATTGGTGGATCTTTGTAATATTGGTTGTTTGATTTTAAAGATCTAATTAGAGGCTTGAAATCTCATATAAAATTAGAGAAAGGGAAATTTTAGTGGTATCAAAGCTATGATCTTGCTAGCCTGAGGGTTTGTAGAAGTTTGCATATTAGTTTTGACAACTACCCAAATCTTGCATGTCATAATTTATGGTTGCATGATGCTTCTAATCAGCTGCATGTCAAAATTTATGGTTGCATGCTACTTCTAATCATTTTCATGTTAGTTCTTGGTGAATTTGGTGGTTGCATGTTGCTTCTAATCAGCTGAATGTCAAAATCTATGTTTGCATGCTACTTCTAATTATTTACATGTTAGTTCTTGGTGAATTTGGTGGTTGCATGTTGCTTCTAATCAGCTGCATGTCAAAATCTATGGTTGCATGCTACTTCTAATCATTTGCATATTAGTTCTTAGTGTTTGAAGAAGTTATAACCTATTGGGGTTACACTCTACTTTATCCAAAATGGATAGGTATAGTACAGAGTCTCAGAGGACATGATCTTGGACAATTGATATCCAGAGTCAGAATAGTAGAAAGGATGGTTATTTAGACATTCGAGATAAACTTAAGAAAATAAGCCATGACATGTCTGAACAGTTGGTTGAGCACCACCGTATGATGAATGACATGTTTTCTGACCTAGTTAAGGTGGATAAGTTGACTAGATTTCTATTTGGCAGATTTTCTCATAGGGCAGATCACACAATTACTAAGAATTTGCATGAGGAGTTTGAGAAACTAGCTTATAGCCAGGCAGAGGTCTCAGATTCTACTCTGCCACAGGAGGTAGTGGGTTTAGATGATGATTATGAGGATGTTGTTGTGCATGATGGTGAGATACCTGGTAGAGATGAGCAAACATTGAGCATTCATGACTTTGTTGAGAAAGCGTACCAGGCACAGTTAGATGCTTCATCACATGAGGTTGAGGCAGGTAGTACTTTACATGATTTGTCTAGCCAGCTGAAGGTGAACAAAGATAGTATTGTGACTTCATTATCTCATCATGATAGGATGCAGGATATGATAGAGGATCACATTCAGATGATTCAGTTACAGGGTAGACATAAGGGAGTTCAGGCAAAGTCTCCTTGTGTTGACTTACAAGCAATTAGGGAAGGAATGGGAACGATGAAGTTGAGTTATATACATCTTCTATCAGATAATGACCATCTTCTTAGCCTTGTCGGAGACTATTCAGATGCCTTAAGGAGGAAGGAGGAGGAAGTTGACAGGCTTTCTCACGAGCTTGAGGACACTCGAGCTTCTTTGGTGAATACTCCATTGGCATTACAAGACTGGGAGAGACATGGGGATAAGCATGGCATGGAATTGAGTTTAGTTTCATCTTGCACTCCTAATACTCAGCTTTCTGTGAACAATAGATCATATGTGGACATTGATAATGTTGCGAGTTCATCTTGCATTCACATCCAGGATATAGGGACAATGTCAGACAGGTATGTGGAATTAGTTGGTATTGGTAATATTACTCAGGTGAGGAGTTTGCTTGAGTTACCAGCTGATTATAACTTACGGATATGGACTCGAGATTGTTATATTGGCATTTGGGATTTGGTTGACTGGAAATCTTTAACACTTTTTGGTAGCAGTGATTGTTTGGGTGCTATCATGGATTTGATTAGTAGATTGCATGGTGTTGTCTTTTCTTGTGCCAGGAGCTTATCCGACGTTGGTATTAGTTTTTATACACCGGTGTTGGGCTTTGTTCATATATCTAGTCAACCATTTTTTCTGGAATGTGTTGATGATCTTTCATATTTGGCAATGTGTACAGATGAGTCTCAGGATCATATTGGCATTGATGACATCCAGGAGGATGGAGTGGGCAGTTTTGAAGACTTAGTTTCCTTGGTGGTTTCTTTTGGTACAGAGGAGTTGGATAACAATGCTACAGTTTTTGATACTCCGTATGTTGATATGAGCTTTGGAGTTGATTTGCATGATATGGATGGTAATACTCTAGAGACCAGTAACCTTGAGGATACTCCTTTAGATATTGCATCAGAGGAGGTTTGTAGGATACAATCTAGCCAGTGCCATCATGTGTCTAGTCAGTTGAGAGTTAGTGAGTGAGACATTGCTATTGCTTGCCAACATTTTGATGCTGCTCATCAATTGTTAGCAGTTTATGGATGGGGTTCTCCTACTAGTGATGAGCAGGGAGGTAGTTATCTTTCCTTGACAGAGTTCCACTCTTTATGGGAGGCTATCCAGATTCTAAGACAGGATTATATGTAGTTGGTAGCTGACAGAGATTATCTTATGGAGTGGGGCAGTACATCATACGATGCATTGTTGGCCAAGGAAGATGAGGTGAGTGAGCTTACTAAGTAGCTTGAGGTGACTTCTGAGATTCTTGAGAGTACACAGTTAGCTTTCAAGGAGTCACAGTTTCATTTGGCTAAGGTGACCATGGAGCTAGAGCAACTATAGTCTTTACCAAATTATGTACAGTCACAAGCTGTGGTGTCTGGTGATCTGAGGATGTCCATGGTCGAGATTGTCAAAGTAAAATGGAGATGGGGATGCATCCATCCTTGATACTAACATTGGCATATCGGGTTCATCCCCACTAGAGTCAGGATTAGTTGAGTTGGGTGCTGCAACAGATTGTTGTGGTATGCCTGACATGGTGGTGACCTCTAGTACTAATGGCACGAAGACTAGAGATGTTGTATCAAAGACCATGTGTGATGTTGGTGAGCCGACAGTTGGCATGGTTCCTGCTAGTAATACTACTCCCTTGGCGATGTCTTCAGAGGTAGTAGTCAGTTCCAACTTGATTAGTGATCGATTGCAGTTAGTTACATCTGGATTACAGTCTGAGCCACTGACTGAGATTGGCACATTCTATCGACATTACATTGTGAGGCATGCTCATCAATTTACCTTTGATGACCATGTTGGTGAGATGATGATACAGAGATGTACTTTGGTTCCTAGTGCTTATCATCAGTTATGGGATAGTTTGACACCTCGGGATGAGAGTTGTGATGGGCACGACATGGCGATAGGTTCTGCAGTTGATAGCTTGATAATACATGAATTAGAGCAGGAGTTTTGGAGTGATGCTTCAGTGGGTGTTGTTATTGATTCTACTCCTTTGGCTATGACATCTCCTCACTTAGCTCATGATTAGTCACAGTGGGTTGTATCACTTGTTCATGGAAAATTTGGTTTGGGTTCCATTTCTTGCTGTTTATCTTGTGATGGCTTTTCACCATTAGGGGTGCATGGGAGTTATGGTTATGAGACAGTGGCCGCTGATTTGCAGAGTTGTGTTGAGTGCAGGAGTTGTACAGTGTGTGGATTCTCCATACTTGGTACAGTTTCATTTAGGAGCATTCACCATTGTTGCAGAGTTGGATTGTACATTCTGTATAGGCCAGTGGGATGCGTTGATGGTATTTACTGTGTTGGCAGTTTGATTTGTCCACTTTAATTGGGTTTTGATGTTCTAAGAGTTTTTTTCTCATGGGTTTCTGACTGTGAAAGTTGTGACTTTGGAGTTTGGTTGAGCTGTAATTGTCAGTTTGATTATAGATTCCTCTTGGTTATATTGCAGAGGATATTGCAAGGGCCTGTGTTAATTCACAATAGTATAGTTCATGACTACATTTGGGATCCAGGTGGATTGATTGGTTTATTGCTTAGCCATTGCTTGAGGACAAGCAATATTTGGAAGGGGAGGACTTGTCATGTCCCCTTTTCAAATAATTAAAAATAATAATCTTTGCTAAGGCAGGCAGGCCCAAAAAGGTGAAGTTTTGGAAAAAGAGGATAATCTTTGGAAGCTAATGGACTAATGAATGCAGATTATTATTAAAATATGTTTTATTAACCCCTCTTGGACATGAGTTAGGGTTATTCCCTCTTTTAAGGGGTTTGGAGGCATTTTGGGCTGATTCCAGAACTTGATTTTTGTGCATTGCTTTGTTGTTCTTCAGAGGCTACCAAACCTGTGGAGAAGGAGACCCAAGAACGGGAGTTTGTAGGTTTCTAAGAAGGCTAAGTATGGGAGTTTGAAGTCATTCCATGTGCATTCTCATGCAGAGTTTGCCTTTGTGTTGAACAGTGCAGATTTGTGGATTTTCGGGTGTGTTTTTTGTAAGAGTTTGGTGTTTTCGGTTGAGTATTTCATATCAGTTTTGGTTTTTGCTGTATATCAGACATTTAGATGTTAAAATAAAGCTAAATATATGTATTTAGTCATGATTATACTTTTGTGATAGATTATTAGTGTTTTTGTGGTGTTTCCAGGCTATTCTGTGTTGTTTTCGGGAGCCCGATGAGCATTGCTTTTATCCTCCATTTGGGAGTTGTTGTGTAAATGTTATACAGATCTAGAAATTTCATTTTGGAGGTTGTTATGCTGCTGAAATTTCTATAAAAATTTTCACTTTCAGATTTATTAATAATATGTGAAGCTACGAAGTTTTTGGCACTATTTCGGGCATACCCGATTTGGGGTTTATTGAGAAATTGGTGGATCTTTGTAATATTGGTTGTTTGATTTTAAAGATCTGATTAGAGGCTTGAAATCTCATATAAAATTAGAGAAAGGGACATTTCATATTGATATTAATATTTCATCCAATACTTTATGTTATTAACTAATCATTTACAATCTAAGATCTTTTAAATTAATAACATGATAAAATCTTATAGTCAAAATTTATGATATATTAATGTAGTTAATATTTAATCAAGAGATAAATTTTGAGTTAAATATTAAATTATTCAATGAATTATAGGAATAAAATCATTATAATATTGATTAATCATGGTGATTAAATATATACAAAGTTTATTTACACCTATACCATAGGTATTCATGCATGTTTTGAACACAAACTCTTAAGCCAAACTAAATTTTGAGAATATGAATTAATTTTGTTGCAACTAAACTTATGTTATTATTGTGATTTCTTAGTATATGATTTTTTTTGTATTTTCTTTTATGATGTTTTTGGGGTTATATTGTTGGCCAATTAGTATTGTACACCAAAGGCTTTGTGATTCTATTTTTCCATATGAAATGATATACCCATTTTTATATCTCTATTAGTTTGTGTATGGTTTGGAGTGTGAGTGTGAGTGATCCTTCTTGATCCAATCATTATGTCTTTAACAAAAATGGGCAACAACTATTATTTTGTTAAGTCTGATTTATCATTTATGTTGATTTATGTTCTAGATGGTTGTGTTGTGGAGTATGCTATTTTATGATTTATTCTATGATTTGAATGGTTATATTTACGCATGATGTACTCTATTGTGGAGATGGATTTTATTGATATTGGTTTATTGCTCTTGTGATTATGAGACTTTATCGATTGTTACTATGATAATGAGATATTTATTATGAGATGTTATATTGAGATGGCCAATGAATCCTTGTGTGGATGTGATATTCTTTCCTATGCTCCATTATTTTACTTTGGTGACCTTTGTGATATAGTCTGTGATAATTTTTTTTGATATTATTTGAATTATTTTGAATGGAGCATGAGTGTGGGTTATATGTGTGTACAAGGAAGAAGTGGCTTATAATGGGGGTCGGGGCCCTAAGTGGCTACTTGGCTAACTCATTATAAGTAACTTAATTAAGTGATAGCACTACACATTAAATGGAGGGTTTTAAAATGAATAAAAAATATTAAGTGTTCCTTGCCATTGCCTTGAGTGCTAGTAGAGGCTAGGATGGGAGTGGGAGAAGATGCTTGATTGTGATATTGCATAGTTAGTTTCCTTGTCTATACGAAAGGATTACCAATGCCACATTGAGTCACTAGGGGGTCAAGGTCCAGAGAGATTGCCAAGGTAACCTTAGAGTTGACTCATGTGATGACACTTCCCCATATGCATCTTAGGTTTTATATTTATATTTATATTTATGTTTTGGTTTTGGGTTTCCTCTACAATCATCTTTTCGCATGAGTAGTACCACTTGTTGTAGAGAGAGTTTAGGATCCTTGCTTAGGATTTGTGTTTTTTATTGCATGGTTTGATTAGTTGTATGTGGATCCTATATTATCTCCCATACACGGTGGGAGTGGGAGCCTGATTAGGTAAGTAGGCAGTCAGGAGGTAGTGACTTCTTACCATTTGGGTCCCCCTTAGATTGACATCGACATTGGAAGTTTGTTGATGTAGTTGTACCATTATCATTCTTATTCTTTTCTCAGAGATTCTATTCATTTGATGTATCTATATATCATGAACCTTATATCCTAAGATCCTATGAGATGATGTATTATTTATTACATGTACTTATATTTTTTATTACATACCTTGTGATATGTGCAGTGGATGTGGTTATTCAGATGCACTTCATTGTATCACTTGTACTTATGTATTTGCTCATGAGATTATTTATCTATTATTCACTCATGCTTATGGACATTGTGCTTAAGATTAAAACTAATTAATAAAACTTTCCTAACATGACTCAATGTGAAGGAACCCTTGAGGAATGAAAACTATATTTGTAATTACTTATGTGTACTTGACGTGTGTGTATATTGCTTCTACATTGTTATCTTATGTTGTACAAATTTAAGAAAAAAAAGTTTAGTAAAACATTATAACATAGTGGGTTAAATTCTCTTAGATTCTCAAGTGGGGCATTTATAGAGAGGATTGATTAGATAAATTCATGGGATTAAAAGTTAGTAAGAATTCATACTAAAGGTTATTGGAGATAAGTGGTTCGAGGTGAGTTAGTGAAATTGATGGCTAGAATTGACCATTGTACTTATTTTGGATCCATGATCTGTATTAATGTCTACTTGAAACTATTGATATATGACATTGTTATTTCATTGTGAGGGTGAGAAATAGGATATAGGGTTGCTTTTAGGATATTAAATCAATCTAGGGAAATGGATTAGAATGTTAGTTTAATGAAATTAATATATTTTATGTAATTAAATAGGGATGATGATAATGTGGCTATAGGGAGCCTAATATGATGTCAAAGATGATGATTTTAGATATGTGTCTACAACCATCATAGGACACATGGCCTCACATTATGTGTCTACAAGCAAAATGACATTGATAATTAATATAACAATCAAAATAATAATTTTATAAACATTTTTTTATGTTCCCAAGTACTCACACCATTGGATTAAACTTCTTGTCATGAGATCTTTACCTCTACCTGCACTTTATGTTGCAATATGATGTTTACTATCTATCATGTGTCATTTAACTTTGGGCATATCTCTAGTTGACTTTGAAGATTGAGCTCATCAATTATTTATCTAAATATTAATATTTATGTACACCTTAGGTTGTGTTGACACTAAAAATTGACCATGCAATTTTTTGTCACATATTGAAATTTTTGAAAAATCAATGCAATATGGATGCTTTTTATGCATATGTAGCCGGTTGTCAGTTTGAGGCCTAGATGGTGTTTGAGTGGCTTAACACCTGTAATTTGACATATGCATGTGATCCACAATGTTATTTTTCCATCCCGAATCATTCGGTGAAGTCCCATTTTGAGCTAGTGTCAAAATTCGCAATTCTGCCTAGGTGTAAAAATGCGTACAGTAGCCTAGTTTGTCTTTGAATATCTTTTACCTAGGAATGTGTCATGAACTGCCACTTTGGGGATGTTTAGTATGCATATCAAAGAACATGTGTTCCACTTTTTAGCCCATTTCAAATCCGTTTGACTAGGTTTCAAACCCCTCAAAGTTGGTCATTTACTATTTCGTGCATTTGTATAGTTGTTCACAATTCTGGGAAGCTCTATTTGACCAATTATGTCTTTGACCCAGTTGACTCAAATGAATAAATTAATTTTGCATTGTGTTCCAGGGGTTAGATACTTCATATGTTCCAATTTTGAGATCATGACGAATCCATTTAATCAATTTGCTAACATGATTAAAAAACCAGTTTACATTATTTTGTTAGGACTAAGGTATCCAGATTGATCTATACTCCTGTTCAGCACATTATAAGTTTGATCCTATGATTGGTAAGCCTAAATAGATTGTACCATCTTGTTGTGTCCTGAAAATCCTTGAAGTATGCCAATTCTCAAGTCATGACGAATCCATCTGCATACTTTCTTATGTCCGTTTGTTTACCAATAATTACTTTTTGACACATTTCCTAGTTAAAAATTTCCAAGTGCCTATTTTCAGAAATTTGCCAAATTCATCATGTTATTTTTCATAAGCCCTAATTATGGATTCTTATCCTTTGAATGGAAAAGAACCTATATCCTGGTTTTCAGAACCCCAAGTGATCAATAACCCAATTTATAATGCCAAACCCAAGTCCAATTTATGTTTTTTTAACATTGTTTGCCTGCAGGATAATTGAAGTATGGATGTTCAGCAATTAAAATCTTTTGATTAGGAATTTTTCATGGGCTAAGAATTTGCAATAGGGTAGAGCATGTAGGATTGAACACTCATGCCGATTTTCGTGGCCTGGTTACTTGATTGGATCAGTTTTTAAGGCCAACTGGCAGGCCTCCAGACACAAATTCACAATTTGCAGGATTGATTAAAAGTGAGTTTTAAATAATGAATCGATGATTGTATTTGAATCCTATCAGTCTAAGATGTCCAAATGGATCAATTTGATGCATTAGTTGTTTGAAATAATTTTTTTTTTTTAGCTCGACCTGCTTTGGGGCCCGATTAATTTTGTTAGATTGATAAGCTATTGGGAAGTGAAATAACTCATAAGACGTATGGTTGTAATTCATGCAATTTCCAATAGATAAGGCACTGATCAGTTACAGGATCACTTGTTCATGCTACTGCATATTTGGGGTTGTGTTGATATTTAACATTATTAATCAATTGCTTTTCCCTTTTATGTTGAAGAGCTACAATAGAATGCCCTCACTTAGCTTATAAATTTCATTATCCTGCATTTAGCGATCTATGTTATTTCATGAGTCATTAGGAGAAATAAGGGTTAAATCTACTTAATAGATTTAGGAATATGTTTTTGCACTGGTACCATATAAGTGAATCTGAGGTCCACCCGCCTAGGTTTTGCAGAGCCTGAAGTAGAAGAAGGGTCTAGCCTTATAGTTGGCTCAGTGTCTGAAATCACATGTTGAAGATGGGAGTTAGTTGCCCCTAGATGTGTCTTGTTCCCATCAAGGGAATTTGAAACCTGTAGCATTTCAAAACACCAACAAAATGGTGACTCTACTGGGGACTATGTTGAATCTTAATGGTAGACAAACGTTGAGAATTTAAAAGGAGATTCACTACAATGGAAGATGTGCATGGAAAAGGTTGCAGCAGTAAGTTCTTTGATGTGTTTTCCAGTTTTCTTACTCAAATATCATGCACCCCAGTATCCTTATTCATTGACAACAGTAGTTTGACTGAATTGAAGAAACTGTAGTATCAAAGTCACTTGGCATTTTACCAAGTTGCTGTCAAATCACAAAGTTATTTTGTTGGCTTCAACTTGTCAAGTATTTGGCATTCCATCTTGCTGATCAACATTTTTCACATACTTGTTATAAATTTTGGATTGGTTTGTAATTTTATGCAAGCTAATATATTCTTTCTCACTAAGTGAGTGGTGACTTGAAGTCAAATCTCTGAACCAGTGCAATTTGAGACTCATGGTATGATTGAAAGATACATTAGTTGGAAAGAATTTTGAAAGATTTTATCCATGGTTCTTGGCAATGGTTGAAGAAACTGTGTGGTGTTCAGTTGTAAAGAGATACTAAATTGTAGAACAAGCCTGAATCTGCTGTTGTTCCCAGCATTGAAGTTGTTTGCAGCCACCACAAATTTAGGTATTTCTATTTTTATGAGATTTTCCTTTCATGAAAATATTATTATTCAGAGGTATTCTCCATTTGGTGATCAACATTATACATAGGAGAACTTGTTTTATAAGGTTTCATATTCTTGAATTCAGATTTTGAAAAGAATATGGTTGAGTATGAAAACTGGTAGAGAGAGCAAATATTGTTGCAGTTTTATTACAGACTTGTTGAGGTATGTGTATAAGTTCTATGATGGAAAAAACTTTGAGAGATTAGGAATTTAGAATCCCAAAAATTGCAGCACTTATTTGATTGTGTTCTTTCTATGAGATAAAAAATCAAAGCTTCTATTTAGTGATTTCAACACTCGGATAAAGAGGTAGAAGGTTTATTTTAAAATGGAATCAGATCTCAGATTTGAAATTAGTTTACCAAGACATGAAGATGTGCTGGAAGATATGGTAGAAATTAAGAAAGATCTTCACAATCATATTGTCAGATTTATAGGAAATGTGGTAGGAAGTGTTCAAGGTCTAGAAGATGATCAGGTTTATGAAAGGTTTAAATCAACACTTATGGAGTTACATGTGTCTTTCAGACCTAAGGAATCTTCATGGCCTATTGCTTTCCTAGATGTATTTATGCCTAATTCAATTAACTAGCCATCACATTTGAGGGTACAAAAGAATTTTCACATTGATTGTCTTTTCAAGAAATTTGAGAATGACTTAAGTAGCCAATGTGAATGTGCTGAAAGTAATAGCGAGTCTAGTGAATCCATAGATAATGAAAACATTTCTTGTGATTATGAAGAGATGGATTCTAGATCTAATGAATTAGATGATTTTAGTCAGCAGGATGAAGATGGTTATGCGACTGAAATGAATCATGTGATAGTATGCATGAAAGTGTGGAAAGTTTTAACAACAATACGGATAATTCTTCTTTTGGTAAAGATGAGAATGACACACCTTGCAAAGAGGTATTATGCAAAGAAGAGGTAATATGTTGTAGCATGGATTCTAGTTTTTCAGACTGTCATATTAATGGTACTACTGCTATAAACTTTTCAAATCAGTTGATTTATGATGAGAACCTAGGAGAAGAGACTTGTGATGAAGTCTTGTTGAGTGTTGATGAAATTTCAGAACTGCTAGCTCATGATCTCAAAAGATATGCAAATGTTTCTCTGGATGCTCATGTTGTCCCTTGTGGTATTTCTTCTCAAGGTGAGGTCATTCCCCCAAGGTTTGATGTTGAATTTGATATAAAATCAGAATATCTGCTGTCAAGTTTTGGAGGTGTATGTGATAATAGATCAAGTATCAATACACATGACAACTTTTCTAATAAGGAGAGTACCAATAGGGAGAAGTTTCATTTTGTTTTAGATTCTTATCATGCTGATTATACCAAAATTGGTTTTGAATATAACAAAGAAGCAAAGGCTAGAAGTGATAAATCTAATTTTGAGTTTGCACTATATGTTGATGATAAGTTCAAAGTTCATTCTAATGAATCGTTTGATGAAGATTACAATCAACATGATTTATGTCAGCACTTTCATGATAGTTTTTTAGATGTGGTAACCAATCAGTTGTTTGAGTGTGAAGAGGTTCTAGCAAAAGGTAAATCTGATTTGATAAGTAACATGGTTGCAAGTAGGCAACGATCAGATTCTACATGTTCTTCACATCCAGTTACACAAGGTGAGTTACAAAGTTTTGACACATGCAACTTTTTGAAGAAGGTAGAATATGAATCATTTGTGCTTTTGGTGGAGAGCATGCATCAGTCATATATGGATGAGGGTTTTCAGAAGGATTCCAATTTACATCAGCATGTTGATTTGTTTTCTCATAGTGAGAATGAGGTAGAGGTTAATGCTGATGTATGTATGGATTATGAGAATGAAAGAAATTGTTTTGTTTTGCCAAGTAATTTGTTTCAAGATGCTGATCTAATTGGTGAAACTGATAAAAGAGATGTTTTCAGCTTACCTAATGAGAGTGCAAATGAAAACCAGATATATGATACTGGTAAAACTTTTTGTTGAAGTTCGGTGGCCTAGGGCCATTGTTTGTACATAGTCGAGATAGTTGTTTCCATGCTTTCAATAAGGCTATTCGAGAGAAGTTTTTGGGAATGGTCTACTTCTTCCAGAGATATGAATTCTTGCCATGCCTGCCAGGGACATGCATCCCCAGACAGAGCCACTGTTGGGACTGAAAATTGTATGGTCAATTTTTAGCCACATATTGAAAATTTTGAAGAATCAATGCCCTAGGGATGCTTTTTATGCATATGTAAATGGTTGTAGTTTGAGGCCTAGATGGTGTTTGAGTGACTTAACACCTTTCATTTTAAATATGCATGTGATCCACAATGCTATTTTGCCATCCCAAATCATTCGGTGAAGTCCCATTTTGAGCTAGTGTCAAAATTCACAATTCTGCCCAGTTGTCAAAATGCGTATAGTAGCCCAGTTTGTCTTTGAATATTTTTTACCCAGGAATGTCTCATGACCTTCCACTTTGGGGATGTTTAGTATGCATTTCAAAGAACATGTGTTCCAATTTTCAGCCCATTTTGAATCTGTTTGACTATGTTTCGAACCCCTCAAAGTTGGTCATTTATTGTGTCGTGCATTTGTGTAGTTGTTCACAATTTTGGGAAGCCCTGTTCGACTAGTTATATCTTTGACCTAGTTGACCCAAATGAATAAATTCTTTTTGCATTACGTTCCAGGGGTCAAACACTTCATATATTCCAATTTTGAGACCATGATGAATCTGTTTGATCAGTTTGCTAACATGATTAAAAAATTAGTTTACATTATTTTGTTATGACTAAGGTATCCAGATTGATCCATACCCCTGTTCGGCATGTTATAACTTTGATCTCGTGATTGGTAAGCCTAAAAAGATTGTACCATCTTGTTGTGTCCTAGAAATCCTTGAAGCATGCCAACTCTCAAGTCATGACAAATCCAATTTCATACTTTCTTATGTCCGTTCATTTACCAAAAATTACTTTTTGACACATTTCCCAGTTAAAAATTTCCAAGTGCCTGTTTTTAGAAATTCGCCAAATTTGTCCTATTATTTTTCATAACCCCTAATTATGGATTCTTATCCTTTGAATGGAAAATAACCTATATCTTGGTTTTCAGAACCCCAAGTGATCAATAACCCAGTTTATAATGCCGAACCCAAGCCCAATTTATGTTTTTTAACAATGTTTGCCTATAGGATAATTGAAGTATGGATGTTCGACGATTAAAATCTTTTGACTAGGAATTCTTCATGGGCTGAGAATTTGCAGTATGGTAGAGCGTGTAGGATTGAACACTCATGCCGATTTTCGTGGCCTGGTTACTTGATTGAATCAATTTTTAAGGCTAGCTGGCGGGCCTCCAGACACAAATGCATAATTTCAAGGATTGATTAAAAGTGAGTTTTAGATAATGAATCGATGATTGAATTTGAATCCTGTCAGTCTAAGATGTCCAAATGGATCAATTTGATGGATTAGTTGTTTGAAACAATTTTTTTTTTTAGCTGGACCCGCTTTGGGGCCTGACTAATTCTGTCAGATTGATAAGCTATTGGGAAGTGAAATAGCTTAGAAGATGTATGGTTGTAATTCATGTGATTGCCCAATAGATAAGACACTAATTAGTTACAGGATCACTTGTTCATGATGTTGCATATTTGGGGTTGTGTTGATATTCAACATCATTAATCAATTGCTTTTCCCTTTCATGTTGAAGAGCTACAATAGAATGCCCTCACTCAGCTTATGAATTTCATTATCCTGCATTTAGCTACTGTAGATCTATGTTATTGCATGATTCATTAGGAGAAATAAGGGTTAAATCTGCTTAATAGATTCAGGAATATGTTTTTGCATTGGTACCATATAAGTGAATCTGAGGTCCACTCGCCTAGGTTTTGCAGAGCCTGAAGTAGAAGAAGGGTCTAGCCTTATAGTTAACACAGTGTTTAAATGACATGTTGAAGATGGGAGTTAGCTGTCCCTGGATGTGTCTTGTTCTCATCGAGGTAATTTGAAACCTATAGCATTTCAAAACACCAACAAGTTGTAGCTCTCACATTAGGCCTAGGTGTCATGGTTCTTCTCCATGACAATTAATTCAAAGTTGTACAACTATAAATTACATTGAAGGTGCCCAATGTGGGATTATGGATCCATTTGTACATTTTTTTGATATTGACCAACTTTCTTAACATTTAGCTTCTCATTAGTGTCATTGTTGCTTACTTGTCGTGAAACTTAGTGGTTCTATTTATTTATGATAATGACCATATGGCCATTTATTTTATTTGTCAAAGTTCTTGTGCTAATTTGGAGGATTTTTTTCACACCTTGTTGCTTTGTGATGCACATAAATTTCTTAGTTGGTAGCAATTTTAAAATCCTTTGCGTATCATTATAATTACCCTACCGTGAATTGTTCAAAGTCACTAAATTTTTTTTGTCAAACATGTCACTGGTGTGATATTCAATGAATGAGATGAGTAATTTCAACTTTCTTATGACACTATTTAGTGCCTTATTTTATTCAAGATATATGATAGATGTTATTATTTGATCTATCTGCATGATGATATGCATTGACGACTATTCATTGTTTTGATCACTAGCATCATAGATGTTAGATGTTAGGCTATGTAACTATTTTAGTTCGATCATATGTGTGAAATGATGAATGATGTGATATGATGCTTTATAATAAAAATGGGCCTTTTGTATTTGAACCATAGATTGGGGATTATACATATGGATTATGTTATAGGACTCATGCATTTGGTGTTTATATATGGATATTTGTCTTTTAACTTAAGTTAATATGTGCTTACAATAGATAAGAAATAATTATTTAAATTCATTAAATTAATGCATTGATATGTGATTATATGTTATGTATTACTGTATTACACAACTACTATACATTTTTCTCATTAGTGTTGGTATGAAGAGAGACAAAGTCATAGTCACTTACATGCAAGATCTACATGACTTCCCATTCTCCTTCATTGTGATTATTTGTGATACATGTACTTTGACTATTAATATATTGAGCATTTGCATTTGATGTTTGCATGTTTACTAAATAGGTATCACGTGCATTCACCCTGAGTTTCAGGGATTGAGCATGTAATTATATCATCAACAACAACACCAAAGTGTAGTGATCTTGGTCTTACATGCTGAGCCAATGCCATCCTTATATGGATGGTATATATCTACCATTGACATTTTTATCCCCCCAATACTCATGGTTGATTTAGACCTCATAATACTTTATGTATTTGACCTATAGCGTGTTAGTGCATTTAGAGTTTCACAACTATAGTAGCACGTATTTGTTTTAAAGTTTCTTTTATTGCATTTGGGGAGATTTTGATTATTTAATTTTAATTTATCATGTAGAATCAATTTATTTAATTTGGGTTAAGGGGTCGATTATTTATTTACCTATTTAAAAAAATAATTCACTTTGGAAAAGTGCTTATATTGGCAAAAGTGAGTTTTTTGTTGTGCGGGTCCCCCACATATATTGTATCTAAGGAAGCATCATAAAATATATGGTTAGAGCCTGTACCTTCTCAAGACTCCATGGACCTTTATATTCCCTCTTCATACGAGCAATACCAATCCACTCCAAGATTTTTGCTTTGAAATCATGGGGAGACAATCTTGGTTTGCTTGTTGGGAGTATTTTGTATTACAAGTCATGTAATGACACCCCAATAGAGTCCCTACATAGTATCTAATAGAGAGATTTGTGTAGTAACTTGGAATATCATATTGAGATCCATATGGGTCGTTGTGTCACCCTTGACTCACACATTGATTGAAATGCATCTAACCTCTTATGCATATTTTATCCTTGCACCCGAGGGTTCCTAGGTGGGGCATTATATGTCAATTAAGAATATTGCAACTAATAAGCCAAATTAAAACTATATACACTTGTTTAATTTATGAAAACAATTTGTAGACCCAAAATAAACATAAAATAATTCTACCCTCAAATGTGACAATAGCTCAAAAAAACACCTTGCAACTACTAATAATCACGTACACCATATATGGAAATAAAAAGAATTACAAAATAGAAACATACATAAATTGGAAACTCCATAGGGAAGTATCTAAAATATAGAAGACAAACAAATTTGAGACAACCAATAAACATATCATATTTTTGCATTTGCAAAATAAGATGACGATAGGGCATTCATTACAATCTTATTCAAGTATCACGAGCTAACAAAATATACCCACATTTTCCTAGCATATGTATGTACTTCATTTGAACCAATCAAGAACCAATGACTTTTTTCTATATCTTTGACACACACCTTTGTTCTTTCGTTTTACCTACACTATTCAATATAACTTAGAGATTCTTTCACATCTCCATCCTAAACACCTTACTCTCACTCATGAGTTATTGCACAATCCTATGTTCTCCCATACAATGCCTAGAACCATGCCTAAAATATCCTATTCGCTTCCTTATGTCTCTATTTCCTCTACGTGCTGTGAGTTAGATTCCCTTGATCTTCATCATACTTCTTTTCTTACACAGCCATATCGCCTCCACCACAAGCATCTTTTCCCCTTGTTTGTCAATGCTATCCATGTTTGTGTATGATTCTCCCATTTTGTTAACAATGAATCCCTGTTTTTATAAGATGTGTCTAGTAATACTAGAACTTCCTCTCATTATTTCCTCTTCTTTAACAAACATCCAAAACTTATCTAAATACCCCCCTTAAAACTAACTTCAAACCAACTAAAATAAGTAAGTGAGAAAATTAAGTTTTGTTCAATTCTTTTAGTTACCTCGACGATCCTCTATCGATGTGAGATTTGGGGTAGCAGCATGTCGGATCATAAATGGAGATAGGTAGAAAGAATCCAAAATCATTTAATCATCAACAGTCTCAAAATTAAAATCATGGTTCCCTATGAGATCCTATTGGTGGAAATGGGCATCTTCCCATTAGAGGCATCGACGATGATTTAGTTATTATACTATTTATAGAAAGCCCAAAGTATGGAAAGCCATCGTTGGCCTAGGTTGATCATGGAAGAGAGGTTGGATAGTAGAAATAACACATGGATGAAAAAAATGTTAAATGGATGAAAAAATGGAATATTAATATACATGAATGTATGAATAATGATGCCAAGATAAAGAAGTTGGTGAACGAAAATTTCAAGAGCTGCATATAGTCAAAAGAAAATGGGCAAATAAAACACTATTATATCAAAGAATTTAACCCAACAATGGCTCGTGAGGAGAAAACATACATAGGAGCAAATATCAAATGAAGAGCTAAGATGCTCATTATACAACCTAGGACATGATCTCATCATTTGAGATGCAAAATGAGTAGATGGAAGATACCCAAGGCAGAATGAGAGGAGAGAATATGTTTTTTTTGTAACATTAGAGTTGTTGAGACCACAAGTTAGATACTCTTTATGAGGAAGAGCAATTGGACAAGTCAACAAATTTACTGGTCAATATTCACTATCGAAGGATCGACTTAGAAAAGCAACTCGAAAATGCCTAATTTTTTTATTGTGTGGGGGTGCTTGTCTTTTGTCTTGTGGGTCCCATAGGCTTCTTTGGCCCTGCGAATGTTATTAAAATCATTCATCCACTCATTCATTTGTATCATTAATATTCAACCTTTTCGTTAATCTTTTTTTTTTTGGGCTAAAACTAATAAAATAAAATAAAATATTTTTTAAAACACTTTATTGCAATAACACAAAATGTAAGACAAGTTAATTGGTCAGTACCAATTATTTATAATTATCATAATTATTTGATTAGCCTAGACATTTTATATGAAGGCATTTTAGTTTCTTCATATACACAAATTAACAACATGTAAGATAAGCATAGAGAGCTAGGGGACAAGACCTACTTAGTTGAACACGTTAAAATAGTTGTTATAACATTTAATGATTTAATGCTCAACTATCATAACATTTATTAATTTAATGCCCAATTATTTAAATAACGTAGCACCATTAGTTGTGACTTTAAAGTTGTGAGTATTGACGATGATTATTAATAAATAAATGGAATGTATTCCTTAGATCTAAAAGACAACAAATCATGTAATGTCATAGGACAACACCACTAAAACATAAACATTTTCTCTTAATTGATGATGCTTGCATGATACACCCCCTGGCCCCACATGATACACTTTTGACTTGGAGCTATGAAAGAATGAGGTCACAAATGAGGGCTTCATGCCTATCTATCAAAGTTGAGGTCAACTCCACAAACATATTGGATCAATGAAGCATAAGTCTACAATCACAATAGCCCTTGAAGTTTGAAGCTTGGTGGACACAACAACACAAGAAGTTGACAAACATATAAGTGGTGAACACACCAATAAAACATCACTTAATTTAATTATTGGTCTAACATTTTCATTCGAGCCTTTTTAAACATTGCCACTCAAAGCATGCTAATGTGACAACACATGGCTTGATGTTGTCTAAAACCTTAATTATGAAAGTAGGGGACTTGCAAGTGAGTTAATATAAGCTCCTAGAATTTTCCTTAGATTTTTTTTCAACAAAACACAAAAAGATCATATGACAATGTGACAATATATGATATGCCATTACTTAAAATCTTAATTATTGGCTACATATGAACTTTCAATTTTTTTTGCATACGGCCCTTCGCCTACACTCCCCTTCTGTCGGCACTTGTCATACCGCATTTACTGTGGGAGCTTTAGGTTAGGATATAATGGCTCCGGCCAGCGGTGAACCAGTTGTTTTTGGTGTTCACGCTGCTTCTTCGAACTACCATGGTGCTACCACCGAACAAACGCCCACACAAGTTTGTCTTGAAGGTTTTCCACGAGGTATTCTTGATATTATCCTTCTTTTGCAAGAATTTGATACTGCATGTGACTGGTTAGAACAACATACCTTGATAGGGTATTTTGTTGGTAGGACTCCTTCTGAAGCTATGCTCAGAGAATGGGTCAACAAATGCTGGACTCCTCATGAAGTTCGCCTTGATGCTGTGCAAAACCTTACCAAAGGTTTCTTTTTATTTCACTTTGCTAACCCGTCACAAGCAGACGCGGTCTTTAACAATGGCCCTTGGTCTGTGCATTCCTCTCTGCTTGTTTTTCAGAAATGGTCTTGAGACTTCACTGTCTCGGATGATAAAAAGCTTAGGGTTCCTGTATGGGTCGAATTCCCAGGTCTACCCTTGCTCTGTTGGCCTTTCATTGAGTCTATTGCCCAAGCCCTTCACAAAGTTGTTACCAAGGAGCCTGAGAAATTTTTTAATGCTCGCCCTCAGCGGCGTGTTTGCATTGAAGTTGATCTTTCCAAAGATCTCAAAGATTCTGTGGAAATCCAGATTGGAGCTCAAACCTTCTCACAGAAGGTGCTTTACTTGAACCTACCTAACACCTGTTATAGGTACCAGTCTATGAAACACAAGATCAGGGATTGCCCTTTGGCTACACCTAGGGTCAAACCCCAGCCTAAAGTGGCGCCTGTCAAACAGGCCGAAGGAAAAAAAGAAGAATGGGTTACTGTTGGGCGCAAGGGCAAGCCTGCCTTGAATCCCTTGGCCCCTAAGCCATCCTATGCGATGGTTACCCTGATTCCTCCTGCTTCCACAGAAGTGTCAACGCCTGCTAGCGTGGAGATGCCAGTGGCTTCCATTGCACTTGTTTCGGGGGTTTCGTAGGTTTCAAACCCTGTTGGTTCATAGGGGATCAAGGTGGCCGCCAGGGCCTCGCCCTTGGCTGGGGCTTGTACTCCTCTTGCAGTCTCTTCCATAGTACCACCAGCAACAAGGCATTCTCGCAGCCCTCCTGGACGTGCGAAGATATTAGGGGTAAAACGGCAGGCTGTAAGTCTAGAGGATTTCTCGTCTGACTTCCACCAATTTATACCTTTTTGCAGAATAGTTACTCCTCTCTAGAGGACAAGGATGATATGGAAGAGTTCTCATGAACTTCCTCTCATGGAATGTTCGAGGTCTTACAGACCTCCCTAGAAAGTTCTATGTCCGAGATACCCGTCATAGACTTGGAAATTTAGATTTTCTTTGCCTGCAAGAAGTTAAGATTTCTAGTTTCATGCTTTTTGTTGCATGCCACGTCATTTGGCAGGATAGTGTTATGTTTTCTTCTTAGCATGAAGCTGGCCAAGGTGGTGTAGTTACTCTCCTATCACCTTGCCTTCATTTTGCTATTATCTCGCACAATTCTAACCCCACACACCGTATTATTTGGCTTTTGCTTTCCATTAACAATCATTCTTTTGGAGTCATTAATGTTTATGCCTCCAATGATGTTGTGGAAAGGGCACACATGTGGGTTTGGCTTGCTGACAACTTGCCGCCAGCTACTTGGGTCCTGTGTGGGGACTTCAATATGGTTGAAGTGGCCTCTGACAAAGATGGCATTCTGCCTTTTCGTTGGACAACTGGGGAAAGAGAAGCCTGGTTTTACATGCGACATAAATTGGGCCTTTTTGATCCCAATACAAATTGCCGCGATGGTAGTGGGGCCTGGCACACTTGGTCCAATTTTCAAGCTGGTCCCGATCGCATTTTGAAACGTCTTGATCGTGCTATGATCTCGGCGCAATCTTTTTTCTCTTTTTTTGAAGATCGTGATTTACCTATCATTCCCCTGACAGATGTGACGTTGTCAGACCACTATCCCATTTATTTTGGCATTTCTTGGCAAACAACTGTCTCCAAAGTGGCCAAGTCTCAATTCTTCCTCAACACGTTTGTGATGTTGCATGCTTCCACCATCTCCCACATCCAATGTGTCTGGAATTTGGAGCCACGTCTGCATTCCCATCGAGGTTGGATTTAATGGTGGAATGATGCCATTACCAGAATGACTTGATTTTTGCGCATCTATGGGCATCAGCTGGAAATCTTCAAAAAATGGTCTTATGAAGCCAACACCCTTGCCCTCAAAAAAGCCTCTGAAGCTCTCACCTTCAACCCCTTTGATGTGGATTTACAAATTTAGCTTGCCAAGCTTTGCCATGATAAGCAAATTGCTGATAACTATGCTGCCCGAGGAGCCCAAATCAAAGCCCGTCTCCACTGGTTGGAGGTTGGTGACAAAGCCTCGAAGGAGTTCTTCCAGGCTCTCTGAGCCCGTCATACCAATGTTGGGATTAAAAAGATAAAACAGGGAACTGATGTTCTTTCCAGTCTGCCTGACATCCTACAAGCATTTGTTCTTCACTATGAGAACGTCTTTGCTTCGCAGGGCAATTCGGTTGCTTAGGAGGAGGCTCTCAGAAAGTGTATTGTTGTTACTCCAAACCGCCTTGCGGTTGAGCAACGCGCTTTCTGTGAGCAACTTCTTTACCTCTGAGACCTTAAAGAGGCAGTTTACTCCATGGCGGATGACAAATCCCCTGGGTGTGATGGATTTCCCTATGAATTTTACAAACATCTTTGGGAGAAAATTGGTCCTGATCTGCATAAAGTCTATCTTGAAGCATATCATTCTAAAAGCTTAGGAGCAATCATAAATAAAGGCAATATTAAATTCATACCTAAAGCTGGTGATCCTGAGGACATATGCAATTGGAGGCCCATCACCCTCCTGAATGTGTCTTATAAGATCATTGCCAAGGCGCTCTCTCTCAAAATCTGCCATATGCTACTGTTAATTGTGTGGCTTGAACAAATTGGCTTCATCAAATCCAGATATATTCTTGACAACATCATTGCTGTCTGGGAAGGTATGGAATGGGCTCATAAGTCTGAGCAGTAGGCTATCTTTTTAAAGATAGATTTTTCTAAAGCCTATGATCGCATTGAATGGCCTTTCATTTTGGCTATGCTTCAGGCTCTGGGTTTTGGTCCCAATTTCCTTCAGTCTGTAGAGATGCTCTTTGGTGACGCTAATGCTTGCATCACCATCAATAATTCACAATTTGAAGCTTTTGGACTTTTTCGCTCCATTAGGCAAGTTGTCCGCTAGCTCCTGCGCTTTATGTCCTTGCTGCTGAAGGTTTTGGTTATTTACTTGCTCACTCTGTGTCTTCAAGACTGGTCTGTGGCATTTCCTTTCCTGATTCTTCCTCCTAGTTAGTCAATGGTCATTTTGCTGATGATTCTTTTCTTACTCTTCTTGAAGATGAAGAAAACATCAAAAATGCTTTAAATTGTCTGGACACTTTTTGTCAAGCCTCTGGCTCTGCCATTCAATGGCATAAAACGCTCTGTTACTGCCAGTCTTTCTTGCCAGCTCCACCTTGGCTCAGCCAGTTTCAATGGAAATGGGTTACTCATGGAGAAATCTTTCGCTTTCTTGGCATTCCCTTTGCTTTCCAGGCTTCCCCTGTGGAACTTTGGAATGCTGTGCTTACAAAGATTAGCAAAAAGCTTGATTATTGGATCACTAAGCCACTTTCTCTTGCTGGTAAATTCCAGATTTGTTCTAAGATTTTGGCTGCTACCCATGTGTACTATTCTTCTAGTTGGGCTCTCTCCAAAGCTTCCTATCTCAAACTAGAACGTTTGCTCAAAGATTTTCTTTGGGCCTCTGGTTGTGACCATCATGGTTTTCACAGAGTTGCTTGGGATTTTTGTTGCCTCCCAAGGGAATCTGGGGGTCTCGGCCTACTTTCCACTCGGAAGCAGGGCCTTGCCCTCTGTGCTAAATGGATTATCAGAGCTATTTCTGGAGATGAAGCCTGGAAGATACTTGTAAGGCATTGCATTTCTTCTGGCTTCCCTGTTAACAAACCGGCGTGGAAGGGGATTGGTTTTCAGACCCTTCTCACTATGTGTGAACCAGTGGTCATACAGGGCTCTTTTGTTATAAAGATCATCTGGAAAGCCTGGGAAGCTGTTAAACCTTGGCTTCGTTGGGCTGGTGATGATTTCGCAATGGGCTATCCTTAAATCAACAGAACATTTGGTGGTCTCCCCTATTTGCCATCCAGGGTACTCCTCTTGCCAAGACTCAAGGTGCCAGTGCTCTGTGTTTCTTTAAACGTGGCATCCGCACTACCAAAGATATTTTTTCAAGAGTCACCATGAATTTCAGGTCATGGGAGGATATGCAAGTTCAGTACCACCTTGTTAGCTCCGATCGCCAGACTTAAGACCTTTTGTTGTCTTCCATCCCTGTGCACTTAGTTCATAAAGTGGGGATTCAGTCTGTTCATCCTTGGTGGCATGATTGGAAGTGGTATCCTACCACTCCATTTACCAATTATAAGCCCAATATGGGGTACAGATGGCTTTGGCCCCACCTTCCAATGGTGGACACGCTTAATCAACGGTGGCATTTGCACTCTTCGCTTTCTCAACGAAGAAAATGTTTCGACACCATTTGGAGTGTCATTATAGAACCTAAGATTGCCCACTTTGCTTGGTGCCTTTCCTTCCAAGGTCTTCCCCTGGGGTCTCGGCTCAAGCACATTGGGGTTCTTGATCCCAGATGCCCCTTTTGTGGTCAACTTGAGTCCTTTTTGCATATTTTTTGGTTTTGCAAGCATGCTTAGAATTATTGGCACTAGATTCATGATTTTTTCAAGCCTTTCAGGCCCGAACCTTTTTCATGGCACATGATTCTGCTGGGTGATTCCCCAAGAATTCCTCGGAAGTTCTCCCAAATTTGGCATACTTTCAAGATGAAAATTTTGTTTTCTCTGTGGAAAGATAGGAATGCAGTTTTATTCACTCACAGTTTTTTGGATGTTAACATTGCAATGTACACTAAGGCATGCATTTGTAACAATGTCATTATGCAGATACAGGTGCAAGCTAATAAAGTTGCTGTGGAAGTTGCGCATTTACAGGAATTGTTAAATCATTGGGGCAATGCTCCATGCACCATTGCCAGAGTGCCTTCGGATGCCTCGGCCGATGCCTTTTCGTCTCGCGATCGCCGTTTCCGACGCCATTCCTCTGGTCGCCATTCACACACGCCGCACTCCCAAGGTCCTCGCCACCGCTCTCCTAGCACTGGACATGGCGGTTGGAGGCACCGCTCCGCTTCCCCACCGCGTGGTGGTTCTGGCTGGTCCCCAGCTCCTCCCCTTGGACGGGCTTCTGGCCGGTCCCCAGCTCCTCCCTTTGGATGGGCACACTCTGGCAAGTTTCCTCGGTTGGCCTTGGCAATTTCTCCTCCGTGGCCAGACAAGAAGGATGCGGAGACTGTGACTATCCCAGATCTTGCTGATGCTGTTGACGGCTGGACTGTTCCCAGTCCGCCCCACAATCCCACTGATGCGTGAGGATTTCCTGATAAAGATGATCCTCCTCCCTCTACTGGTACTGCCTTGGCAACCTGAGGTTGTTAAAAGTGTTTTTTTGATGAATAGTTAATAGTTTCTGGCTGAGGCCATGTTGTTTTTTCCTGCTTCGGCCGTGTGAACTCATTCGCGAGGTGATCTTGTATCCCCCGGCCCCTTTTTTGTGAATTGTAATCTTAGTAAATTTTATTAATTGAAAAGGACTATTCATCAAAAAAATCTTAATTATTATTAAAATACTTGTCAAATAAATTAACATAAAAACAAATAAAACTACAAAATATTAAGCATTGAAATTAGAATTTTTAGTCCTTGCCTTTAGCAGGGAACTAATGTTTTTGTTTACCCCCCCTCTATTTCTTTTTTCTGAAAACAATTATCATATTGGTAAGGTTTTTATGCTGTATATTTTTTAACTCATTTATGAGAACAAAAATCTGATTTTCTAATTGGCTAAATGCTATTTTCCTGGGGATATTTTTTATTTTTTGAATTGAAAAATGTAAAAAAAATCATAAAGATTAGAATGTAATTAATATGCTAGTCAGAATTCATTTATGAGTTGTCATTTCTAATGTCATTTCTAATCTCAAGAATATGATCATACTCAAAAAAATCTGAAAAGTTGAACTGCGCAGAATCTCATGCACCTCTTCGTTGGTTAATCACTCCAAAAACTTATTTGAAATCCTTGTTGTGAAACATTTATCTACTCGTGTTTCTCATTCACCGTCAGTGGGAAGTAAGAAGAATGTGCGATAACCATTTTGCCACAGTTGCATAGTAGAAAAATGAGCGGCCAACGATTATTCGAGCCAACCGGGCGTTTGAATGCTTAATTTTGTGGGCCAACATCACTTTAAGATCTTCATTGAATATTCCATATACCTATGCTTTACCCCATATATTCAATAGATTATAGGGAATCTTGGTTGTATTAAATTTCTCTTGGTATTGAATTCCACTATTTCTTTAATGGATTCTCAATGTTTTTTTGTTTATTGTTTTTGTTTATCCATATTAATGCTTTATTTGTGGCATGATGGGAATAGAAGGATGACAATAGATATCTTCTACAATATAAGTTTCTCTTGTGTTTTTTAATTTATCCTTGTTTTTTAGTGCATACAATTATGTAATCGTCACTTATATTAAGAGCTTTTATATAATATTTGTAACTTTTTATGTATTGTTTATTTTCTTTTATTAAATTGAAAATTACATGATAAAGTTTGATGTTAAAGAATATGAAAAATAAAATTTAAAATATGAAAGATGTGAATTTTTAATTAAAAATAGATATTTATAGTTAAAATAATTAAATTAAGTATAGTTATGAAGTGTACTTATTAGCTTCGTCTATTTATAGGCAAATACTTGTTTTCACATGCTTCTTTATAATTAATCTGTATTATGAAAATTGTGCTTGATTCATATAACCTATAGTCTCCTAAAATAATTCTATTAAAATATATTTTAATGTATTTATTCCTATTTTATGATTGACAACGATTACTTTTGTTGGAAGTCTTTTCTGTTTTTAACTAAACAAAATTGGAAATAATGTTAAAAGAGTCCACATGTTTATGGATAGATGGAAACCTTAATTAATAATTCAAGTGGCCAGATGCACTTCAACATTTTGCATAGTTGGGTGGTAGTTTGTTCATCTTACTTATCTATTGCCATTTGAATCGTTGTATTTTGAGGTTTTCTCCTCTAGACTTTGGACACATTTTTTTTTATAGACAAAAAGCATTCGAAAAATGAGTCATTCAATGATGGAGAACAAACACAACAATCTATGATTTGTGTGGATTAAGGACAATTTTTTAAAGAAAGATATGAACTCTTTCATTTTGTTGATTAAAATGTTAAATATAAGGAATTATTTGACCTTGAGGCTATATGTTGTTTTTTGTCCTATTAATAGTATTGTCACAGATAGTTAATATGTTAAAGAGTTTTTGTTTTTTGATTGGTAATGACTTTTGATTGGAGCTTTGAATCAATGTTGTTTATGTTATTAATGCAAAACATTATAATTTTACAAATAACTTGAATGTTATTTTTTTAAACAAAATTGTCATTAGTATTAAATTTTTACAAACAAACCATCCAACTTAAAATACTTGTACATACTATATTTTTGTTAAACAATGTATTTGCAAATTGACAATTGCAATTTTCCTTAATAATCCTTCTAATAGTTCAATTTTTAATACCTAGCCAAAAGGTAGGGACTCCAGCTCACAAAGAGCTCTTGTTAAAAATATGAATCCAAATGTACACCTATTAAATCCTCCCCCTGTATAAACTTATGCAAATTTTATAAAAGATTATGCAAACTTTATAAAAGATTACATAAGAACAACTGATATTGAAGTCCATATTATAAACATCTAATAATACTAAATTCAAAATATTTTTAATTAAAAAAATGATAAAATTCTTCGACATAATTTAATTGCGGAAGATCAGTTGAGAAGTGTTTGAGATACATAAACAGGATTTTCCAGAGGATGAGCTTATCAATTCTGTGCTCTCCTTCGATTACCATAAAGCATTTGGACCTTTTTGAACGTTACCTCAAATCACAATTATTTTCATTTGATTTTGTGTCAAGTGCAGACAGGAAGGACAGAACGATCAAACACTTGTCTATTCCCCTCATTTGGAAGAAAAATTAGTGATTAGAAGAGCCCAACAGAAGAGAAAATGGCGAAATCGTGCAAAGGGTTAGCAGCGGAGTTAGTCAAATGTCTTAGCGATTCTCCATGCGTTAAGGTTATTTGCAAATCTTCAGCTAATTTCCCCGTTTAGTTGCTAGGATTTGTTCCTTTTTCAAAAATTAAATTCTTTTTCTCGAGCTTGCCTGTGAGGTTTGTCGTGACGACCTCTTTTACACGCCGTTTTAAACATGTTTGCCTTCAATTACTTTTATAAGATATGGAATGCTATTTTGTTTTTTCAACATCTCAGGTACTTGGAATAGGAGTGGGGTTTAGGATACGGGTGGGTCATTCACTAGTAGTCTAGAATTACGGACAGACAAAATAGAGTTATCATCAATGTTTCTGCATTCCGGTAACTTAGTGAGTTTCTTGTAATTGTCATAGCACAGTTTTCTGTTCAGGTAACGCAATGAAGTTTTACGAGGTTTTCGCAAGAAAATGTCCTCATGGTTTGTCTATTTTCTCCATGCTACAGCATTTTTTCTATTACCAGTCTGACAATTGAATTTTGTGATACTGTGTGATTTTTGAGTCAAACTCATTGACCCATGTTTCATGAGTAGTGATTCGACATGAATCCATCTCTCATGAGAATAAATGGAACACTTAGCACTCATTGGATCTAGGTTATGCTCACAGGGGTGAAGCACTGGGACTTCCTAGGAGGTCACCCACCCCAGTACTACTCCAGCCTGAGTGTGCTTAGCTACAGAGTTTCCTCCATGGTTAAACCCAAAGCTTGCAATCCCATTTGCAAACCCTTCACCAAGTGTTGTGCCTTATGAACCATTCATTAGAAAGCATCTTAAGCTCATCAATTGATAAGTAGGAGATAATTTCCACAGCAAGTCAAATTGTGATATTGTTATCAGGATTTAACTGTGTGATTTTTGAGTCAAACTCATTGACCTCTGTTTCATGAGTAGTGATTCAACTGAATCCATCTCTCACGAGAATAAATGGAACACTTAGCACTCATTGGATCTAGGTGATGCTCACAGGGGTGAAGCACCAGGACTTCCCAGGAGGTCACCCATCCCAGTACCACTCCAGCCTGAGCGCGCTTAACTACGGAGTTTCCTCCACAGTTAAACCCAAAGCTTGCAACCTCATTTGCAAAACCTTCACCAATATCACAATTTGACTTGCTGTGGAAATTATCTCCTACTTATCAATTGAATTTTGTTCAAGCAAAATAAGCAAAGCAAGAGATGTTAGGCATAAATAATTGCAAAATATTTATATCCCACCTCACCTCCATTGCACTCAAATTATCTTTCCTAACAAGTCCCTGCCATCAATTGAAGGAAAATATTCTTCCGTTTATTGTCTTCAAAACAACAGATCGCACGATAACCTGGGCATAAGAATAGGAGCAGCAGCATTTCACTGGGATCAGTAAGAATAGGGGCAGCAGCATTTCGCTGGGATCAGTAAGAATTAGAGGTATGCTGTTTGCATTTTTATAGAAGCTACTAATTTTTAGCTTCAGATTCAGATAAGAAGTAATCACAAGAACAAAACAAATTTATTTGGGCTGCCTATCATCGGAGGAGACAGATTTTTAAACTTTCATTTGATTTCTGTTTTCTAGCTCCTTTGTAAAGCAAATCAACCATCTATATTACCTTCTGAATGCAGCAAGCAAACAGATCTAGATCACAAATTACATGGTTCAACATCCCAATCTCCTTTAAGAAGGCTATTTTCAATTTTTGGTATTGAATTGTGGTTTCTTTCGAGGAAAAATATTTAGGTTTTCCTCTTTATTAAAAATTGACATTGGGTGTGCAATTACAAAACTGGGCAACTAAAGCAAAATTACCTCACTAAATTAATGAACGATTATCTCATGTGTGAAGAATTCAAATCTTGCAGTTAAATCTTCAAGTGGTACCAATCTATATAGTCCAGTTAAATCTTTTAGCTCTATCACAGCAAACAACAGTTGTCATTACCACAAGGTACAATCCAATGGGATTTTTGTATGGCAAGGAACATAGGATGAAATTAAGCATTTGTAGTGTGTAAATAGTATGCCAATCTAACACAGAAGGGGTGACAATGAAACTAAAGTGGAGATTCTGGATTTCCATGTGGACCAGCATCATCCAGAACAAATATCCATATATCATCTCAGCAGGATTACTATTTCTAATTTTCATGCCGAATTATATGTTTTTACTGGAGCCTAGTGTGAACATGAGTATCTTTTAGCGGCATTTGAATTTTGAGCTACTTCAAATTCGTTGTAGACATCTTACTGTGGTTGTAGAATGAAGTATGTGCATAATTAATGCTTGTGGTTATGTGATAACTCTCAGACAACAGACATCTATCAATTTCCAAAATAACTCTAGCTGTAGCTCGTAATTGATATGTTATATGCTCATTGCAAAATCCAATTAACTTCTTGTTGTTCAATCCACAATGCAGAACCAACATTTAAGAATCAAGATATACTGCTCAAAACTAAAATTTACTCCATTCCTAATAGTTTTGGGTTGTCACTGTTGTAGTTATCTCTTTATGAAAATCTAATATGAGAAAAGGTTTAAAATCAAAATGGATGACCTTGTAATTGATTTTTGATGTTGTCTCGCTTTTGCTAGGTTTCATTTGTATTTTTCTTAAAGCATATATGGCTTCTACAAGTAAAACTAGTGGCCAATTAAGGGATCCTTGTTGGAAACATAGGATGCTAGGTGTAGGGCAAGGAGAGGTTACTTGTATCCATTGCACTAAGCCTATGAATGGTGGCATAAACCAACTCAAATATCACCTCCCACAGATCTCTTACAAAATGTTAGGACATGTGAAGTAGCTACTACAGAGGTTGAGGAGGATGCAAAATTTTTCCTTGTAACATATGATCAAAGGAAAGCAAATACAAAGAGAATGACAGAGGCAATGGCAACCCCAATCTTTGGTTTTAGTTCTACAGGGTCACATGGAGATATATAGGGTTTTCTTCTTCCATTGGGCCATGAAAACAAGGACAAGGAAGTGTGGACAGCCATAATTCTAGCTTTTTTGTTCCTTGTGCACAGTTTTAATTGGTAGGTATTGCATACAATAAAGACTTGCAACATGAGTTAAAGTTGACATGCAGAAGATTTTGGTATAACAATATGATTCTGTTCAATATTGCATCTAGTCCTTATTGGGATGCATTGGCCATGGTAGGTAAGGGGTTTAATGACCCAATTCGTCATGAGTTGAGTGGGCCATCATTGCAGGATGAGGTCCAAAACCCACACCAAATAGTAGAAGGAAAAAAGAAAAAATGGTAAAAGAAAGGTTGCACCATTTTATTTGATGGGTGGACGGATGTCAGGAACAAGATACATCAACTTTCTTAGTGGCTTCAAGGGTACAACTAGCATTTTAAAATAAGTTGATTCCTCCAATGAAATGAAAAATCTAGAGACCTCGTGCAATATGTTGGATAATGTGGTGATGCAGGTTGGTGTGCAAAATGTCATTCAGATTTTGACTAAGAGTGCAATTGAATATGTGACAGCTATAAGCTTTTACAGGTGAGACACCCAACATTAATTTGGAATGTGCTGCCCATTGCGTTGATCTACTCCTTGAGGACATAGGGAAACTAAGCTGGATAAAGAATATGGTTGAAGACGTAAGAAATGTCACAAAGTACACCGCAACCACATATGGGTCTTGAATCTTAGAGAGCACTTTGATAGTAAGAATCGCATGTGATCAGGAGGCACACACTTTGTTACTTATTTCGCCACCATGAAGAGTATATTAGTTCCAATGTCTAATCTTAAGTCCATGTTTGTGAGTAAAAGGTGGTTGGAGAGTCTTTAATGTTGAAGGGTTGAAGTAGAAAACATTGCAAAGGTAGATTTTCTTAAATTTTGGAGGAGATAAGCAATGTAAGTTTTCACACTTCGATTTTTAATTGTCCATTTATTTTCTAATATTACAATTTGTTGATTTTGTTAAATTTTAATATTTACGTGTCAAAACCATTGTTTAGGGTCCTATGATTGGTGGATAGATATCAAAGCCCCATGTGGTATTTATATGAGTCCATGAACAAGGCCAAAGAGGTGATTCAACATTTTTATAAGTCAAACAAGATCAAATATGAATCCATAAGACACATAATCGATCAGATGTGGGACCAGCAAATCTACCAGTAATTCATGTTGCACCCTACAACCTATTATTTGAATCACAAGTCTTATTTCTCTCCTACTTTCAAAGTAGATGTTGAGATTCTTATTGGCCTCACACATGTATTGAGAGATTGGTTGATGGTGAGAAGCTTCAAGACCTTATACTTGATGAGATACCTAGTTATATGAAGGCTGAAGGGGCATTGTTTTCTTTAGATTCTTGCATTCATAGAAGAATTGTAATGTCTCCATTTTAGCTCACCTTGGGTTATAGTGAGGATTAGCCTATTAGTAACCCTCGTAGGCTAATTAGATGTATAAAGGGTCTTAGTTGGTAGAGCCAAAGGCAAATTCCCACTCCAGAGGTCAGGGATGTTTAGGATTGCTCTTCGTTTGGGTTAGATTGGTGCACTTACTATTTATAGTAGGTGTCAATTTCAGGAAAGTCAGGGTTACTATTCTTAGAAGGGCACTTGAACAATTGATAGTAGCATGGAGTTGTGGTGACATTGACAAGGATTTCATTTTGAGACTTACTATTTATAGTAAGTCAATAATGGCTAGTTGCTATTTGTGGCAGGGCATCTAGGTGCTAGGTTCATGCAGTGAACGTATGGAGTTGGAGCTTTATGATTTGAAAAATAAATATTATGCTTGTTATTTGTTTAATAATTATTAATTAAGTTACACTTAATTAATAATTAATTAAAAAGCTTATTATAAGGTTTGACAAATGCATTTAATTGTATTTAATGAAGTTGACTTTGGGCGCCTAAATGTTGGTGGGAAAAGTAATAGAATATGATATTTCAAATTATCAAAAAACAAATTCATTTAAAAGCTAACTTATGATTTAAGCTATGTGAGGTGTGAGTTTGAAGCTACTAGGCCAATCTTCAATTGAGAGTTATAAAAGGCTTCATTGGTGAAAATGAATTATTCATGTGTTGTGTATTTTGCTTTGGTGGATTTGGCTGAGAGTTGGAGACAAGGGTTTGAGTCTTAGGCATGAGGAATTGCAAATTCTTCCAAGATTAGCAACACAGTGAATTGTTGAAGCACCCGACTAATTGTTCTAGGTGGTGGCTGCACTCAGAGGCCAAGATTGTTATTGTTGTTTGCAGAGATCAACAATTAGCAGCCAAAAATTAGATATATTGTAGATTGCAGCAGTATAAAAAAGCTGCTTTTGAAAATACAAGCTGCTACGACTCTTTTAGAGGGACGCCAATCAAAAATAGAAGGCATCGTTAATAATTAAAGAACCTGCGTTTGAAGGTGGAAGGCAGGTTTGGGTTCAACAGTGCTATCATTTCTTGTTCCAAGCTTTGGCACAAGGGAATTCTTCATACTTGAGAGCTACAACATATATTGGGGAATTCAATGGTTTACATATTTAGAAATCTCAGGATCCTTATTTAAATCAAATAATTATTGATGCATATAAATTTGTCATTGTAAATATTTTTACTGAATAAAGCATCTGCATTAATCGTTCTGGCATATTAGTTAGTGTGTCCATCTCTAGCAAGAGATTGATGAAATGCTCATAGCTATGTTGCATGCTAAATGCTTGCATTAATGTCTAGAAGCTGTAGGTACTCTTTTTTTCATGTGTTGGTCTTATTTTTGCATTGGGAAACATATAAGGAATTGCATCTGCATTGTAGATGTTTGAGTAGACATTCTATTAAGCATTACAAATCATTTTTGGTATCATTTTAAGCGAGAGCAATCAGATTGAAATCTGAAACAGCAACCACAGGAGTTTCATGCCAACTGTTCGACAATATTCCTTGAGGTCACATTTCTACAAGACAAGCAAAAAATCAGAATTTACAGAGTTGGAAGTTGGAATTTGTAGGGGGTTATTAGGAGAGCCACTCTACAACCAGGTAGAAAAAATGCATAGACCATTTATTTTAATTTTGAAAGTTTATTAACATCCTAAGTTATAAATGACAGTTGTTATCTTTGGAGATTTCTGGTGGGAAGATTATGGAGCCACAAAGCCTAATCTTCAAAATTTTGCCATCCGCATTTTATCTTAGTTTTGTAGCACTTTTGAGTGTGAGTGCAATAGGAGTGTTTTTGAAGTCATTCCCACAAGAGAACGCAATAGGTTGACTCAAAAGTGCTTGAATGATCTTGTTCATGTGCAATAGAACCTTTCATTGCATGAACAGAAGGTACAGCGGAACTGGTCACATAAAGCATTCGACCTTGATAACGTTGATCCATATTCAGATTGGATCAGTGTAAGTAATGATGAGTTAGTTGATTTGGAGAGGGAGATGGCTGAATGGGAAGCACAGTGGTTAGGTTGGCCAGTCATTTGGGGCAGATTCCTCACATAGGTAGAGGGGAGAACTGAACATTTTGGCAACAATCTCCCCCTCATTGTTACTCGAGGGTCTGAGGATTCAGACTTGTGACCAAGCTTTGATACCACTTGTTAGAGTGCGGTTGCTGTTGCACCAAAAGACCGATCTGTTAATGCTTGATACAACCACTCAACTCATAGTACATAAGAAGTGGTTAAGCCCTTGTCACAAATCCCGAGGGGAGTACTGAACATTTTTCCGACAATATATGTTTAAATGTTTGATAAATTTTTCAATTTTTTGCCCAAGTTTCTGCTAGGTACCTATCTTCTAAAATATTGGGCTTGCCGAGTTGTTGTGGAGTCCTTGTTTTTCAACTATTGTCCGAACTGTATTTAGTTTGACATCTCTTTTTCTGTTGCCTTCATGTCAATTCAATATGGAAAGGTACAAAAAAATGATCATAGAACTTTGAGACTAGGATCTTTGGTTGCATCTATTGACACGTGGAAGGTTATACATAATGGGATAAAACTCTGGCCTACTAGCAGATTTTTCCGAGGTTTATTCTTTTTGATATTTATGGAAAGAAGACATTGCATTTATATTTGATTTGTATGTCTTAAAAAGAGGAGTCGACAATCCAATTAATTGGAGCTTAAATACAAATCACAACAATTTTATCACCAATTTAATCTACAAATACTGGACTTGTATAAGTATGATTTATTATAGACTTGCAAATTAATTTTAATACTCCATTCCACTATTTAATCACAACATTTTTATCACCAATTTAATCTACAAATACTGGACTTGTATAAGTATGATTTATTATAGACTTGCAAATTAATTTAATACTCCATTCCACCAAATATACTACAAGAGCCCACACGAAACCAAATAATGATATATAATCTCCTTTCTTGGTATGACACTGAAAATTATGGACATTGTCAACATATATTTAAGGTTTGAATTTAAAATACGTGATATTGTTTCATTTTTTCTTACATGTTTCACTTGCATATGGATTGTTCCCAAAGCACAACACCTCCTCTTTAGCACATAACTTAAACTCCTATTTACATTTTCTAACTCAAGCATATGAGAATAACAAGAGTTAAATGTCTTAACTCATGTGCATGAGGGCTCAAATTGATTATCACCTTAACTTTGGCTGGATCAATTATCAATGGCCATCCCTTTCTTAGAGATCACGTGACCCAATAGTTTCCCTTCAATGACCTAGAATGCACATTTCTTGGGGTTTAGCGAGATAAAGATCTCTGGAGCACTTTATGCAGATCACCCACATAGATTGCACGGTTCTTTGAAAAGATTATTAAATCGTCCATGTATATGAAGATATGTTTACTTACTAATCCCCAGAATGCTATGTCCTTGCAGGAAGTTTGCACTTACGTTGATTAATCCAAATGACATATAATGGTATGGGAACGTTCTTCATTTGGTAGTAAAGGTGGTCGTGATCATATCCTCTTCCTTCTCCATGACATGGTTGTATCTTGAATACTTGTTCGAGAAAGATAACATTTGTGAACTGTCGATGATCTGCAATACTTTTTCTAATGAAGGGGATAGTTATACTTTACATAAGCTTGATTCAAATCCCTAATATCCACACACAACCTGATTTCACCTTCATTTTTTGCACCAGGACTAAATTTTTTACACAAGTGGAATGCCTCGTTGGGAATATGATCTTGGCATCAAACAATTTCTGCACCTCCTGGATCAAAGGTTCTATTGAGACATTGTTTGGCCTTTGTCGAAAAGGTTTGGAGTATGGCATAAAAGTATATTATGGTAAAATAATAAGTATGTTATTTAACAGAGATCATAAATGATCTATATATACAAGTATACACAAGAATGTCTATAATGAACAAAGAGAGAAATAGAAACATTTTGAAGAGAGAGAAAATTTCCATAGTGAACAGAGAGAATATAGAAACATAGAAGAGGAGTGGCCATTAGAAATAGAAGTAAATCTATAGAAGAGAGAAGCAAAAATAGAGATATTTAACTCTAATACCCTCCTTTAATGGTCAATCTAGCTTCAAAAAAAAATCTGCAATCACCATTATTCTCTACTTCCAGATGTTGTAGTTCTTTTCGTTGAATTGCTGATTGCCTTCCAAGAGAACCTTGGTGAGAGATGCCATGACACATTTTTCAATGCAAAAACTGTGAATATTTGAAAGGGCAGGAACTCTAAGGAAGATTGACGAAAGACCTAGAAAAAGTGAAAGGAGACCTAGAAGAGAACTTGAAGACCACAAAGAATCTGAAATTAGATTCTGAATCTGCTGGTTTGAAAATTGAGGCACAAAAAATGATGACCTACAAACAACGGAGACCAACCCAGTGGAGATCTACAAGAATTTTGCTGGATGAAAATCAGAAACAAAGGGTTTAAAACCTTCTAGATGCTACCCTTTGCAGAAGATGTGCAGAAAAAGACAGGTTGAAAATGCCCAAAAAAGGCCACGAATTTGAAGAAAAACATGCTCTCAAAAAAAAGTCAAATGCATGCCCAAAATGCCAAAAAGCTAGTCGTTTTTTAGAGAAAGCTGGTCATGTAGGCAAGGGAAAGGTAAATGACACACGAGTTGCTGGAGAAAAGCCGCCCAGAGAAAAATCAGAAACCCTAGACGAATTTTAGAAAATATCCTTGTAAACAAATTTTTGAACACACGTAGGCAAAGGATGTTGAAAATCTTGAGTCTAAATTTTCATGATAAAATAAAAGTTTTTCAAAATCTATTTCGAAAAATAACTCAAGAAATTTCAATAATGAAATTATTATTTTTCGAAAAAGCATTCATACCATGTTAGCTGTGCACAATCACCAATGTGTCACAACGTCTTTAATTCATAACTCCATGTGATGAAATCATTGTAATCTTGGAGCAGCCATAGAATCACTTTCTTTTCTTGTTCGGTTTGAACCTTGGCAATAAGTACTTGGTCTTCTTCGTTACCAAGGTTGTGCACTTGCTATTTATCTCTGCTAGGGACAGGTTATGATTTTCTCTAAGCTACAATTTCAACTCAATCAAAAATTTTCTCTAATGTGACCATGACCTTAGGGATGTCATTCATCTTGAGACATAAGACTCGTTCATCACCGAACTCCTTAAGTGTGTGATTTTCTTCATTTAATTATTTTTGTTTGAAGATACACTACACATAAAATCCAATATGAACTAATCATCTTGGAAGACCTGAAAATTGGTGATATTATGAGCTATAGTTGGGACACAATAAGTTCTATTGAGAACTTTTTCAAGTTTGACTTCTCCATGGGTTGTAGAGAACTAGCTATTAGCTAGAGCATCTACAATGCTATTCTTACACCTTGAATAGATTTGATATTAAATGGCTCAAAATCTTCGATGAGATCCCACGCTTTATTTTGATATGCACTCAATTGTTTGTCAATGTATGAATATTGACTGCGGATTTGCCTTATGATAAGGTGAGACCCCTTCTACAACCAGGCCCTTAATTTTCTTTTGATGAGCCATTAGAGAGCCGTAAAGAAGTGCTTCACACTCAGCCACATCATTGGTACATAAGAATTGAAGTTTATAGGCTGCATAAAAGGACTTACCTCTTGGGTTGATCAATTCAATTCTGGCTTCAACTCCTTATTTGCATTTGGAGCTGTCAAAGGAGAGTCTCCACACATTTGGTTGCTTTATAGGCTTAGACTTGGCTTGCATTTTGGCATTTCCCAAATGTTTCAAGTTCTTAGTCATCTTCCATGTGTATCTTGAAAGACACTTGAGTTCGAGTTGAACTTCAACAACATTATTATTGGGCTGCTCTCATAATCACTTCCCTCAATGGATTGAAAAACCATTGTGTGATCCGACTTGTAGACTTAAAGATTCGATTGGACATAATCAGTCTCATTTAGAGCTTTATATTCTTTGATCGTTTTTTTAAGCATTGACTTTACATCTATTTTGATCTGGTTATTTAAACCTCTCCATGGAAACCATAATTGTAATGACCCTTTCCAATAGGCCACTAAACAAAACCCTAAATTTAATACACTGCTAAAGTAAATTACTGAAATAAGGAAATAATAGTGCCAATGTATTCATTCAATGAAAATCAAATGTTTTTACAAATGATATGGCAATTTTCAGCACCAAAACATTATGACATGGCACATTACAGACAAACCCTAACTGGCTGTATACAATTGAGAACTTGTTACAACTACAAACTGAAATGAAGAACCTGGATTGATCAGATATTGGAGACTGACTGCTGAAGATGATATGGTGAAAGTGCAACTCCACTTGAAACTCCAAACCAGCAATTAAGCACAAGTGAAAGCACTAAAATATCCTTCCCACAGCTGCAATAATTCAGGTGATCTTTCACACCCTCAAAATTGCGTACCAATTGAGAGTTTTCGTTCTCAATGGCCAATTGTGACTACTTGCAGAAACCCTAGGCTCCACAACGCACATCAGCAAATATCAATTATAAATCTCGATGATAGGCAATGAGCCCTCAATGCCTATTTATTCTTTTTTCCTCTATAGGTCAGCCTCTTTTTAAAATTATTTCTTTGCTCCTTCTAGCAACCTCTAGAACATTATTTTATTTAATGACTTTATAAGATATATCACTTAATTAAATATAAAGTTACCTTGTAATTTTTTTTTTATCGATAACTTTATAAATAATTAACTCTTCCAAAATAGGGACATTACAATAATTGGGTGAAATCTGCGGAGAACCATCCTCTGAGGCACTTAGTCCATTTTGACTTGTAGGCTTTAAGATTTGATTGGACATAATTAGTCTCATTCAGAGCATTATATTCTTTGATCATGTTTTTAAGTGTTGACTTTACATCTATTTTGATCTGGTTATTTAAACCTCTCCATGGAAACCATTGTTGGGCGAAATCTGCAGAGAACCATCCTCTGAGGCACTTAGTCCATTCTTTTGTACAACTCCAAAATATCCACAACATGACTGTCGATACATTCCTATATTTTGGGGATCAACCACTGGCTAAATGTGAACATCCTTTAAGATTCCCACCACATTAACTTTGTGTTATCCAATTGGATTACCACTTGATTGGATGGTTGAGTTGTCCTTTTGAGCTTCTTACAGATTGAATAAGTCATAATGTTACAAGAGGCTACAAAATTTGTCAAAAAGTTGTGCAGATTTCTCCCAAAAGTCCTCACACTTAAAAGAAAAGGCAGTACTACTTTCGCATTAGCATTGGAGTGTGCTAAGCAGCAAAAAGTTAGTTGCTTCTTGAATGATGTAGTGATTCTAATGTCTCTGTGTGCGACGAGCAACTTTGCAGCATATCGTACATAAAGATGGTCACTTTTTTTTTCCAATTCTTCTATGACATTGTATGTCTTGTGTACCGAAGTTGGATTTGGTAGAATTTTGGGTCTATTAGCTGAACTGGAAGCTTCCACACTTGGTCCCTTTGGTGGAGTGGGGTTATTACTAGCTCAAGGATTAGGTGGAGTCGGATTCAAGGCGAGACAAATTTCCATCAGTGAGAGGCTCTTTTCTAGTTTGCAAGTTGTAATTGCTCCAGTTGCTATTTTAAAATGTGTGTACTTCAAAATATTGAGGTTCATTTTCTTGTTGAAAAGGGAACACAAATTCATTTGCTCTAACTTTGGCATTGGGTGCACTCTTGCTTAGGAGGACATAAGAGTGTAATATTATTGAATTGAAGGGCGTACATGCTAGATCTTGATTTTGTGACTCATCTCCAAATTCTCCATCAAATTATGTGTGGTCATCTCCTGACCTATTTGTAGATTCTACAAAATTAATGTCAACACATTCACATACCTTTTGCATTGTCAGTAGGTACACTTCCGTTGTTCGATCGAGTATTCAAAATGCGATTCGGTCTTGACTGTCCAAAACTTCTCGCAATAGATGCTTGATGATTAGTATTGAAATTCTAATTTTCGGAGTTTGAATTTTGTGGGCAGGTGTTTGTAGTAGCAAGCCTAGAATAAGTTGAGTGCACATATGTGGTGGATTCAATTTCTGTTTAGTGCTTTCATTGGTGACTTGGGCTGTGTTTCTTTCATTGCTTTGAGCTCAATCACAAGGCTATTCTCAAGCTGTTTTGGAGGTAAAGTTTGCAGCTCAAAGGTTGCAGTTTTGTGGGCCTTACATACTAGGTCTGTAGTTGCGGATCGTTGGACAATGGGCGCAGGGGAACGAAATTCAACATGGGCGTATGATTGGTTCAAATATGATTCATTGCTGAAATGGGATTTGTCATCTTTGTCACCCCAAACAAAAGCAATCCCCCAAAATTCCCACCATCTTGAGGGCCCATCTGTGGAGTGAAGATGATGGCCTCATTAGGGAATTGTAAGCACCCCTACTATCTATGGGCAACTCTATTATGGAAAAATGGGCTGGATCTATAGCTTGCCACTCTAATTGAAAGGGAAGGAGGTCAGGGTGACACTTTAGCCTCGCAGCTTCACATACTTGCCAACTCGAAGCTTTTGCCCGTGACCGACCCCAACAGAGCAAACAACAAAGATATGGGCAGGAGAATATCTAGTTTTAGATCCTCCAAGTGCACAACTAGTAGCTTCAGTAGCAGATGTGTATCTTGTAAAAGTGATAATTCATCAGTTTGATATCATTCTTTCTCGGGTATTGGATCTCTGCATGGGTATGTCACTGTTGGTGCTCCCAAATCTGGAAGGCACTCTTTCTTCCTAGTTCCACATCAACCCTTGTTCATTCTTTATCCTTGCCTTCAGTCCCACATTGTCCACAAGTTAGATAGCCCTACTATTCCCCGTTTTGGTAGGACCGTCTGCTTCTGGCCAGCCATAACTTCTTGGAGAGCGGGGTTTATGTTACAGGTGGCTGTTTCAGTAATTGTCAGGGAAGGGCTAGCAGATGTACAAGGAGCTTATTCTAGCAAGCTGCTCGCATTAATTGTTGTTCTCGGTTGGGCTACTCCTTGTTCATGGAATGCTGATCCGGTGCTCATTGCTAAGCTATAATTCCTACCAATGAGTGTCAGTATTGAAGCTGCTCCCAGCCCAAGCGAAGTGCATCACCCAGTCCGAGCACCTGTTCACCTCAATCGATTAATTGATCAACACACTATGTCTTAATGAGCTATGTATTTTCGATTGCATAATTCCTTAGAGGCTTGAACATGCTCTTCAATGATTGTAAATTCACTGTAAATGAAATTGGGACAGAATTTATAAGGATTATTGGGCAGCTCATGATGAGGTGCTGTTGAATTCAACGGCAAGCTTTGTGCATTGGCAAAGTGAAATAGGAAAGAGGGAAGACCCATAGATTTTACAAAATCCTGATGGTCACCAAAAAACCAACCAAAAGAAGATGACAAACTTGATCTAAAGCATCTTAGCTATAAGGTTGCTAAAAATGAAAAAGGGTTCTAATGAGAGGCCAGGATATCAAAGACAAATGAGGTTGGAAGACATGCCTTATAAACTAAATGGAAAGATGGTAAACCAGTTCAAGAAAACCAAAAAGGTTCAGGCAGCAAAGATACCACAGGTCCTCTAAAAAGACCGGATGCTCATGGACTTGAGAATACTCCATGGTGTGTAGCTTGTAATATGCCCCATTCGCCTCATTAGTGTGCGGTTACCCAGTTAATTCTTCAACCTGTGGAGATGTATGAGGAAAATGACGAGGCAGGTCAACACAAGCAAACAATAAACATGTTTTCCATTAAATCCTATGATAATAATGAATACGATTCTTCTGATTATGAAGGAAATGAATATGATATTGAAAGTCAGAGAATCTATTAGCAAGGGCAGCAACAATAGGTTCTTTCAGATTCTGAGGGTGATGTGTGTGTGAGAATTAATGTTGTTCACTCAGCTAGTGATGATATTGGACTGAGAAAACCAGGTGAAGAGGAGGCAAGATCTCTTACTATTGCTGCTATTAATCAAGCTAAGAGCAATTGTAATTTGAGGAATAGGATTGTTTGTTCAGACCAATGAAAACCTACCTATATTTACCACAGGTTGAGAAATGACTACAGGATAAGTAAAACTGAGATTTGGTAATGGGTCTTCTTCCTGAAAGAAAGAAGTCTCTCTTCTATGCCTGCCTTTGTCCTTTCAGTTCTTTTGATGAGGGGTGAGCTTTAGGAGATCTTTCTTATGGGGGAAAATCAAAGGACCTTTCTATACCACTCAAGCAAAAATGAAATGTATTTTCCATCTTTTCGTTTTTAAGGCCCTCCTTATAGGGTCACTTCTAACGACCACAAAGTTCACATGATACAATTCCAGGGACAATGGGATTGAGGTTCCCCCTCTTGAAAGTTCACAAAGTGGGCATTTTCTGGTTCGAAAGTGCTATTGCTAGATTAATCAAAGCTTGGGTTTCTACGTGCTGTCTAGAATTGATTTTCTGATTTTTTGAAGGTAGAATCTCTACAGATTTAACCTGCAAAATAAAAAATGCATTCTAAAATCATACTTCAGATGTCAAAGAAAACACAATAGATAAAAGGGTTATGAGAGATTTAAACCAAATCAAAACACTATTTCGGACGTTAGCATGAGGAAGGTCAGATTGAATCATATAAAACCTTTGTTTTTCATATTGTGTTTTCTTTGACATCTGAAGTATGATTAGTTGTTAGTTTAGTTTAGAATACATTTATTATCTGAAGTATGTATTCTAAACTAAACTAATGACAAATAAATCTGGGTTTGAAATAGAGTTACAATTACAAAATTGCCAAATTCGTAACTAGGTGTCTGGGAATAATTTTGGGGAAAAATAAAATGATAATAGCAGATTAACTACTGAAAACTACTAAACTACCAAAGAATAAATAGACAACTACTTTATGAAGTTAGCAACACAAAATCGGCTATATAAATCTCAAAATGTGCCCTAAAAGAGTGAATTTGACTCCAGTTTTGGTGTTTGAAGTGCAGCTCGCCTGTATCCACTTTTTCAACACTTTTCTTGAGTTCTCTATTTGCAAACTGCATTTCCTTGTATGCTCAACCCTTGGGGAGATCTGAAACCATGTTGGCATGAATTTTGGTAGAACTTCAAATCCTTAAAATACCCCAAATGTGCAAAACCGAGACTGCATCCCTGTGTTTTTACTTGCCAGTTGATGTAACATCTGGAAAAATGGTATCAAAATTCATTTCCATAAATTTAGAGATGTGCAATAAGCTCCAGGAAGGCAGCATTGAAGGCTCTCACAGCTTTGTAGGTGTCATTGATGTTGGGGGTCTTTGTGAATGTTTTACTTGCTAATGTTTTTTAACTGCTTTTAATTTCTTATTGGCATCTTCAAACTGAGCAAGCTTTTTTCTCACATTTGCCAACTCATGCTTAACCCCTGTTATCCAATCGATGGTTTACTTTGAGCAATCATTGTGCAAAATCCCCTTAAACTCCTATATGATTTCACTTATATTTCTCTTCTCTGCTTGTTCCTTAGATTGCCAATATGTGCATGAAAGTACCTTTACAAAATCTTCTGCATGTTGCATCAGATTGTTGACCGTTTCATCTTTACTCAAAATTATGTTTCTCCTTTTCCTATTTCGTAGCAAGCTTATATCAGCTAGTCTAAAAATTGAGGCTCCAAGCAATTTATAAATTTATTGGCACTGACCACCTTTATTATCTTCAAAACAGGGATGAAGTCGTCCTGCATGAGCACTTTTTTATCTATCCCTGTACCATCTTCATTCGTGCTAATGCTTTTCAAATTTTTTATTTGCTTGGACATAGACCTGTACAGAGATAGCACTACCTTTATAACCTCTTCACTTTTCTGCTCTATATCTTTCCGCCATTCCTTATTTCCTATTTTCCTGCTCTGGCATACCATACTTTGTTTAATATGATAGTTGAAACACAATAATCTCACTTTATATGTTAGCGAAGTGTGCAAGTTTCTAATCTTCTTGTACTTACTCTGGTTAGCTTTACAGTATTCATCCATTGGTTATGTTAGTCCAAAGTGATGTTTGTGATATCGAGGCTCCATGACATAAGCAATGGAGCCTTAAGTATACTTTTGCATTTCCAAGATCCACTGATCTAGGATGCTTTGTATCCAATTCTGTTTTTGTTAAGTTGTGTGCTGGGCACTCAAGCAAGACCTTTTGCAATTGTCTCATGGATACATTATCCTAATGTAAGTTTGCATAGCTCTATTTTGAGAAATTAGTGATCATCCATACTTGTGCTGACAAAGAGATCATCCATTGAAAATGATAGGCACTTTGCATCTGCTAGGATTTATGAAGAACCAGTAAAACCTACCTTTTCTCAATTTCACAAGACCTGTGATCTGGTACAGAGGATATTGTACCTTAGACTATTTGACAGATGCTTGGAATCTGCACAAATTCATCTTCATGGAATTGCAGGATTTTTGCAAAAAGAACTGCCACATGGCAATTATGGATACATATCAATATGAAACCTTTTGTTTTTCATAATTTTACTTTGATGCTGTAATAGAGGAAAGGTCGCTGGCTATGCAGGTACTATTCTATTTACATGTCAAATTCTTACTTTAACTGTGGTTTCCTATGCTTTTGAAATACTTTATGTGCCATTGCTCTACAAATCTTTCCATATGTGATGGTTTGATCACTGTCTAAGGCTGTTTGGCATTTGCCATTTTTATGATTAACACAGTTGAAACTTAACATTGGACTAAATAGTAGTGTTTACTGTTTGGTTAAATGCAGGCATGTAAATTCTTGTTTTTTGTGTTCTTTGAGACATTGACATGATAATTGGTAATTGGTAGAAGGAATAATTAAGAATGATGATCTCAATGGGAGACATGGTTTATTTCTCTAGAAAGATGTATGGATCTGCAAAGACTACATTTTTTATGGTTTGATATTTCAGAGAATTTGTGTTTAACTTAATATTTATTATTTATTTGTAGTAAAATATTATTGATGGATTTTTTTTTGTGTATTTAAGGGCAAGTATTCTTTCTGATTCCTTATTTAACACTTAGACTTAGTATTGCTGACAAATTTCTAATCGTCTGTTCTCTGCTTCCAGGCTTGGTATTATTTTGACATTTAGCCTCTCTAAATTTATAATTACTTTCATTTTCAATTCAGGAAGAGAAGCGTTCATATAGAGAATGTGCAGGGGAAAAGGATCCTGCAATTTCAAGTGAATGTGTGGGCTTAAGGGAAACGTATTTCAATTGCAAGCGTGGCCAGGTTCAGACTCATACCCTTTTTCACATTCCAATGTCACTATAAAGATGCTATCTCATCTTACATGTTTCAGCAGAATTTAGGGTCCTTGTGTGTCTTATTTTACAAATTTACCTGCTCAGTCCAAGTGAACCAGGAAACATCAAAAGAGACCAATCACTTCTGCATCCAAAGCTGGTTCTTTTTAAAATCTCAGTCCAAATGCAGAAAGATCAAAGACTAAACTCATTCCAAAGTAGCCACAACCAAGAATAAACAATGAAACATTTTAATGATGAAACATTTTAGGGATTGTGGTGTCGATGAGGGAAGCTCGCATCATAGACAACTTGGGGATTTTAAGGGAGTAACTTGAAGATTTTAAGGGAGTATTTTATCATCTCTATTTAAACTTTCAAATGCAGATCCTCTTGTATAACAAAAGATGGTTAGGAATACCTAAATTTCTCAGAAATAGTTTAGGAACAGAAGGCATTGACATGGTGCTTCAAGAAACTTTCAGCTCAGAGTCTCTAGAAGGTCTTGACTCTTGAATATTCAGTTCATTGGGGGATTATTCATACTCAGTTTTAACTTGTACGTAAATATTCTCAATGATTAATTGAGATCCATCTATTTATGCACTACACTGACATCAATCATATTCTTGTAGCACATTTACGTTTTCATCTCTTTGAAATTCCAATACTAGTGTAAGATTATCAATACTTACATCCTGCCTAGTGGAGGCAATGCAGTTTCTTTTGTGGAACATTTTACAGCACAGATAATTATTAGTGGCTCACACAGACTTGTGGGCTTTGTTAGCACAGTAAGTCACTGGATATGCGAAAGGGCGTATCAGTCTTCAATCATAGAACAAAAGTCCCTCACTAAGCTGGAAATAGATACTTCTGATACACCAAATTGCTGAAAGCATAGACAAAGTTATTGTTTTTAAATTTTTATTAGTAGATTATGGCTAAGACACAATTATGGTTGAGGACTCCAGTTTTTGAGAGCATTGATTCCATTTCCCCTCTCTATATCATGGATCACAAAAATAATAGCCTTTATTCATCCAAGAAATCATTCAAGACATTGCATTTATATAGGAAGAAGTCTTCCTTAAATTGCTCTTCTATGGTTTTAAATAATCCTAGAATTAGGGAGTTGTTAAAACAACTCATAACAAACAAATAATAAACTGAGCACTAACACTAATTTCCAACATTCCCCCCCATAGTGCAAACATGGTAAAAACTCAGTTTCTCCATCTGCAATACACTCACCCTTGTGGCATGCCCATTCTTGTGGCTTATGACCTTGATACAAGGAAAGTGACTCTCCTTTCATGGTTTTAAACAAGCTTAACACAAACCTTGATGTGAACAAGAAACCATCAACTGTACACCTCGTGTGTTTTTCTGAATCCTCCCACAAACGCTTTCAAGATCCATGAACTGGCTTACTTTGGTGCTTTTGTTTGCTACCATGCTTGCACATCAGGGAAGTTATATAGAAATCAACATACATATCACAAATCTGGAAAACCTATTTTAGAAAAGGTTTTCACATTAGATTCCATAAGAACACAAAGTTCTTAATTGCAGTCATTTGATCCCAAACAACATAGACAATTGCCACTGCCACTGGAAGCTGCCCCCAACTTAGTCATTTTGGCATGAAATGGGAATGGAACATTGGTTATTAGCCCCCCCACATGTTATTATTGGTTGCGAGATGGGAGAAGAAGCTATAGTGGTCATGACATTGAAAAACTTACCACAATCCTACAAGCACTTCATCAAAACTCTCAACATTATATCTACCAATGTTGATTTGAAGTTTGATGAATTGTGCAACAAGCTTCTGCAACATGATAGGTGGAAACATTAGTTTGGGAGTAGTAGCCAAATAATTACAAAGGGAAAGGAAAAGGCAAGTCTGTTACATCACAAATTTTGCCCTAATTTTTGATTTGATCAGAACTGTTGGTTTAATGAATTATTTCTTTTTCCAGATCATGTGAAACAAGTTAGTTAATTATATACATTGTATCAACTGTTAACATATTATTTCTTTTCCTGATCATGTGAAATAAGTTAGTTAATTATATACGTTGTATCAACTGTTAACAGATTATTTCTTTTTCCTGATCATGTGAAACGAGTTAATTATATATGTTGTACCAACTGATAACGAATTATTTCTTTCATGATCATGTGAAATGAGTTAGTTATTATAGACGTTGAGGAAAATAATCAAGCAACCTATAACTGTCATTAGATGATTGACACTTGTTTGATTGGAATTAATGATCAATATATTTTTGAATTAATGTCTAGGCGAGAATGTTTTGCTTGGGTGGTTGCAGGAAGAAGACTAAAGAGAGGGGAAACATTGCTAAGAGATCATCGGAAGGGGATGGTCGATTGGTCCAGTCATTAGGATTGATAGGTATGACCTAAGACTACCTTGGAAAGAATACGAAGACTTGACCACAGATTGCATTATATGACTGCATGAGCTATTAGGAAAACAATATAATAAAAACTTAAATTAAAAATATAAAATCCACACCTTTAAAGATTTATTATTGAAATCTCTTATTTAATCATTATTATAAACCCTTAAAATATGAACACATATATATATAAAAATGAAGTGACACCAATAAATTATAACTTTATAATCTAATGATGTCATTTCACCAAGATATACACATGATCGTATATAAGAGTGCATAATAATAATAAAATAAAGATTTAGAAACTCTTCAACTCCTTATTCTTTTCCCTCTTTAATTCTTTCTTTTATAATTTGAATGGCTTTCTTGATAACTGAAGGTAGCCGAAGAGCCAAGGCCGGCCATTTAATAGAGTGTCATTGATCGTATTTGACACAACTCTTATTCTTTGCAATTTCCACTACCTTTTCTTTCACCTGCTATTGCATTAAGCAAAATCGAGTGAGTCTGAGAACATTATTGTTCTCATAGCTTGCCAACTTGTTAATTTCCTCCTTCATGTCTTAAATCGTCAACGAGTACAAAGCAAGGAAAATGCGGAAGATTATCATTTCCAGCCTCGGGAGGAAAGACCATCTTGCTACGAGTCATGTGAGTCTTGCTCAGTCCATCTTGATATGTATATGATCAGTTTTTTCCTCTTTTCTCACTGCTATACCAAGTCGGTGTTCTGTCTTGTTCATCTATCTATTTTAATGTAAATTTTGCTGTCAGATATATATACAGTTTGGATGGAATATGCATATATAAACATAGCTTCCTTAGCCGAAACTTCACAGGGCTTGTTATCATGTCACTTGTTATACTAATAACCATGAGATTGTCTCAGCCATGGATATGGAAGATGGAAATTATAATGAAAACCATGAGTCAATGATCCTGTCCGAATTTATTTCTTTTTCTTTTTATACATCATGTAGAGGTGTGAATAATATCATGAAGTCCAAACACTGAGGAATTCATCGGCAAGGATGCCATTAATGGTGAAGAGGTATAAAACAGGATAAAGAGGATATAATCTCTCAAGCACCTAGGATTCACCGGCATGGAAGCCATAATTGGTGAAGAGGTGAAAATAACCTGCAAGAATCAAGATTGAAATCAAATAACTAAGTAATAAACACATATAATAGCTCATGCATGTTCTATTGATGAAATTAGTTGTCAAGTCGAGTGGTGGAGATTGGGTTTATGAACCCAATTGGAAATCCTTGGCCAAGGTAGATATAGGCATATGTGCCAATCATGAGATCTTTTTGTTTGTCCATTAACTTCAGTTATTTAGGAATAATTGATGGGGCACTCAAACCGCCGAGTAGCTTAGATGGTTGGACTTAAGAACATCCCAAGCCCGATCCTGAGGTAGGGAGGGCCGTTCTATTAAGTTAGGATGTGTGGGGATGAGTATGGTCTGTGGTTGGGAGGTTAAGCCTATGTCAATGCTTCTCCTCTCACCACTGTCGAGGCTTGAACAACTTGACAGAGGGATTTCTTCATTATTTCTGTATGTTTCTTTTGCACCTTTACCTTTAGATTCATAGAAGATTAAATAGATAGTTGTCACTTTACTCTCAGCTGAACATGTTATTAGATAGATCGAAGATAATAGTTAGTTGTTACTTTACTTTCAGCCGAACATGTTATCAGATAGATTGAAGATATTAGTTGTTACTTTACTTTCAGCTGAACATGTTATCAATTAGATTGAAGATATTAGTTGATAGTTGTACTTTACTTTCAGCTGAACATGTTATCAGTTAGAATGAATAAAAATGTTAGCAGCGTATTCATTTATTTATTTAATTTCAATAGATGATTATAATTTGTAGATTGAATAGGAAGCAGTTACTCCTTTCTAGTTAAAAATAGTTAAAGGAAGTCTTTTTCATGTGAAATGGAATCACTTATTAGTTCATTAGGTGTTTTAAATTGGTTAGGAAAATTCGTTTGTTACAAAGTCCTCTAAGCAAAAAGTACAAGCCAAACCCGAGGAGAGTTCCAAGAAGGTTATCACATGTTATTATTGGTAAGCTTGGTTATATGAAGAAGCAATGTAGGAAATAGTTGCTGATGAAAATTCGTGGATGGTACACAACATACATACCTGTAAATCATGTCAAAACATTTGACTGTTATAATGATTCTAGAGCTTCTTGACACTTTACATGTAGGATACACCTACCGATCACTATTGTGAAACTAGCATTTGCCAAAGATTGCTGACAAAGGAAAAGGCAAGTCCTCAAAGTAAAAAGTGCCAGGCAAACTTGAGGATCACATGTTATTATCGTGGTGAGCTTGGTCTATGATGAAAAATCCAACTAGGAAGCATCTCAGGCTCTCAATAGAAAGACAATGTTGTAGAGCATACTAGGGAGAAGGAATTTGCCTTATATGCGTTTATGGCCAAAAGACCAGTAGATCATGTCAAAATATTTGCTTGGTACATTGATTCTAGAGCTTCTTTTTTTATTTTTCCATCAATCAAAGGGCTTTGTGCTAGTGAATCCTTTGACCATGTGAAATTTTTTGACTAATTTTTAAATTTTAAATTAAAAGCATGTTTTCTAATTGAATTGTCTTGGGATTTGTGCTAGAAGCTTTTTGATTGGAAAACCAAAATCGTAGTTTTAAGAAGTTGACCTCGTTTTTCATATCATTGGAAAATGGGAAGGATGACGTTGTTGACCAATGTTGTTGGAAAACAATCAATGTTTCAATTTCAAGAATTACAACATGTGGAAACAACGCGTGCTCATGATTTTCGAATATTGGCCCTTGGATGAAATCATTCTTGGTAAAGCAAATTGTGCTAGGACGACAAGGAAAGATCAAGACAAGTTTGATGAGCACAATTAGGAAGCCATTATGCACACCAAGTTATTAGTCACCAATGACATGCTTTAAAAAGGTTTGTGTATCAAGATAGTTGCAAAGATTTGGATCCATGTAAGAATGAATATTCAAACAAGGGTAGAGCATTCTTTTTGAAGAATATGATGTTTTCAATTCTGATGGACGAGGAGATGTCTTTTTGGGAGCATCTTATGAAGATTATGGATATTAGTACCTAACACTTATCAAAACTCTCAACTTTATGTTCACCAATGTTGATCTGAAGTTTGATGAATTGTGCAACAAGCTCCTACAATATAGGATAGGTGGAAACATTAGTTTGGGATTGTTAGTCAAACAATCACTATGGAACAAGTGTTTGCCAAAGACAACGACAAAAGAAAAGGCAAGTCTTGTAAGCAAAAAGTACAAGGCAAGCCTATAAGCAAAACCTACAAGGCAAACATTAGGATATTTCCAAGAAGATTATTGCATGTTATTATTGTGGTAAGCTTGGTCATATAAAGAAGCAATGTAGGGAACTATTCACTAATGCAAAATCCAACAAGGGTCTCAAGATCTCAGCAAAAAGTCAATGTTGTAAAGCATACTAAGCAAACAAGGTTTTCCTTTTATGCGTTTATGGCCAAAAGTCCTGTTAGGATTGATAATTTATAGCCATTCTGTGGTAAGAGGATACAAAATTTTCATGTGGAAGGATGTGTTATGTTGGGATTTAATCCATTGGACCAATCAAGCTAGGTTAAAGAAGTCATTTATGTGTATATATAAATGGCTTGTATCATTTTAATTTTTATTAGACCTATGAGTCTTTTTGCCTACCCTTTGCTATTAGGTCTTCCTCACATCCTTCCAATGTCCCTATTAAGTTATTAGCAATAACAAATTAGATGTGGGTAAATGGGGTCACTTTTAATGTGTTCTTTCCTTCCCTGTGTTCTTTCTCTAGTGTTTCCAAAGGTTAAGATCAAGGTGTGAACATGCGAGGTATCAATAAATTATTCTTCCAACAATAAAGGATAGACCCCGCATCTTTGTAATGATCAAAGCAAGTTTGAGAAAAGTAATGTAGACTTGCGGGGTGATGTGGGCGAACGTTGGAACCAAATGACGAAGTTGTTGACCTCGCTTTTCTGTGTTGAAATTACAAAAGTTGCAAAGTTAAGTGCGGGTACACAGGGTTACCTCATGTCAAATTTTGGAGGGAAGGATTATCCTGTGTTCTTGTGACAAGAAAATAAAATGGCCCAATTAGGCTGCAGATACATGGGGAGCTTATTGTAACAAAGATATGTGATGCCCTGCCCTTCTGCAATGATTAACCGAAGTTGTCAAGTCTATTAGTGGATGATTGGGGTGCATAATGATGGGTCTCATGTTTGGTCCATGGGAAGTGAAACCAACTTGTGTTGATATGTGACACTATGTAAGCAAAATATGCCTAGAGATTGTGCTAGTTTGCCACTGCATTTGAAGGAAAGATTGAAGTCAGATAATCCTAAGGAAGAATTGACATTTGAAGCCTCATTTGTAGACTCTTTCTCGTTAGTCAGAGCTTTGCTGTGAAAATCTTTTGAGTGTCCATCTGGATTTGATTCAACCAAGATTCAATAGGTTTGAGAGTTATGTGCAGGATAAGTTTAGTACAAGATGTGCTAGAATTAAATAATAAATTACCACCATGGTTTACAATTTTGAAAAAACCAAGAGTTAAAGGTCGAGGAAGAAAAAGATAAATACCTCCTTGAGGATACGCTTTTGCATTCAGGACGTGTTTGCTTTGCTATAAGAATTGTTTGATTGTGCTAGTGGTATGAAGATCTTTGGATGCAAATGAGTGTAGTTGCTAAAGGTCTTGAAAATAACATTTAGAGGGACTCTAACATTACATTAGAAGCAACCTTGGATGAGGAGGTCAAGAGGTTGACAAATGTACTTGGTGTTGAAGTTGATGAAAGATCAACCCCATAGCTCCCAAGAATCACCTGCATGCAAACACCTGTGGTGGATATTATGTGATGTAATATCCATGGACATGCCATGATTTCTTGTGGTAGACATCATGAGACATGATTTCAGTACACATACCACATGGATGTGTGTGTGTGTGTGTGAGAAGAAGAATGTCATGTGAGTTGATATTTTTGAGCATATTATATCCTCAGATGTTACAAGTACGGTGATTTCTCTTTTCACAATAGATGAGCCTATTGTGATGTATATATTCTTGGTTAGAGTCTTTATCTTCCCTAGCTAAGAGTGTTGATGAATAGCTTTGTCCAGATAAAGATTGAACCAGATAAAGATTGAATGATAATAATCTGTACATATAATATACTTACACTCCAATATATGGATGCATATATTAAACACTAAATTGCAAATCATTATCATTCAATATTTCTGTGCATAATGTCCAAGTATATGTGCGATCTGCTTCAGCAGATTCATTATTGCTCTTTTATGTTCACATTAGATAATGATCGAGTCATGATCATGATTGGGCTATGCACAGATTCAAGTCTGATTATTATCCTTGCAGATCGGTGATTTGTTTAGTGGTTTGTTAAACAAACAAACACACAAAACACCGATTGATAATCAGTGCAATTTGTTGCCTAATGAAGAGGCACATATTGTGTGGACACGTCTCCTCTTTGAGGAGACACGGCCACCCAATATATGCCCCTTTTCATATCATATTAATAATTAAACCTGATCAGGCAAAAGAACATAGAAATCAACAAATGTTCCGCCTCTTCTAGAGTTCGGTGATGAGACCTGAATATTCAGTATTTATAAATATTGAATTATATTCACATTCAATTGACATATATCAAGACCACTATATTCTGTTCATAATCTGATACCAATTAGACAGAGATTAGTAATCATAGAAATCTGAGATAAAAGATATCTATTACATCAATCTGATATAAATTTAATTGCGTTTACATAATGAACTCAAGTTCCGGAATGTTTTTAGTGCTTAAAATATAGAAACACTTAGATTCTTTCTTTCATTGTTTTGTTATAATGCTCAGCTGCTTCTGTTTTACCACACAACTTTAGGAGGCCAAAGTCTTCCATGTTGGTTTTGTTAAAGTGTAGCTTCAGTATAAGTTAAGTACACACTTGTGTTTAGTATGTGAATTTGTGATTCTCTCATTGTTATATATATAATCATTATTACATATTGTTGAAGTTATTCATATACTTATCTCAGAAATATATATATATATATATATATATATATATATATATATATCCTAATTTGTGGGATATCTTAATAAATGCCTTTGGCAGAATATGTATTAGCGACAGTTTTATTAACTAAGCCAAATTCTACGTAGGGACATGTCCCTACGTGGCCATTGGCCACGTAGAGTCATGTCCCTATGGAGACATGATTCCTCCCAATTATATATATATATACATATGTGAGATTGCTGTTGGAAATGATTATCAATTACAGTGGCAATGATCAGTTTTCCTGCAGCAGCATTAACATATTATCAGTCTGTCATCTAACAAGGATATCAACAACATTAGCATACATTCAGTCTGCTGTCTGTTAATTCTGATTTATACAAGGGATCCTAAATATTGACATGGTATCAGAGCAGCGTTCATTTCCTATGCCTCATAGTATCACAAATTAGTCAGGGTCCCTGTGTTTCAAGTATTGAGTAGGCAGTGTTGACTAATCAGAGACCCGTTTCAAGCAAATTTAAATGTTTGCGATCTTAGGAGTGTAGAAGATAGAGCCAGACGCGTCGGAGAGGACAGCTGTGGGAAGAAGTGAATTATCTGGAACCAACTCCAATTCACCACGGGGTGCACTATGTGCGTATCTGATGCCTTCGAGCCAAGGTGGATTTGATGGTCTCTGTTTTGGAATTTCAGATGGGTCCGATGCCACTGCTCACTGGAATGTGCAGCCTCAATGCCTCCCACTGAGATTAATATCCCGATGTTATTGGGTGGTAATGACCAAGATCAGGTAGGTGAGTTTTCCTTGTAAGATCACAGATGAGGCTGTTGACCTGTGCGTTGGGACCAGACTGCACTGCTCTATGTGACATCGTGCATGTGGAATCAATGTCGGATCACTGTGTGGGAAAGGGCATCCACCGTTGGAGGAACTGGTGGAGGAAGAGAGCCTCCACCATCATCATCCATCCGAATTTTATAGTTTTGTTGATCATCCACTGATGGAAATTGTCAAATTCTGCTATTTTCTCTTTTATCAGTGTGAAGAAGTCTGCACGAGCATACCTTCTATTGTGTCTAATACAGAGTGGAGCTTGTAAAAATCCATCTGCGAACCCTTTGCATATGTATAGGGAGACAGGACAAGCAATAGAAAACCCTTCGCAAAAGTATAGGGAGACAGGACAGGCAATAAAAATGATATGCTAAAATCTTACAAAGAGAAGGGTCACCGTCCCAGACAACTTTCATACAACATAATAAAATAGTGCATAAAATATAAAAGGGTTGGTTAAGGTAAAGTGGAGTGTATATGTGTATAATTTATGCTTCTTTTATATATAATTTAACTTCCTTAAATTACTAATATATATATATATATATATCTATATATCTATATATATATATATATATATATATATATATATATATATATATATATATATATTAGTATAAGGAGATAATAATAAATTATATGGCTAAGTAATAAAAATAATGAGATGAGTATTTTTATAATAGGGCCCTATTATTTTAAGGCATAAAATTATAGGGGTCTAGGACTAGGGTATAGGGTAGGGTAGGGGCACTATTCAACATACCCCAAGTTCGCCAAGGGGAATATGTAAAGAGGGGACAAATTATAGCAGACAGTGCAGCTACAGCAGGGGGAGAACTTACTTTGGGAAAAAACATTTTAGTGGCTGTAGTAGTAACATGGTTGTTGCTCGGATTTTGGTATATGAGGCAAGTGGGTAGGCTAAGGGGAGCTCAAGGTAGCATTAGGATGTGTTATTGATAGAGATTTCGTATTGATCGTGTTGCCCCTACTATTCTATGGCGCTGCTGCGTTTGGATGTGCTACGGTTGGATCACTACGTTTGGATGTGCTATTGCGAAGGGTAAGGGGCGGCATAGGGATGGTTCCAGCGTAGGTAGGGTCAAGGCCATGGATTTAGGAGCATGCTAGTCACTGGGCTAGAGTAGGTGTTTGGATACGATATGTTAGGTGGGGTGTTTGGCTTACCCTTCCTTTGATGCTTTCTCGATCAATGTGGTCGAATGCCCATAAAATAGTAGGGGCTGTCAATCGATAGATGGTGGCCCATAAAATAATAGGGCCTTACTAATGTGTTCCCTCTGCCGTGTGTTTCGATCGATTATTAATGCCGAATGTGTTCTCCCTCCTCTACCGAGTATGTCTTCCCTTCCCCTAAACAATTCCTTGAAAATTGTAGGGCCTACTATTCTAAAGGGTAGGGCCTACTATTTTAAATAAAGGGTTACTCTAACCCCCTACTATTCTATGGGCTCGCCCGGCTGGGGTTTCTTAATAACGTATTAATTAACTGATTAATTACTCTAGCAGGTCCCTTTAGAATAGTAGGGCAGTAGGCAGAGGTAGATTAATTGTGGGAGACCTTGTTGCTTCTTTATTACTTGCATCGATGCATGCAGAGAGCAGCCTTATCCCCATCGGTATCCACATTGGCTTTGCCAGGGAAGGCTGGCTCGCGCGCATTGATCAAACATGCATAACCCAACAAGCACCGATAGATAGAAGTGGTTTTCCTGATCCTTCATGCTGTCACCATCCGTCTCTTCTACTATCTCAGGAGGAATCACTTGCCTCAAGAGAGAACACATTACACCCTTATCAAAGGAATCAGCATCGATTGGTTTCTTTTTCACTATATCCTAAATGAATCAGCCTGCTAGAGTAAGCCGTTATTTTGATGAAGCGGCAAGAGTAAGTTTTGTAGGCACTTGTTGCTATTATTATTTTTGTGGTCAATTTATTGTTTGGAATTCTATATGTATTATAAGAGCTATGTGCTTTGATCTTTTCCTCTGAGAATGTTATTGTAGGAAGAGGGAGATTGAGAGTGGGAGGGAGCCTGACATTTTATTAGAGGCAACCTTGAAAGAAAAAGGTTGTAAAGCGTTGATTCGCCTAAAAGGAGGCAAGTAAGAAGAAAAAGAGGGAGATTAAGAGGGAGACTGACACACACACATATGGATCATACTGAGAGGACTGAACATGAATATTATTTATCTACAAATGGAAGTGAAGTAGACTATTTTATGGTTCAAATTAATAGTAATGAAGTATGTGGAAATTCTACATTGTGGGGGGTAAATGATTAACTTGACCAATGTTTCATTCCCATTGGAGGCATTTTCTTGTTTGATGCATATGGACCTTCATTGGAGCAACTTGTATCAAGAACATTAATATGCAGATAAGTATCTATTATCATTGAGTATTATAGTTACTTACTTATTGTAGTCCCTCTTTTAATTGTAATCATACACATACTATAATAGTTATTTGTCTTGATCTTTTCTTTTGTATCTGAAGTTTATCTTGTAGGAAAAGAAGAATGACACTTTAGGTAGCTTATGATAGTAACTCAAAAGAAGTTGTGATCAAGCTGGATAAAGTGAGGCTTTTGAAGAAACTATCTTTGATATTTGAGATTATGAGTATTCTTATGCTTTAAGAGGGAGTATGTCACTTCTTCGAAGGACATGCAAGAGCTTAGAAGATTAATACTCAGAGGGAGTCTAGAAATACATGTGTGCGAGTGCATGGTTTTGATGGGCCTACTCTTGAGTACATCTTGAGGAATTATTGATTTATCATTAGAAAATTGGAAGATTGATATCAGATTTAGAGTTAATTTGACAAGAATCCTTGGGAGAAGAGAGCCTTTAAGGGAGTAACTATTGGACTTGACTTCCCAGGATCATTGTTCAGAGGGAGAATTTTTGAGGTTCAATCCTTTGTGAGTGATATCTTCTCTATGAGGAGAAGTTTTGAGTGATATTCATTGTAATTATGGATATTGAACTTAAGTTTCAATTCTGTGTGTGTTTATGCTTCTAAAGTTGTCTAGTTGCATTAGATATGTAATGAAAGTTGACGATCTTTCATGGACATATATATTCAAAAGGTAATCTTTGTAAGGTAACGATCTTACAAATGATAGGCCTGTTATTATGACAGTTTTGTTCTGGATACGCCAGAAGTCATGGATAACGAAAGTATTATGATTACTCTAAATATTGTTTTGGACAATAAGAGATCATAATACATGTTATGATAGTGTTCATAACATTGTGTTTATAGTTATTTGACAAGTCACTATTTCAGAGTGTTAAAGTCAGATAAAGTGTTGTGCATAGATATCTTTGATAATGATATCATGTAGGATTTTTTATCACTTCTCCCTTGCTAAGATGGAGTGTTAAAGTGTAGCTTCAGTATAAGTGAAGTGCTCACTTGTGTCTAGTGTACGAATTTGTGATTCTCTCATTGTTATATATATATTTCTGAGATAAGTATATGAACAACTTCAACAATATGCAATAGTGATCTCAGAAGGAACTAAAAAAAAAAAAAAAAAAAAAAAAAAAAAAAAAAAAAAAAAATATATATATATATATATATATATCCCAAGTCATTTGATATAGGGCTATCTTAATATATGCCTTAGGCAGAATATGTATTAGTGACAGTTTTATTAACTAAGCCAACTAAGCCAAAGTCCACGTAGGGACATGACCCTACGTCATGTCCCTATGGAGACATCACTCCTCCCAATTATATATATGTGAGATTGCTGTTGGAAATGATTATCAATTACAGTGGCAATGATCAGTTTTCCTGCAGCAGCATTAACATATTATCAGTCTGTCATCTATCAAGGATATCAACGACATTAGCATACATTCAGTCTGCTGTCTGTGAATTCTGATTTATACAAGGGATCCTAAATATTAACAGGTTTGGGCATGTTGTCTATTTCAATAATTAGCCTTGTATAGCATAAATTGAAAGTACAATGGAGGATCTCTTCAGCTTAGTGAAAGAATGATTACAATAATTAATTAGGAATGTTTGTTAAAACATTTTTGTCAAAACTACAGAAATCCTAGAGTTCATTATGTCTATCTACCAATTGTTTTTCATATAGTTTCATTAAAATGAAAACAATTTAGAAAATATATGAAGTCAGCCATTTAAAATGGGCATTCTAGTTAAATTGACTGGATTTTCTAGAGTATGGGGTAGAAGGTGCTAATTAACTATAACAGAGGTTGCATGAGTATAAATCTTAACCAAATTTGCCAATGATGTGTGTCAGGTTGATATGAGGACTCGTATCCGAGGGAACAAAGGTTACTGAAGCATTCGATTTTTTGGTACCACAGCTTGTGGTTTTCATTGCAACAATTTTGTGGAGAATCTTGATGTACATTTAGGCTTCTAGTGAGGTGAATTTCAAATCTTCTCTAGAGTTTTATAAACTTTTTAGGTGAGAAATATACAAATTTGTTGAATTTTCTTCAATCCATTATTGTTGTTTGGCTTGATTTAAGAGATGTAAGTGTATTGAACCAACTATAAAAGTCTTTCCTTTTTAGTTTGCACTTTAGCAGATGCACTATTTTTGATTGGTTAAGACGAATGATCAATTTAAAGGTGGTTCATTTGACATCTATTGTTTTCTTTCCTGTTTTGCTGTTATTAATTGTTAAGTACATAAAATGTCTGTCGTAAATCAAACCATTCCAACGGAACAGATGTTATTGTATATGATCTTTCTTGAATTGGGTTCAAAGCATTTAAACAGATAAACATTTCATTTTCTCAACCACGAAGAATACTTTTTCACGTTTTAAAAAGTGGTATAAGCACCATAACAACTGTCAGTATTCCTATAACATAAAAGGACTGAAATTGGGGATAAAGTTTGAAGTGGGGTTCTCATTTTAAATTATATAATTGCCAAAGTCCATTATCTAGAAACTTAGCACCAACAAAAGTACACTGCATCAAGCAATTAAGATGCATGGTTGACAAAAGGCAGTACAAAGGAGATAATAGTAATAAGCAGTTCAAGATTTGCAGTAACATGACTTCACGTGTTCACCATTGATTTAAAATAGTAACAGTAGAATATTTTTTTGACTTACAAAAACTTTGCTGACTTATTTTTTCGGGGCAGATATCATCAACATTAGGAGTTTTCATTGTAGGGTCACTCCATCCGCAACCAGGATTGGCTTCTTGCGGCAGCATTAGCTGGTTTACAAGTCAGACTTGTGCTTTTTACTAAAATTCATTGGCAGATATCTATTAAGTCAAAATTTAATGGGTGCCAAGGTACAGGTTAAGTTGGCCCCTGCAACAAACGATCCAGAAGTGGATTAGGGGTGATGTTTTGAGTGGGGTCTCTATTATCTGCTTGATAAAGAATCCCTCAAAATGGGAAAGTTTAAACTGTTTTTTGATAATGTGATCCAGTCAACATCCTTTGTGGGAAAAAAGTTTAGTTACTGAATGGAAGGAATATCATGAAGCTACAGGATTAAACAGATACACAGTTAAAGCAAATGGTGTAAAGTTTAAAAGCAGAGTAAGAAATAATATGTTTTAAGATTTAAATTTTTACTTTTCAAAGAAATTAGTTAGCGAGAGCTTCCTATAAAAACAGTTTAGTTTAGATTAATTGTAGATTTTACAATTAATTTTTAATATTTTAAGAAAATCATGGCTTTTTTGTGCATGTAAACAAAGTAATTTCTTTAATGGTTTGTGTATATAGGTAAGTATTCTATTATGCATTTTTTGTTTTAAGAATTTACAAACTGATAAAATTATAAAGGAAATAATTCAAGAGTATCTTAGGGTTTGAGCAATTTTGTGCCTTTCCTACAATTGTTTACATTTGTTTGTTTTTATGTACGGCTTAACTCTCTCTCTCTCTCTCTCTCTCTCTCTCTCCCCCCCCCCCCCTCTCTCCCCTCCTCCAACAATTGTTTACATGTGTTTGTTTTAATGCATGTCTTAATTCTGTGTGTGCGCTCGCACATTTGTTTGGGCAAGTGTTGGACCTGCTCAACTTAATGTCTTTGTACCTTTACTCCTTGTGCAATGAAGTGCACCTTTGAGCACATGTTCCTTGTACATGGTACCCAATGTAGTGATTTGAATGTAGCCTTTGGGTATGTTTTGTGCAAATATTTGTTTGTGCTTATTGTCTGCACACTCTGTGCACTATTGCATTTGAATTTTGTGGCATTAGCTTGCACATAGTTGGGCTTCTATTGGGTGATACCTTAGCTTTTGATTTGAGTTGTCATTTGTATCATTTTGCATGATGACTCTCATTTGTGCACGACTTATCTTGGTGCCAAATTCTTTGAATTGCATATAGTCTAGTGTCAATAGTTTTATAAAGATAATTTCTACAGTTGTATTTTTTTGGGGGTTGATTTGAGATCTTCATGTACTTAAAATGTAGGTAGTCAATTACTAATACCAAAGGGATATTTTTGGAGTTTTGTCTTCTTATGTTGATCTTTATTAGTTCATAAAACACTTGCTGTATACCTTCTTGTTTGTTCAATTTCTAGTTGCATTACAAGCATTTCTATGATTTGTTATTTAATGGTGTGACCTTTGAGTGAAAGGGGTCGATTGTTTATAGGCCAATGGTTGGAAAGTTTTTAGAAGATTAGTGTGTTGGATGAGTGGTATTTTGTAAGATTGTCTTTTGCTTAGGGATATATATTTCTTTTCATTTGTAATAAAGGGACTATATGTGTATTTCTTGTCGTGCTTAAATAAAGGTTCTATTTTCTTGCATTACGTTTCTTTTTCGTCTATTGATTTTGTTGTGACTAAGCACACTCATGATTAGGTGATCATTTAATATGTCACAATACTCATGGAGTATATATAAGAGCGATTGAGGTTAAGTGTTTGTGAGTTTCATAGTTGTAAGTATTTGTGTGATTGCTATATTCTAGGTGGTTCAAAAGCTGTGATGGTCCATAGTTCAAGTGGTAGGAGGATTGCACTCAATGGATCTTGTTAGTATGTTGAGATTTCTATAGGAGTTGTTCAATGTCATAGAAACTACACAAAAGAGGCTAGACGTGATTGATAATATTAGTGAGCATGAGTTTTAAGATATTTCATTGAAAGTGAAAGAGATTTTGATGAGTAAAAGGTTCAGAATATTTGTTTAGTAGGGCTCTTGTGGAAGTTGGTATGAAGTTGATGATTGATTTTACCTAGCTGATTGGGAAGCTTAAATCTACTAGAATTGTTGGACTAGATCATTGAGCTAGATAAATGCATTGACTTTGAATCAATCAAGGACCTTAGGAAGGTGAAGAATGTTGCCCCAATATTGAAAGGGCACATTACTTTGCCGTAGGCACACTTGTAGGAAAACTATGTTGAGGAGAAGAAGAGAAAGATCTCTTGCTCGGATCACATGGTTGCCAAGTTGGACTAGATCATTGAGCTAGATAAATGCATTGACTTTGAATCAATCAAGGACCTTAGGAAGGTGAAGAATGTTGCCCCAATATTGAAAGGGCACATTGCTTTGCCATGGGCACACTTGTAGGAAAACTATGTTGAGGAGAAGAAGAGAAAGATCTCTTGGTCGGATCGCATGGTTGCCAAGCTCAAGGAAAAATTCATGCTCACAAACAAGTTGTTAGATGTATTCAAGTAATATAATTTATGCCAATTAGCAATGAAAGAGAATTCAAAAAATACTATAAACTCAACAGACACTTGGGTCATGTGAAGACAACACAAAACCATCTAGGTATGTGGATATTGGTACTCCATTTAAGATAAAATTTGTTTAATACATATATGTTCCGTACAAATTTACTATTGCCTTGCACATAATGCATACACGTTATCTCAAAGACAACATAATGTACTAGGTAGAGAAAACTATATTTATGCATATAAGAACACAATTGAATCTAGTGGTATCACACAAAGCTCAAAAAATTAGAAAACCTCTAGTAGAGTTGGAGGATGTAACATACTATATTTAACTAATAAAAGAAAATTAACAATTAGTGAACATCATGAGAAATAAAACTTAATGTAATAACATAACATCGAGTAACCATTTCTTATTCCCATGAAAAAGATGTCATCTAAAACTTGAATAAAGATCTTTATTGTATTACTAAATTCATAATTGAAATAACTACCTTTACATGACAATGGAATAGCTAACATTTCCATTTGAAATTAATATAGAAGGAAAATAACTTAACATAATTATCTACTAATTGCATACAATTATACAATTTGTAAAGCTAGAGTTGTTTGAACCTCTTGCTTTCCAGATATTGTTGTTGATGCCATTGAAGAAGAGCAAGAGCATTGTTGAAGGTTTCACTTCCCATCAATTGACCTTATGGTCTCTAACACAACTTCTCAGAAGTGCTTTGGTCCTACTTGAGAGGTGTAAAAACATGATCTAGTCTTAATTTGTCATTCAAGACTTGGTGTTTATAACCCACAACCATCATAGTCGGTCATGCCCTATAGGCTTCCATGCCCATGAGAATGTCCTTTTTGACTAGATGTGTACTACTAGTTCACGTGTGATGATGACTACATAATGCAACCATAGACGAAGGGACCTTAATAAGATCTTTCTAGATGCACAAAAAGAGTAAACATGGCAAAAACAACAAGGATGAGAGAGAAATATGTTAGATTCACCTTTATTTTATAGGAATCAATTGCATTCAATTGGTCACACACTATACATGCCATGGTGCAACATACATTTTTGATTACAATATTTAGTTAGAGACCTTAGATTCAACTCTAATGATACCTATGCTTTATCTAATGAACTCCGCTTCAATTGATACATTACATTACAATATATAGGCGTCACAACGTGCAGGTTGACCTCAAGATCAATACCATTCCCTAACAATAGAAAACATATTACATTAGATAGGTGAAGACCCAAATCATAAGGAACTCAAGACATAAATAGCTTGAAAGCTTACGGTTTAGATTTAGGTCCTCACATGATCCAAGAACATAGCTATTAAGTGCTATCGAAGATCACAAGTCGTAGATCTCCATTGCGAATTCAAATTTCACAATGAGGTCCAAGAATAGATAAGAATGCAGTATCCAAGAGAAAACTTGAACATGATCCAAAACAGGTCTTGAATATACTCTAATAATTGCAATAACCAACCAGACAATATGAAGAACTGCTAGATTGATCTTCCAGACTATACAAACTAGTAAACTGATATAAATCGGAAATGAAATATTTTTCAATTGATCTAGGGTTGGCCTGAGTGTAATGTCTCTTCCTCTGATTTTATATGATATTTCAAGCCTCTAATCAGATCTTTAAGATCAAACAACCAATCTTTCAAAGATCCACCAATTTCTCAATAAACCCCAAATCGGGTATGCCGGAAATAGTGCCAAAAACTTCACAGCTTCACATATTATTAGTAAATTTGAAAGTGGACATTTTTATAGAAATTTTAGCAGCATAATAGCCTACAAAATGACATTTTCAGATCTGTATAACATTTACACAATAGCTCCCAAACGGAGGATAAAAACAATGCTCATCGGGCTTCCGAAAACAACATAGAATAGCTCAGAAACACCACAAAAACACTAATAATCTATTACAGAAGTATAATCACGACCAAATACATATATTCAGCTTTATTTTAACATCTAAAAGTCTAAAATACAGCAGCAACCCAAACTGATATGAAATACTCAACCGGAAACACCAAACTTTTACAAAAAACACACCAGAAAAACCACAAATCTGCACTGTTCAGCACAAAGGCAAACTCTGCATGAGCATGCACATGGAATGGCTTCAAACTCCCATCCTTAGCCTTCTTGGAAACCTGCAAACTCTCGTTCTTGGGTCTCCTTCTCCACAGGTTTGGCAGCCTCTGAAGAATAACAAAAAAATGAGCAAAAATCAAGTTCTGGAATGGGCCCAAAATGCCTCCAAACTCCTTAAAAGAGGGCATAACTTTAACTCACGTCCAAGAGGGGTTAATAAAACATATTTTAATAATAATTTTCATTTATTAGTCCATTAGCTTCCAAAGATTATCCCCTTTTTCCGAAACTTCACCTTTTTGGGCGTGCCTACCTTAGAAAAGATTATTATTTTTAATTATTTGAAAAAGGGGACATGACAAGTCCCCCCCTTCCAAATATTGCTTGTCCTCAAGCAATGGCTGAACAATGAATCAATCAATCCACCTGGATCCCAAATGTAGTCATGAACTATACTATTGTCAATTAACCCAGGCTCCTGCAATATCTTCTGCAATATGACCAGGAGGAATCCATAATCAAACTGACAATTATTGCTCAACCAAACTCCAAAGTCACAACTTCCACAGTTAGAAACCCATGAGACACAAACTCTTAGAACATCAAAACCCAAGTAAAGTGGACAAATCAAACTACCAACACAGTAAATACCATCAACGCATTCCATTGGCCTATACAGAATGTACAATCCAACTCTGCAACAATGGTGAATGCTCCCGAATGAAACTGTACCAAGTATGGAGAATACACACACTATATAACTCTTGCAGTCAACACAACTTTGTAGATCATCAACCACTGTCTCATAACCATAACTTCCATGCACCCCTGATGGTGAAAAGCCATCACAAGATAAACAACAAGAATTGGAACCCAAACCAAATTTGCCTACCATCAACTCCTCAACACAAGGATCAAATGCTAACTGATGTACATACCTTGCAATATAATGTTGATAAAAAAAACCAACCTCAGTCAACAGCTCACCATGAACAAGTGATACAACCCACTGTGACTGATCACCAGCTAAGTCAGGAGATGTCATAGCCAAAGGAGTAGAATCAATAACAACACCTACTGAAGCATCACTCCGAAACTCTTGCTCTAAGTCATGTATTATCAAGCTGTCAACTGCAGAATCTATCGCCATGTTGTGCCCATCACAACTCTCATCCCGAGGTGTTAAACTATCCCATAACTGATGATAAGCACTAGGAACCAAAGTACATCTCTGTATCATCATCTCATCAACATGGTCATCAAAGGTAAATTGATGAGCATACCTCACAATGTAATGCTGATAGAATGCGCCAATCTTAGTCAGTGGCTCAGACTGCAATCCAGATGTAACTAACTGCAATCGATCACTAACCAAGTTGGAACTGACTACTACCTCTAAAGACATCGCCAAGGGAGTAGTATTACTAGCAGGAACCATGCCAACTATCGGCTCACCAACATCACACATGGTCTTTGATACAACATCTCTAGTCTTCGTGCCATTAGTGCTAGAGGTCACCACCATGTCAGACATACCACAACAATCTACTACAACACCCAACTCAACTGAACCTGACTCTAGTGGGGATGAACCCGATATGCCAATGTTAGTATCAAGGATGGATGCATCCCCATCTCCACTATCTTTGACAATCTCGACCATGGACATCCTCGGATCATCAGACACCATAGCTTGTGACTGTATAGAATCTAGTAAAGACTATAGTTGCTCTAACTCCACGGTCACCTTAGCCAAATGAAACTGTGACTCCTTGAAAGCCAACTGTGTACTCTCAAGAATCTCAGAAGTCACCTCAAGCTGCTCAGTAAGCTCACTCACCTCATCTTCCTTGGCCAACAATGCATCATATGTTGTACTGCCCCACTCCTTAAGATAATCTCTATCGGCTACCAATTGCATATAATCCTGTCTTAGAATCTGGATAGCCTCCCATAAAGAGTGGAACTCTGTCAAGGAAAGATAATTGCCTCCCTGCTCATCACTAGTAGGAGAACCCCATCCATAAACTGCTAACAATTGACGAGCAACATCGAAATGTTGGTAAGCGATAGCAATGTCTCGCTCACTAACTCTCAACTGATTAGACACATGATGGCACTGGCTTGACTGTCTCCTACAAAACTCCTCTGATATTGCACTGTCTAAAGGAGTATCCTCAAAGTTACTTGTCTCTAGATTATTACCATCCATATCCTGTGAATCAACTCTAAAGCTCATATCAACAAACAAAGTATCAAAAACTGTAGCACTGCTGTCCAACTCCTTTGTACCCAACGAAACTAAGTTTGCAAAACTGCCCACTGCATCCTCCTGGATGTCCTCAATGCCAGTATGATCCTGGGACTCATCTGTACACACTGCCAAATATGAAAGATCATCAACACATTCCAGCAAGTATGGTCGACTGGATATATGAACAAAGCCCAACATCGGTGTATAAAAACTAATACCAACATCGGACAAGCTGCTAGCACAAGAAAAGACGACACCATGCAATCTGCTAATCAAATCGACGATAGCACCCAAACAAACACTGATACCAAAAAGTGTTAAAGATCTCCAGTCAACTGAATCCCAAATGCCAATATAACAATCTCGAGTCCATATCTGTAAACTAGAATCAGCTGGTAACTCGAGCAAAATCCTCACTTGAGTAATACGACCAATGCCAACTAACTCCACATACCTGTCATGATGAGATAATGAAGTCACAATACTGTCTTTGTTCACTTTCAGCTGGCTAGACAAATCGTGTGAAGTACTACCAGCCTCAACCTCATGTGATGAAGCATCTAACTGTGCTTGGTACTCTTTCTCAGCAAAGTCATGAATGCTCAATGTTTGCTCATCTCTACCAGGTATCTCACCATCATGCACAACAACATCCTCATAATGATCATCTGAACCCACTACGCTGTAGTCACTACCTGTTGTAACTATACCATCTTGAATACCTGTGATATCACCCTTTAACGACTTGTATACAATTGTCTCAATTTGAGTATCAAGTTGACCATTACTATCAATCTGCGTAATATCCTTTCTCACTATCTCTTGTGGCGGAGTAGAATCTGAGACCTCTGCCTGGCTATAAGCTAGTTTCTCAAACTCCTCATGCAAGTTCTTGGTAATTGTGTCACCTGCCCTGTGAGAAAATTTGCCAAATAGAAATCTGGTCAACTTATCCACCTTAGCTGGGTCAGACAACATGTCATTCATCATACGGTGGTGCTCAACCAACTGTTCAGACATGTCATGGCTTATTTTTCTAAGTTTATCTCGAATGTCTAAATAACCATCCTTTCTACTGTTCTGACTCTGGATATCAATTGTCCAAGATCGTGTCCTTTGAGACTCTGTACTATACCTGTCCATTCTGGATAAAGTAGAGTGTAACCCCAATAGGTTATAACTTCTTCAAACACCAAGAACTAACATGCAAATGATTAGAAGTAGCATGCAACCATAAATTTTGACATGCAGCTGATTAGAAGCAACATGCAATCATAAATTATGACATGCAAGATTTGGGTAGTTGTGAAAACTGACATGCAAACTTCTACAAACCCTCAGGTTGGCAAGATCATAGCTCTGATACCACTGTAATGTCCCTTCCTCTGATTTTATATGATATTTCAAGCCTCTAATAAGATTTTTAAGATCAAACAACCAATCTTTCAAAGATCCACCAATTTCTCAATAAACTCCAAATCGGGTATGCCGAAAATAGTGCCAAAAACTTCACAACTTCACATATTATTAGTAAATCTGAAATTGGACATTTTTATAGAAATTTCAGCAGCATAATAGCCTACAAAATGACATTTTCAGATCTGTATAACATTTACACAATAGCTCCCAAACGGAGGATAAAAACAATGCTCATCGGGCTCCCAAAAACAACATAGAATAGCCCGAAAACACCACAAAAACACTAATAATCTATTACAGAAGTATAATCACGACCAAATACATATATTCAGCTCTATTTTAACATCTAAAAGTCTGAAATACAACAGCAACCCAAACTGATATGAAATACTCAACCGGAAACACCAAACTCTTACAAAAAACACACCTGAAAAATCACAAATCTGCACTGTTCAGCACAATGGCAAACTCTGCATGAGCATGCACATGGAATGGCTTCAAACTCCCATCCTTAGCCTTCCTGGAAACCTGCAAACTCCCGTTCTTGGGTTTCCTTCTCCATAGGTTTGGCAGCCTCTGAAGAATAACAAAGAAATGAGCAAAAATCAAGTTCTGGAATGAGCCCAAAATGCCTCCAAACTCCTTAAAAGAGGGCATAACCTTAACTCATGTCCAAGAGGGGTTAATAAAACATATTTTAATAATAATTTTCATTTATTAGTCCATTAGCTTCCAAAGATTATCCCCTTTTTCCGAAACTTCACCTTTTTGGGCCTGCCTGCCTTAGAAAAAATTATTATTTTTAATTATTTGAAAAAGGGGACATGACACTGAGCCCAAGATGCTCTTGCATGACACTTGGGGTTGATAAGAAAGTGAGTCTCTCACTTTGATGCCTAAGGAGAATCAAAATGGGCCAACTCAACTTGAGAAATTCATAAAGAATTTTCTATTCGTCTGTCCTTCCACTTGATCATACTATTTGCATCTTGTACTTCTTCCAACTCCGCTGTTTAATACTTTCCCTATCTTGTCCAACTACTTTCTAAGATACTGCTACATCACATTTGAATTATCAACCAAATTCCCTTTAGATACACGATACTCATACAAAGTTGCAATGTTGTTGATTAGTTAAAAAATAGGGTTTGAAGGGACCCAAAACCCTTTACAACTTTTGGAGCATAAAGATATTCAGTGAAAGCTCTATGAAAAAATGCTACCAACAGACACTAAGAAGAAGCCCAAGACAAACCAAAGTAATAGTGCAAAGGACAACACTATTCAAGACCAAAAGAATTCGACATAATAGAAGAAATAAACAAAAAGCCCAATTCGCCCAAAGGGAATGAAACCGAGAAACCACAACTTGCATAAAACAAGGAAAAAACTAAGATTTTCCTTTACCTCCCTTCTTCTGGGAGCACAAGGTCATGTCAAAATAAGGAGAGGACTTCTTATGGTGTTTTCCAACAATTAGGATCCACCCTTGTTCCACCATAGAAGCCTTCTCTTGCCAATCTTGAAACACAAAAGTTTGAGACCACAAGAAAGAAGTAAGAGATGAATCGACCGCAACAAATTCAACAAGAGAGTTCTAGATAGAACCAGTAATGGGACCCTCTACTAGAGGAAAGACATCAAAACCAACAACGAAAGATTTAACAACATTAGGCATGACAATGCCAACATTAGCAGATTTCTTAGCACAAATAATTCTTGCCTCCTCCAACAAAGGAGAGACACCATGCCTAGATTTACCATCTATATCAAATAGATCAGCAAGAACAAAATCCCTAGCTCGCAAAGAAGAATTAGAAGATGTTTTGACTAGTACAGAGTTAGAATTCAAACTAGTAGAAGCAACATAACAAGCAAGTTTCACTAGTAGACCCAACAAAAACAATATTAGTAGAAGAGACACCTGCAAACTTTCTAGCATCAAAACTGCTAGAAGCAATACCAATAGACCCAACAGGAACAAAATCAATAAGAGAGACATTCACAACACCAACATGCACAACACCAACATAAGAAGACTCTTGCACAACAATGTAATGCTCATAAGAGGCACCCTTCCACCAAGAAATATACTTTATTATTATTATTTTTTGTCTCAACCCTTTTTAATCTGCATTGGGCCGCCCAATGACCCATTTTAAAACACTTCCAAATGTGAAGGGCAACCCTTAGTAGTCCAAAGTTTGGATCCAAAATCCTTTAGAATTCTCTAACTTAATCATTTATGACAACCCCTTAGAGATGTCCATCTCTACCATGGTCCGTGCATAAGTAGAATGCATAATATTAGATGAATCACCATCCACCATCTAGAATACACCAAGAGCATTTTCCACAACTTTTGACTGGGAGTCAACCCAAATATGAAAGATAGGGAAGCCTCACCCAAGGATTTAGAAGATGGGGGAAAATTAGGGTGCCATGGTTTCACCATCAACGACAAACAATCTTTCCAATTGAAGGAATGCTTGCATAGAATCAACTTTCTATCCTTAGTATTTTTAGACACAACAGTAAAAATTCCCTTGGCCATAGGGAAGATATGAACAATACTAGATAAAATAGGATCTCACACAGAGGAGATTCACTTGTGCAAATCAAGATGACTTGGTTAGAAACCCTTGAAATGACATATAACATGATAAAAAAAAATAGAGGAGGCAACTCCAATGTCATTCACCACATTCTCCTCCAAAGTGATTCAAATAGGGTTTTAAACATGGAAAGGTCCCTTCACTTTCAAACCCAAGCCACCACCATCCTTAGTCCCACAAGAAAGAGGGGTCGAAGACCCATTCGAGACTTTTCTTGCATATTAAAAAGTCGCAATAGACAAAAATGCCCCAATAGACAACAAGGACCCAATGAACAATAATCCTCCAATAGACAAAGCCCCAATCGAAGCTCGACTAGGAGTCGATGAAGCTCGCGCAGACGACAAACCACCAATCAGATCTCCATCAGACCCTCCAAATGTAGATGACAAAACCTTATTTGGAGTACCAACAAACAAAAACCCCCATTTGTGGGCATAAAAACTCCAACCAAAGCTGACAGAGCCCCAGTCACTGGCGAAGCTCCAATGGACAACAAAACCCTAGGTAAAGATCCAATGGACGAAAAAACCCCTTCAACAGATGACCAAACCCTAATTGTAGCCTACAACAACCCAATAAACAACAATGCTCCAGCTGACAACAAAAGCCTATCCAAAGCTCCAATAGACGACAAAGCACCAACACTAGTTGAAGCTCTAGTGGATGATAAAACCCTAGTTGAAGCTCCAACAGAAAACAAAACCCTAGCCGAAGATCCAACATATGACGAAACCCATCAATAGATGACAAAACTCCAGTTGAAGTCTGCAACGTCCCAGTAGAAAGTGAAGCTCCCATAGATGACAAAACCATAACCGAAGCAATAACAGACACACAACTCTCAATCGTTACCTTCCATATATATAGGTGAAATATCCATATCCTCTGTTAACTCCAGTTCATAAGAACTTACATAATAAGATCTCTTCAAAATCTTACAAGGTCCAAATTTCTTCATCATCAATTTGTTGGAAGTCTTAACTAAAATTTCTCCTTTCTTCAAATAAACCATAACCTCATCTCCTACTGAGAAAACCCTTATGTCTTCTACTCCTATCAACCTTCTTCTTATACTTTTAATTCATACTTTTTGAATGACACTTGACTTCCTTATGTCTTGACTTCATAAACTTCACAAATATCTCTGCTTTAACACTCCTTTTGTTCTCTTGCTTAAGATCACATAATTTTAGAACTTTCTTTGGACTCATGCCTGTAACTACTTTGATGGCGTCTTTCTTGTACTTCTATCTACTGAATGGTTGTATGCAATGTATGCTTGTGCTACAATCAAATTTTAATTACCCAATTTATCTCCAATAGATTCCCTAAACTTCTATTCACAACCTCTATCTATCCATCAATCTATGGATGAAAAGTAGAACTAAACTTTAAATCAATATCTAACTTCCTCCAAAGTGTTCTCCAAAAATAACCTACAAACTTGCTATTTCTATTTGAAACTATACTCCTCAATAATCCATGCAATCTTACAATCTCCTTAAAGATAAGTCAACTACATGCACTGCATTCTATGTCTTCTTACAAAGAGTGAAATGTGACATTTTAGAAAATCTATCCATCACCAGAAATACAAAATCATTACCTCTTTGTGTCTTTGGTATTCCCAAAACCAATCCATGCCAATATCCTCCCAGGGTCTACTAGGTATAGATAATGGTGCATAAAGACTCATATTCTTAATACTACCCTTATCAACTTGACAAATTCTACAACTTTGAACAAATTTTTTGACATCCTTATAAATGTGTAAACAATAATACTTCTCACCAAGCCTACTGTCTTGTCAATGCCAAAGTGTCCGACAAGCTCTCCATAACATTTCTCCTTAATCAGATTATCCCTCATTAACCCTCTAGGTATTCATAACTAACCTCCTTTGAACAACATATCATTATGAATCAAATAATCTAACCACTTAGTTCTGTCAGCTACAATGAGTTTCTTGCAAGTTTTCTACGCTTCAGAAAAATTAGGATAGTCTCATACACGGTCTTTAATTCATCAAACCCAAGCATTTCTATCCTCATCTTTGTTAGCAAATTCCTCCTTCTACTCAATGCATCAACTACTCTATTTGTTTGTTGACTCATATGCTTTAACACAATAGTAAACTCTGAAAGAACTCAACTCATCTCATGTTTCTTTGATTCAATTTCCTTGACTACTCAAATATTTCCATGCCTTATGATAAATATACAACACAAATTCCTTAGGCAAGAAGTAATGTCTCAACTTCTTCAAGGCTTGAACTATGACACAAAATTCTTGCTAATTGATTGAATGTTTTCTCTTGGTACTATTGAAATTTTCACTATAAAAAGAAACAAGTTTACCTTCTTGACTTAACACAGTTGTAATTGCATTCCCACTTGCATCACAATCCACTTGAAATACCTTGTTGAAATCTAGTAAAGCCAATGATGGTTTTAAAAAACTTTTTGCTTCAATAGCTCAAAACTCTGGTCCATTGTATTATTTAGCAAAAACACCATTGCGATACAACCATGGAGGCCTTCAAAGCCATAGCCACAACCAAAATATCCATGTGGATAAGCATGAACCCACACATCCCATGTGTCCATTTGAATTCCCTTTTACCCCCCCCCCCGGCCCCTGCCCATTGTCTTTATCATAGCATTCCATATTGAATTGAAATTTGTGATCAACTTCCTATAGAAACTTTAAAACCATGAAATAATTTAACTTTCCAACATTCTCAAGTTTAGGGCAATAAGTATAGCTTTTACCTTTTCAAGATCCATCCCAAGTCCATTAAAAGAGAGCAAAAAACCAAGGTACACAATCTCCTCCTTATGAAAGAACACTTCTTCAAGTTTATTAACACCTTTTCCTCCTTTAGCCTTTGCAACACTTGTCTAATATGCATTAGGTGTTCTTCTTTGGTCTTATTGAATATTAGTATGTCATCAAGATACACAATCACAAATTTTCCCAAAAATTTCATCAATACCTCGTTCATCAGTCTTATAAAAGTGCTAGGTGCATTAGTTAAACCTAAAGGCATAATTAACCACTCATACAATCCCTCATTAGTCTTAAAAGTAGTCTTCCATTCATCCCCTTATTTGATTATGATATGATGATACCCACTTTTCAAATTAATTTTTATAAAATATTTTGCCCCCACACCCCACACACCCCCCCAACAAACAATCCATATGTCATCCATCCTAGGTAAGGGAAAATGATACTTCACCATTATCATTTTTATAACCCTGGAATCAATACACATTCTCCACTTTCCATTCCTCTTAAGTGCCAATACTACAGGTATTGCACAAGGGCTCAAACTCTCTTTGATCAAACCTTTCTTAAACAATTCTTGCACTCGTCTATTAAATTCTTCATTTTCTGCAGGTATTAACCTATGAGGTGCTTTGTTAGAAAAACTAGCTCCAGGTATTAAGTTCATACAATGACTAATACTTCTCATAGGGGGGTAAACCATCAGGTATATTATCTAAAATGATGTCTTGGAATTCTATCAAAAAAGATCTCATCTCAGGTACATGCTCAAGTTCATCCTATTTCTCTGTCTTCATAGGGATCAAAGCAAAACAAACATTTTTTTTCTTTATGTCCTTGAAAAACTGACTTCGCTCAACCAAATAGACTCTAACTATTGTACAATGATTTTCCTCAGGCTTCTTTATTGAAGGTAACAAGAATCACTTCTTTCAATTAACCCAAATAGTATACTGATTCAATCTATCATCATGCAAAGTTTGTCCATCATACTGCCAAGGTCTTCCCAAAAGAGCACAAGAACAATCCATAGGCATAATATCACACAAGACTTCATCATAGTAATTCCCAATCTTGAATTTCACAAGGCATTGTTTACTTACCAATAACTTATGCTCATCCTTGATCCAAGCAATGTGATAAGGATTTGGATGTTTCAACTTGTGTAGCTACAACTTAGAAACCAATTCTTATGATACCAAATTATCTGAATTACCACTATTAATGGTAACCTTACAACATTTCCCTTCAATCTTATATCTGGTTTTGAAAATACTTTTCCCCAAAATAGGTTCTTCATTCAACTTTTCATTCCACAAAGTTCATCTGATCACTAGGTTGTCTCCATTTTTAGGCTCATTAGGAGGATAAATAGCTTCTTCTTGAATTAAGGCATTTCTACTACTGCTTCTTGTCTTTTTTCCAAAAAAGGTACACTCAAAGGCTCCATGTCCTTCTCCACATTTAAAACAAGGGCCCTAAAACCATGATCTATATTCCCTTTTGCCATTACTATTATTCCTAGAGTAGGCTAAAGACTTGCCTCTTGTGTAGTTACCTTTCCTTTGCTAACATTATCATCTGATTTGTCTTTGTCATGAAATGTATTATCAGATCTACTACTTTCTCCATAAGATCTACCTCTATTTATTTGAAATCTTCCTCCTTTTCATTTTCTATGTTCTTGTTTCTTTGGAAATATTTCTTCAACTCTCAAGGCATACAAGTATGCTTGTTCCACACTTTCCATCTTCACAAAACTGATTTCATCCTGAATTAAAGTTTTTGTCCATTAAGATATCTAGAAACCTTTTCAACCTCATCATCTATATGTCTAGATTTGATGTCCAACTTGTAGAATTGCTTAGTGTAGTCCTTTAGAGTCATGTCTCTCAATCTCAAATTTTGCATTCTCCTCAACAAATTAACTTGGTAATCATTTGGAAGAAATTTCTTGTTCAACTTACCTACCATCTTCACCCAAGTCTTGATCTTTTCCTTTCTTCTTCTTTGTCTATTAGTTTGCAAGTGTTCCCACCAAAGAGAAGCATGCCCTCTACATTAAGTGGTTGACATCCCCAATTTCCTATCATCAGGGGTATTTTCATAGTCAAAATACTTCTCCATTTTCATAAATTCAATCCAAAAAAACATCTCTATCAAGCTTTCCACAATAACTAGAAGGACCAAAAGAAGGTTTGGAATTTTCTTAGATAATAGCTCTCAAGAGTCTCTCTTCATCTTGTTCTACACCAGGTTCAAGATTAGGTGCAATTCCTTCTTTTTCGTCACTAACAACATCAAGACGTACTCTTCTCTGAGTTGTCTCAACAACTTCAAGCCTTGCTGCAATTTGCCTCAACATGTCCATGATAGCATTATCTGCATTTCCTCTACCTTGAACCATTTTGACAATACTTCTTGCATGAACCATAACTCTCTGCAAGTTGCAAATTAGAAACCAAGTCTACCACCCTACAACTAATGCAATCATGGTTCTCCACGATCCCAAGAATCCACAAGGAAGGAAACCTTTTCTCTGAAACCACCTGACACAAGGGAGGATAAAGAAAGGTTCAAAAGAATCAATCTCCAAATACCCTACTAGAGTTACACATAGAAGCGCAACCAAATAGATAGAAGAAAAAACAATATCTTTATTCAAATGCAGATATGCTTAGACAATTTCATTACAATTTGTTAGGCATAAGGCCTACCTAGTCCCAACCAAATACAATTAGCAAGCTACAAAGCTTGTGCTTACAAATCCAAGTGATTTCTATATTTTTTTCTTACTATCCTAATCATGTCTACTCTTTTTCTAGATGTCAAATATATAGCCACCAAGACCAAAAGTGGACCTAATAGTTACAATTATTACAAAATATAGGTCCTTGAGAAGAACCTCCTTATAGCAATATCGTGAGAATGCTCGAAATAATAGAATACAAAGTGATAGCAGAACTCAAAATAAATCTACTGATCGCAGGCCACTTCGAGGGGGTAACCTCCTTTGAGCAAGCTCAATACAATAAATTCGTCCGTACCCATCAAGGGCCTCAACCTATTCTTATATACTGGGTACGATCTAGAAAAGTAATACTACCTATGCATGTGGGATAATAAAATAAACTCACGGGACGACTTACAAAGCATATGCGTCCAACAACTCTACTCTAACAAAATAAACAGAAGGAACACACAGGTTCCTAACATCCCCTCTCCCTTAGAAAAAAGCTTTGTCCTCAAAGCTTAAGGTGTGGAAATTGTTGTTGAATCTGAAGAAGGGGTTCCCAGGTAGCATCCTCTGGTTGCATGCCATGCCACTGAATCAAGGCCTCAGAGATGGAGCGAGAGCGAAGCTGGCGAGTGCGCTGGTCAATGATTGCTACCGGCTCCAGGATAATGGATCCTTCCGTATCCATTTCAGGGAGAGTAGTTTGTGCTCTGACAGTGGTACCCAGAACTTTCTTTAGACAAGAAACATGAAAAACTGGATGAATGCGGGAAGAAGGAGGAAGTTCCAGTTTATAAGCAACTGAACCAATCTTCTGCAGAACCTGATAAGGCCCATAAAATTTTGGGGCCAGCTTATGACGCCCTTTCAGCTTTAGGGAGGATTGTTTGTATGGCTGTAGACGAAGAAAAACCATATCCCCAACTTGAAATGAGCGCTCAGAACGGTGTTGATCTGCTTGCTGTTTCATCCGATTATGGGCCATGTGAAGATTATCCTGTAAGGTACGAAGAATCTGATCCCTGCTGCGGAGAACTATGTCAACTGCTTGGACTGGTGAGCTGTTGGGAGTGTAGGGAAGGAGCACTGGAGGTGCCTGACCATAGACTGCTTCATATGGAGTCATTTTAGAGGCAGTGTGGTAAGAGGTATTGTACCACCATTCAGCTAAAGGGAGCCACTTGGCCCACTGATGTTGCTGTTCGGAAGTGAAGCAACGAAGATAAGTTTCCAAGCATTTATTGACAATTTCCGTTTGACCATCAGTTTGTGGGTGATAGCCCGAACTCATCTTCAGTTTGGTGCCAGTTTTCTGAAACAGTTCAGTCCAAAAATGACTGGTAAAAGTTGCATCACGATCAGAGACAATGGAAGAAGGGAGTCCATGAAGACGAAATATCTGGTCCATGAAGATTTGTGCAACAGAGGAGGCAGTATAGGGGTGGCTGAGGGCACAAAAATGACTATATTTCGAGAGACGATCAACCACAACCAAGATCACTGTCTTGCCACCGGATTTAGGAAGCCCTTCAATGAAATCCATAGAAATATCAGTCCAAATCCGTGTAGGGATGGGCAATGGTTCGAGCAAGCCAGGAAGGAGGGTCGTTTCACCCTTGTGGCGTTGGCAAGTATCACATTCAGCCACCATCTGTTGAATCGTCTGTTTCATTCCTTTCCAAAAGAAGTTTCTCCTTGCTCGCTCATAAGTTTTGAGGAAGCCTGAGTGCCCTGCTGAAGGAGAAGCATGGAGTTCATAAAAAATAGCCTGATGTAGAGCTGGGTTCTGAGGAAGCACTAGCCGACCCTTGTATCGAAGAGAAGCACCATCCCAAGAGTAATGTGGTATAGCAGAAGGATTATTGGCTAGCTGGTGAATGATTTGAGATAAAGAAGAGTCACTATCATAGCCCTGCTGAACAGACGCTAACCAATTGGGAATGGGCTTAGAAATAGCGGAAAGGGAAGCTTGATTATCAAATGTGCGAGAAAGAGCATCTGCCACAATATTCTCCTTACCCTTCTTGTAGGTGATCTCATAATCATACCCCATGAGTTTGCTGACCCATTTCTGTTGTGTAGGAGAGGATACCCGTTGTTCCAGGAAGTATTTCAGACTTTGGTGATCGGTTCTGATGCAAAAATGACTCCCTAAGAGGTATGGCCGCCACTTCTGTACAGCATGCAAAATAGCCATCATTTCTTTTTCATAAGTAGAGAGGGCTAGATTCTTACCAGAGAGGGCTTTGCTAGTGAACGCAATAGGATGGTCATCTTGCAAGAGAACAACACCCAATCCATTGCCGCAAGCATCACTCTCAATAGTGAAGGGTTTGGAAAAATATGGCATCGCGAGAACAGGTGTACTGCACATAGCCTGTTTCAGTTGTTCAAATGCAGTCTCAGCAACAGGGGTCTAGGAGAAGGCATCCTTTTTTAACAGAGCTGTCAATGGTGCTGCAATTTTCCCGTAATCTTTGACAAACTTGCGGTAGTAGCCAGTCAACCCCAAAAAACCCCGAAGGCTCTTGAGAGTTTTAGGATGCGGCCAAGTTTTCATGGCATCTATTTTTGTAGGATCCACCCGCACTCCATGGTGTGCAACAATATGCCCGAGATACTCCACTTCCTCCTTGCCAAACACACATTTAGATAGTTTTGCACAGAGTTGATGATCAGAGAGAAGTTGCAAGACAAGCTCCAGATGATGGAGATGCTCAGCCCAAGTTTTGCTATATATGAGGATATCATCAAAGAAGACCAGAATGAATTTCCAGAGGTATGGTCGAAATATGTTATTCATCACTGCCTGAAATGTTGAAGGAGCATTCGTGAGGCCAAAGGGCATGACTAAAAATTCATAGTGACCATCATGTGTGCGGAAGGCAGTTTTAGGTATATCCTCCTCATTAACCCGAATTTGATGATACCCAGAACGAAGATCTAACTTGGAGAAAAAATGAGCCCCATGAAGTTCATCAAGAAGTTCATCAACAACTGGAATGGGAAACTTGTCCTTTATAGTGAGATGATTAAGTGCTCGAAAATCAATGCAGAGTCGCCATGACCCATCTTTTTTGCGAACAAGCAGAACTGGAGAAGAAAAGGAACTGGTACTAGGGCGAATAATACCTTGCTTCAGTAAGTCACGGACAAGTATCTCGATTTCGGTCTTCTGATGAAATGGGTAGCGGTAGGGCCTGATGTTGGGCGGAACACTGCCAGGAAGGAGCTGAATACGGTGGTCCTCTGGACGAGAAGGAGGTAATCCCACAGGTTCAGCAAATATACCAGAATACTTGTCCAAAATGTGTTGGAGATCGGCAGGAGTGCTAGAGACTGCTGATGGCTGCATCTGAATGGAATGGAGCTGAGCGATGACACCATGTGAATTCTTCTTAAGAAGTTTTTCCATACGGTGTGAACTGATGATGCTGAGAGACCCTGGTTGTAAGCCTTTCAAAGTGTGTTGGTGCCCCTCGGCTGAAAACTGCATCCAAAGTTCAGCAAAATCCCAGAGAATGGGGCCAAGAGTGCGTAACCATTGGGCACCCAAAACCACATCACAGCCACCTAAGGGTAAGGCAAACATGTCAGAGCGCATGTTATAATCTCCAATAGAGAGACGCACATTGCGACATTTCCCTTTACAAGGTAAAGTGCCCCCATTGGCAATCATGACTTCAAAGCTAGAGCAGGGATGGATAAAGCAATCAGCCTGTTTGGCTATGCGTGGATCAATGAAGTTATGAGTGCTACCAGAATCAATGAGTATAGTAAGAGGGATCTTCTTGAAGAAACCCTGGACCCGCATGGTTTGTGGAGTAGTGACTCCTGCCAAAGCATGGACAGATATCTCTGGTGGAGCTTCTGGGGAAGGAGGTTCAGGCTGGTGAGGCTCAACCTCAGCATCCACTGTTTCCTGAGCATCTACATATTCTTCCAGTTCCGGTGGAGAATCCACATCCAAGAGATAGAGCTTTTGCTGAACACATCTATGGCCCCGAGACCATTTCTCATCACAATTATAACAAAGCCCTTTGTCTCGCCTAACTCGCATCTCTGTTTCAGACAAGTGCTTGATCGGAGTAGTTCTGGGAGCTGGTATGACTAGAGGGTTGTGAGAACCTGTATTTCTGAATGGAACAAAATTAGATCTGGAGCGTTGTAGAGCACTAATCTTGTCTTCCGCTAACTTAGCCAACCCAAGGGCTTCCATCATTGTAGTAGGTCGAAACATTTTGACTTCTGAGCGAAGTGCATCCTTCAGACCACTGACAAAACAACTACGGAAGAATTCATCAGACAAGCCCTCTGTGTGATTAGCTAATTTTTCAAACTCTGTCTGGTATTCTCTTACAGTGCCTGTTTGACGCAGTTTAGTGAGTGCTCCTGTGAAATCATCAAAGGAACTAGGGCCAAAGCGCTCCAAAATGAGGGTGCACAATTCGCTCCACGTTGGGCCTACATTAGCCTTGATGTACCAACGGAACCATTGAAGAGCTTCATGTTCCAAATGAAAAGATGCAAGGGAGACTTTGTGGTTATCCAAAGTATTATGCAAGCTGAAATACTGCTCTGCCCTATAGATCCATCCAGTCGGATCAGAACCATCGAAGCGTGGAAAATCAAGCTTTGGTCCACGGAAATTGCCAGAAGAGGACCCAGTATCTCCTGAATGGTTTCGGCTCATGGCTGACTGCTGAAAGTTAAGACCCAGAATTTTGTCATCCAGATCTTGAAGTCTGGTTTTGAGGGATGCAATTTCCTCTTCCATGATTTTTGCTCCTGTACGCGTAACAACCATAAAACAAGGTTTTTTTTTTTTTTTTTTTTTGAAATGGGTAGAAGATGAGAAACAAAAACTTTTTTAGTTACGGCAAACTTGGATTTGGGTAAAACTCATATAGGAAATGGGTGTTCGACGGGTGGTGGGAGACTATCTAGGGACAAGGGAAAAAGAAAAATGAGGGTTTCAAGGGTAGGGAGGCGAAATGAGGCGAACAGTCCAAGAGGGATAAGGGAGCAAAATGAGGAATTGAATCTTGTGGCTCAGTTTGGTGGCGATTGGATGAGAGGTGAAAAAGATAGGGCAAACCCTAAAATTAGATAAATGAGGGTTTTAGGGCTTTGATATGTAAAATTTGGGGTTGGGTCGCCAAGGAAGGAAGTATGCGAAATGATATTGCAGACGTTCTACGGAAGTATGAGCAGAAACAGAAAGCAAACAAGGAAGCTACGACTAAAAAACAGAAAAAATTTTACTCTTTTTTTTTTTTTTTTTTTTTTTTTTTTTTAAATTTTTTTCTGAACAGTCGACTTAAAAAAATTCACTCACAGACAGAACAATTGAAAAGAGTTATTGCAATAACAAGAGATATTAGAAGTGAGAGGAACCTGAAGGCCACGACAGAAAAAAATTTGATGTAATTTCCACCCAGCGAGCCCAAGAGAGTGCTCTGATACCAGATGAGAAGAACCTCCTTATAGCAATATCGTGAGAATGCTCGAAATAATAGAATACAAAGTGATAGCAGAACTCAAAATAAATCTACTGATCGCAGGCCACTTCGAGGGGGTAACCTCCTTTGAGCAAGCTCAATACAATAAATTCGTCCGTACCCATCAAGGGCCTCAACCTATTCTTATATACTGGGTACGATCTAGAAAAGTAATACTACCTATGCATGTGGGATAATAAAATAAACTCACGGGACGACTTACAAAGCATATGCGTCCAACAACTCTACTCTAACAAAATAAACAGAAGGAACACACAGGTTCCTAACAGTCCTCCCCCAAATGGGAATCAATGACCACACAAATAAGAAAACTAACATACGTGGACACAAAGATAGGTCCACACACGATCCAAGAAGATGTCCCCAAGGCTATGGAAAGCCTTGAAATCATAAGAACAACACAAAACCAAATTACCACGCATTACTTGATACATCAGGAAGGAACACATCTCGAGCAAGGAAGAAGGATACCTCTCTTTAGCAATATGTAGTTATGTTCCACAAACGTAGGGTAAGGATCCATGACAGGTCTACATCAAGTAACCAACTACTCAGAAGGAGGGAACATGAACAAAAAGGCCTATCCTAGAAACACTAGATTGGTACAGGAAAACTGGAATATTTTTGGTTGATGCAAGATTTCCCAAGAATCCAAGATGCCCCTGAATCAAAACATTAGAGTTTTGAATAACATTATATATTTGATGAAGGAAAAATAATTACGTGTTGATCATATTGTGGCCATAAGTGTGAAGGTACAACCAAGCTAGAAGGTAGTTGGGAACGAAGTGAAGTGATTATGTGCGCTACATTGAATCTAATAAGAAAAAGGAGGTGTTGTTCTAAATATTACTCTACCTATTGTTCCCTAATAATTGCAACAACAAAATTCCTTAAATAGGTTGATCCTAACAATTCCTTTATTTCAAATCTTTTAACTAGGTGGCAATTTAATTAGTGTGCAAAGTCCTTTAAAAATGCTACTCTTGACAAGGTAAATCTCCTAACAGGACTAGAGGTAAATCCATTGACTATGTGACATTTAACAATGTCTTTGTAACTTCTAACATGGTTAACCTGCTAACATGGCATACTTCAAAAGAGTGCACAATTTGTGGGTAGTAAATTCCATCATAATTTTCACCCAAGTTGGGCTACCATGAGAACAAAATATTGTGTCAAGTGTTGCATTATTTTGTGGATGTGCTTATATGTTTAATGCTTTCATTTGTTGTTATTAAGCTTATAATGTGATAAGGATTTGAGTGGTTGGAAACTTGTTTAACCAGTTGATTACTTTTTCACTCCCCTTTTAGTGATTTGATCCCTTAGGATTAACACAATCTCCCCCTTTGGTATTGATGAAAACACCTAGCAATCAATACCAACCATTACTAATAGTAACACAAATAATCTTTTCTCCCCCTAACATGATTCAACCTCTCATATTGTACTTCTCCCCTTTAGGGATTTTCCCCATGTGATCTTCTATTTTTTTTCTATCTTCATTTTCTTCTCCCTTCTTTTTCTTCTCTCTTTGACAATAATTCCAAAGGCATCTCACTCATTCCTAAGTTCACCTTCTACTTTGAATTTCCAACAACTTTCTACAATAGACATCCTTCTCATTTATCCCTTCCAAGATTTTCTTAATTAATTTTCTTATGAACAATTACTTCAGGTAGCTACATATTCTTCTTCATATGAAGATTGAGACATACAATTTTTTCCCTTATTGATCCAAGACACAAGTCTTCCTCCTAGAAAGAGTGCTCTACCACTTGTTCTCTTTCTATCATCAATATTAACTACCCAATTTGCATCAGTAAACACTTTCAACAAAAAATCACCATTGCGAGGATGCCAAAGACCATAATCAACTGTCCCTTTAAGAAATTTGGACATCCTCTTTACTAATACCATATGTTCTTCTTTTGAATTTGACTAAATTCTAACAACTATCCCAATTGCATGAGCTATATCAAGTCTACTATGTACAATGTAATGCAACTTTCCAATCATATATCTATATAATGTTTCATTAATTTAACTTGAATTGTCATCCGTAAACAACTTACATCTTATGGTCATAGGTGTACCTACTAGTTTTGCATCTTTCATAAAAAAATGTCTTGAACACTTGCTTCAAATATTTGGATTCGAAAATGAAAATTTCATCTTCCATTTGCATCACCTACAACCAAAGAAAGAATTTTATCTCACCTATCATGGACATTTCAAATTCCTTCATTTTTTTTGCAAAATCTAGACTCATATCATCTACAAACACTTCACTAATCGACAATCTATCACCTTCCATCTTTAAGTACACATTTCTATCTTCACTTGTTCTTTTGGAACCAAACTTTATGAAGTATGAATGTAACCTTTCATGCCATGCTCTTGGTGCTTTCTTCAAACCATACAAAAGTTTCTTCAATTTTCAAACTATATCCTCATCTTTTGATAGTGTAAACCCATCAGGTTTTGTAATGTAAACTTCTCTTCCAATACACGATTTAGAAAAGTAGATTTGACGTCCATCTAAAAGGCTTTAAATTTTTTATAGCTTGCATAGGCTAGAGTCATCCTAACACCTTCAATTCTAGCGACTAGTCAAAAGTCTTACCATAACCCAAATCTTCCTCTTGAGCATATCCTTTTCAAACCAATCTTGCTTTGTTCTTAACTGCCATATTTATTTAGTTTATTCTTGAAAACCCACTTTGTACTAATCACATTCTTATTTTCTGGTCTAAGAACTAATGTCCAAATGTCATTCTTTCCAATATGATCAAGTTATTCTTTTGTTGCCTTGACCCAATTATCATTTTTTAAAGATTCGTTCACTATTTTAGGTTCAAATTCATAAATCAAATAGGGCAACTTCTCTACTATTCCTTCTAGTTTGTACTCTTGTATTCTTGTCTTTAATTATCCGATTTGGAGAATAATTCAACTTCAAATACTGTAGTATTACCAATTCAAGCCTTTATGGTTATTCTTCATTTATTGATCACACAATTTCATTTTCTTCATTATTTTGTGCAATAATATCTTTCTCCTCTAGTTGTACGAGTATCATATCCTAACTCTCTATAGTTTCCTCCTTGTCTGAATCTTTATGTACTTAAGATATGTCTGGAAATTCATCTACCTTCACATTAACACTTTCAATAATTTTATTAGTCCTTTTGTTCCATCGCTTGTATGCTCTTCTCTTGGTAGAATTACCAACATTCCTTCATCACTCTTTGGATCAAACTTTCCTATGAATTCATCTCTCTTTATATAATATTTGTTTCCAAAAACTTTGAAATAATTTACACTAGGAGTATGACCATACCATAATTCATTGGGTTTCTTACTAGTTCCTTTCTTGACTTATACCTTGTTCAATGTGTAAACTACAATACTTTTTTCTTCTCTCCAAAACATGTTTACAATATCTCCTTGCAATAGCATGATTCTTACAACACCCAAAATGGTTCTATTATTCTTTTTGCTATACCATTCTATTTAGGAGCCTTCAAAGTTGACATTTGTCCTTTCATTCCATCCTTTTCACAATAGTAAACAAAATCCTAAGAAGTATACTCACGTCCTCTTTCAGATGTTAGACAATTGAGATTCTTACCTTTGTCTTTCTAAACTAAATCTTTAAACATTTTGAAATGCTTATGATTATTGTCTTAAGAAATAACCTACATTGTTCTAGTGTAGTCATCAACAAATAGAATAAAATACTTTTCACCATGATAACGTCTAGTTCTTATAGGTTTTAGTAATTGAGGACATTATTGGCACTTGAATGAGTTGCAATGATGTTGTATTGATGGAAGGTTTTGCCATTGATGACAACATATGTTCTTGTGTTCACAACAAAACTCAAATTCTATATATTGTAGGCTATTTATCATATCAATGAGGAAAATGGTTAACAAATTTAGATATACAATCTTACATGTCTATATAAAAATGACTATAGACATCATGTGTATGTTTTCTATGATTTATTTGATGTTATGGTTAAGTTACAATTTTTTTAGTGAAGATTGGTGGTAGATCAGTGCATAGGAAATAATAATAGAGACAATTGCAAGTATTTTTGCTATATCTTATTTGTGAACAAGGATTAATGTTGGTGAAGATTGAAAGTGATAGAAGACTTGTTCATGCACATATGTTCAAAAGTGTGAGGCATTTGGATTATTTTAGAAAGCTCACTAGTGTGTAACATGTAGTTTATTTTATTAGTAGTGGATTGTTTTATTCTACAATATGGATTATCATTTGAAAATGTAAAATTCTTATTGTAACATGTGAGAAACTTAATGTAATGGTTGTATTGATGCTTATGAACGAGTCTATTTCTTAGCATGGTCTTATGTAATTAATTGTGTATTGGGGAATCTCTAATAGGCTGACCTAATTAATTATTTGTTAAATGTATAAAGATTTTTTTCCCTTTGATTGAGATATATGTGATATATGCATGTGATGTATGGTATGCATATAATGCAAGCATTGAAGCTGGATAATCAGAGAACACTGCTGATGTTGGATGATTTAGTAGATCTAAAAGGAACTCTTTTGGTACATAAGTTGCAAATTAGTTAGTTCATGGTTATTGGATATGTTATCTTGAAAGCATTATGTCTCACTTTTTTTGGAACACTTAGAGAATAGGTCAACTTGTTCTTTTCAACCTCTAATAGAGTTAGAACATTCTAACAGGGGTTGAAGGTCTCCTAATAATGATCTATCCTTTAATAGGGACCATTGTACTAAATGAATTGTATTTTACTCCTAATAGGGTCACATCCTTTCACAAGGAACTTATTTATTAGTATATTATCTTACATGGGTACCATCGACACTAGGGTTTTCCCTTTGATCAAGGATTTTCCTAGTCAACAAATCATTGTGTAATGGTGTATGATTTATTACTATTATGTATATCCCATTTTCATTCTAGTGTACTCCATTCCACACATTACATAACCTAAACCCCATATAGACATTTAACATATTAAATTTTCAAAAAAAATTAAAAATAAATATTTTTCCATATATTTTTTTTAAACAACATCAATTTTACATAACATTATTGAAAAGCATTTAAAAATGAAAAATAAAAATATGGACCCCTACTAGGTTTTTGATTGAGTATCCCTTCAACCCCTCTTTTACTTTGCAAAGTTCTTAGTGTAAAAATGATGAGCTTACAAGGAGCAACCAACAAACTACTACTTGGCCAAGTAGGACACAACCGAAGCTTACTCTATCGAGTAGCCCCTACCACCTAGGTGCTACATAGTTTTGGTCGAGTATTACTCGATCGAGTACTACTTTACAAAATTATGCTAGTTAGATCCAAATGGAACACATTATTGTAATTTCACCCATAAAGTAATTTTTTTGTTTTGACCTCTTCCAAGTAAGTGAAAATATGAATTGGTTTACATTTTTACAATTTTTATTGAAACTTATAACCACAAAGTAGAAGATATAGAACTCGCACATGTTTTGATACATTATTCGATAAGGTTTTTGGTTCTTAGATGGGGTTGATGATGGATTAATAAGTTTCTAATTCTTATTTGGGATTAATCGTAGGAATGTGGATTTCTTGACCTTGAATTTGTCTTGGTTAAGTTTTAATAGGTATTAGAGAAGGATCTTTATATTTGTTTAACAAAGTGGATGTATTTTTTTATAAAACTTGATGTAGCTATGATCGCTTAGCTCTTGGACCTAGTTCAACTTCAAGCTTGAATAATGTTATGTTTTCTTTTAACTTTTTTAACAAGGCTTGTAGATTTTAAATTTTATTAGCCAATATTAATTTTCATGCTCTATTAGAGAGGTACTTATGACATTATTATATATACTCCCCATTTGTGCTATTGGGTATGGGTATAGGGTTTTAGATTACACACAAGTGATTTTGGGTACATTGTTAATAGAGTATTTGTGTTGTTTGATAACATAGATGTGGTAAACTAGAAATGGTATAAATTTCCTAATAAAATTTATAATTAACTTCATAAAGTATTACCAAATGAAAAGGATTATCTTGGAATGCAGTTCCATTGGAAATGATATAATGTGAAGACTAAAGTATAGGATTAAAAAATGAGAAACAAACATGAAATATGAATCCTACCCTATATCAAGAATTGTATGAATCAGTATAAAAATAAAATAGATAATTATTAAAAACATTAATTTTAATGTCCCCCTTTTATGATTATTAGGAAACTATGAGAAGTGCTAAATTTCTTCTTCAATTCTTTACTAATGCAATGTGGTGTAGATGTTGTATATCCCCTTTTTAATCTGGTGTACCCCATTTCACTAGTTACATAACCTAAACACTATATAGACATTAAAAATATTAAATTTACAAATAAAAATTTAAAAATAAACATTGTAAAAATAAACAGTTAAAAATAAACATTTTCCATAATAAGAAAAAATTATATATAACATTACTAAAAAACATTTAAAAATAAACAAATAAAAAACATAAAAAAGATGGACCCCTACTTAGTTTTTGGTTGAGTATCACTTCAACCCTTCTTTCGCTTTGCAAAGTTCTTAGTGTTAAAATTATGGGCTTACAAGGAGTGATGCAGGAGTATCCAACAGTGTAAGGGAAATCTTGTACCACCCAAAAATATGTTTAATGATAGTTTCTATTTGATGTGTTTATATTTCTTGATACCCATTTGGAAAAAATAGAGACTCCAACTCTCACATTTCCATTGTTACTTTTTTGGGTTAGTATTATGACACCTTGGGACACATGGACATATAGAAAATGGATTATTTTATTATAGAGTCATAATTACGAATAATTAGAGGGTGTAAGTTGAAGGGAATATTATAATTGAAATTTCAAGCATTGAAGAAAAATAATTAAGTCAAAAGGTTTCACAGTTTGAAAGTCATGGTAGTTTTAAGTTGGTTGGAGACCTAGAAACACTTTGGAGTCAGATTTGAGGCACTAAAAAACCCCAAAAAATGGGAGGCAACCTTAGGATCCCATTGGCTTTAAAGAGCTTAAAGAGATTTCCATAAATATAAATGGTTCGTCAATCAGACTCTCAGATCAAAAGTTATGCTTCCTAGAAGTTGGACTACTTTTTCTGGAACCTTCTATTTTTGCACCAACTTCAAATTTTAACTCTAGAGCCTCTATTTTGGAGATGGTTTCCATATTAAAAAATTTAAATCACATTCCTAACCCTAAACCTAAGACATGCTACGTAAGGCCCATTGTTGTGGGGTAAGGACAATTTTTGGTAGAGTTTGGGAGAAGGTACTATGAGAAGTTTTTTTTTTTTTTTTCTCAAAAATTTGATAATATTGTTGTCCATAGGGCATGTAGCTGGGTTTGTTTTTGTTGTAATGTATGTTGTAGCTTCTCATTTGCAATAATATAAGTTTCCTTTTTTGTTGTGTTTATTTTGTCTTAAGTTGTGTCCTCATTAAGGAGCAACCAACTAACCACTACTTGGCCAAGTAGGACACAACCAAATCTCACTCGGTTGACTAGCTGCCACCACCTAGGTGCAATGTGGTTTTCATTGAGTATTACGTGACTAAGTACTAGTTTACAAAATTCTGCTAGTTAGCTCCAAATGCAACACAATATTGTACTTTAACCCATAAACTACATTTTTTCTTTTGACCTTTTCTAAGCAAGTAAAAACATAAATTAATATACATTTTCAAAATTTGTATTGAAACTTATAACCACAAAGTAGAAGATATAAAACTAGCGCACACTCCAATACATTTATTCAATAATGTTTTTAGTTTTTAGATGGGGTTGATGAAGGATTAATAAGTTTTCCATTCTTAGTTAGGATTAATAGTGGAAATGTGGATGTCTTGATCTTAAGTTTTTTGTGGTTAAGTTTGATTAGGTATTAGATACAAATCTTTCAATTAATTTTAAAAACTACATGTAATTTTTATAAAACTAATGTAGCTATGAACAATTAGCTCTTGGATCCAGTTCAACTTCAAGCATGACGAATTTTGTGACTTATTTTTTATTTCTTTGTGAGGCTTGTAGATTTCAAATTTTATTAGTCGTATTAATTCTAATGTGCAACTATAGAGGCACTTATGAAATTATTACACATACACCGCTAACTTGTGCTATCAGGTATGGGTATAGGGTTTCATGTTTTTAGATCACAAAACTAATTTTGGGTATATTTTTTAATAGACTATATGTGTTGTTTGATAATATAGATGTGATAAATGAGAAATGGTATAAAGTTCATAATAAAATTTATAATTATCTTCATAAAGTATTACTGAATTACAAGGATTATCTTGGAACATGGTTCCATTGGGAATGACATAATATGAACACTAAAGTATGGGATAAAACAATGAGAAACAAACATGAAATATGAGCCCTATTGTGTGTTAAGAATTTTCCTCATATTAGTGAAAAAAAAGAAGATAATGATTAAAAATATTAAGTATAATATACCTTTATTATGATTATTAAGACATTATGAGAACTACCAAATGTCATCTTCAATTGTTTACTAATGCAATGTGATGGGGATGTGATACATCCCATTTTCATTTTGGTGTACACCATTTCACACATTACATAACCTAAACACTATATAGAGATTAAAAATATTAAATTTACAAAAAGGAAAAATATTTAGAAATAATAGTTTTTCCATAATAAAACTTAAAGAAAACATCAATTCTACATAACATTACTAAAAACATTCAAAATAAAAAAATGAAATAATATGGTTGCTAACCTAGTTTTCAACTAAGTATCCCTTCAACCCCTCTTCTGCTCCATAAAGTTCTTCATGTGAAAATGAGAGGCGTACAAGGAGCAACCGACTGACTACTACTTGGTTAAGTAGAACAAAATGAAAGGTTACTTGGTCGAGTAGTCCCCACAACCTAGGTGCTACATGGTTTTGGTCGAGCATTACTTGGTCGAGTACTACTTCACAAAATTCTTCTAGTTAGCTCCAAATGAAACACACTATTGTAATTTCACCCACAAACTACATTTTCTTCTATTGACCTTGTCTAAGCAAGTAAAAACATAAATTGGTACAAATTTTCACAATCTATGTCGAAGTTTATAACCACAAAGTAGAAGATATAAAACTAGCATGGATACATTTATTTGATAAGTTTTTTTTTCTTAGACTGGGTCAATGATAGATTAATAAGTTTCTCATTCTTAGTTAAGATTAATATAAGAAATATTATAAAAGATCATCTTATTTTTGAGAAGAAAATTAAAAAAATCTCTCTCTACTCCAAACTAGCCAAGTACAGTCACACTTCACAATGAATTACACTTGTCCTTTGCAAAATTCTCATATTTTAGCTAGCAAATTTCTCAAATAAGAAACAAATTCTATGTGGGTTTGGAAAAAGATTTATCAAACTCTAGCATCAAATTTCCTTTCAGTTGGATTGTGAATTTTGAAACAAGACCAACAAATGTGAGTAAGAAATGCAACCTAAAAGAAAAAAAAATAGATTTAATACTTAAATGCCCCCCAAAGAGAAAGAATCAAGTTTGGTAAAATGGCTAAAGAGATTCTACAGAGACCAGATATGTATCTCTCCCCTATTAGATAACTTTTTTATAATGTAAAACTAAGGATATTAGAGATGAATTTGCTTCTGGGCCTCTATGTTTTTAGAAAGGATATAATGTGAATTTTATTAAATGGTCACCAAACTTCAATAAAGAAATTTCAACTTATTTATGTTTACCAGCATGGATAGTCTCTAGAAATATGCTTATAAAAATTACTTCATATACATATAACAAAATGAGTAGGGGATCCAATAGGTATCTATTTAGGGTTTGAATTATATTTCAAAGAATCAAATGAAGTCAAAATTTTGGTTAAGATGAAATTTAACTTAGTAGGAAATAAATCTATTAAACCCATAACTAATAGATCAATATATGACTTACAATATGTAAAGTTTTTGATTAAGAAAAATAGGTTTTGAAGGGTGCTTGAAACCCTTTTACAAATCAATTTTTTTTCAATGAAGTCTAACTCAAATTGAACTATAGACCATAGGTGAAATAGGTCACCAACCAAAAGAAGGTGACCAGGGTGGCAACTTAGAAAACACAACACAACTCAGCCACAAAAACATGTTTTGATTGGGCACCTAAAACCCCATGGTTAAAAAAGGATACACAATAAGTCCCTAACCATGTAAAACTACAACAAACAACATGCCAAAGAAGTTGAGAGAGCCAAAGAGGGTAGGGACTCAAGATTTCCCTTTCGGTCCCATCTTTTGAGAACGTAATGCCATATCAAAAGTTGGAGTGGAGGGCTTGACCTTTTTTCCTTTTATAGTTGTCCATCCATCCTCCACCAAACCAACAACCTTCTGCAATGCAAAGTTAGCAACACCACAACTAGCCCCCAAAAACCTCACTACTCGTGAAGGACTTTGGACTATAGCAGAAACAATAGAAACATCCAGAGTTGGAGACATAAGAGGGGCAACAGTCAAAACACTAGTAGCAAAATCTGAAGGAGGGAGTATAGGAGAGGTCACCATCATAGAATCCAAAGGAAAGAGAACAAGAGAGGTCACCACCATTGGGGTAGCATTTGAACCATCACCAGTAATTGAATTTGCCACCAAAGTATCTTGAGACAAGCTATAATCCCCAACAAGGGGAGCTTTCTGAATCGTGTAGTGATCATCTGAAACCCCCTTCCACCAAGAGGGAGACTTCTTTGGTCTAGATTTTTTAGAGGAGTAGCGAGCATCAAGGTGGCTAGTCTTGTGGCATTTCCTACAACGAAAGGGGATACTTTCATAATCAAGCATATGAATCCAAGATCCAAGAGGGGAAACCAGCTTAATCTTTTTAGGGAGTCCCTTGGAGACGTCAATCTCCACAAGAATGCGAGCATACGTTGTCCAAAACACATTGGATGATGCCGTATCAATAATATGTAAAGTTTCATGGTAGCATTCAAAGTATAACCGTATTTTATCCAGAGATTAAATAATACTTCAGTCTAGATTCAATAAGATATGCCCACATGAATTAAAATTAAAAAAAGATATTTCCAATAGTAGCTAAGATATTTAAGTAAAGGGAAGAAAGACATACTTAAAATTATACAAAGCAATAAATCAGAATCACAATAAAAATTGGCAATTGGAACTCTAAAAACATATCTATACTCCATCTAGCCAGTAAAAAATGCTACCCTATGGATGAGATTGAAGGAGGAGAAATTGTAGAAGGAGATATCAAACAAAATGATGGATAAGTAGAATCCAAATGACAGATTTTACAAAGAAAGACCATAGAGTCAACTTAAGGACACTTATGCTGATAGTGTCTTAAAACATAGTAATATCCAGGAGGTAGATTTAGACATATTTAGAAAAAAAAATTCTAAAAATTGCAAGGCTAAAATAAATATGGATGTTTTAGTAGGGGAAACTGATGGAGACACAACCCAAGTACAGAATGGACACAACAGGAAAGGGAAAACTTTATTAACTATGAGAATATGCTAATACACTTAGTGTAGAGAGAATAGACTCCAAAACATGCCCTATGGGCTTACAATAATATAAATATGGAGATAATTTCTTCTCCCAGTACCTCCTCTCAAACTCCACTCCGAACTGCCTTTTACAATGCCAGAAATGTTTTTAAATAGACACGAAAGGGTTAAGGATTAGGAATACATTCTAGAAAGTGCTAGTTGGCATCCACCACCAAAATGGAAGGCTCCAGAAGTTGACTAAGAAGTCAGTGCAAAATTAGAAGAATCCAGAAACGATAGTCGAACTTCTAGGAGGCATAACTTTTGAACCGTAGCTTCGATTGACGAACTATTTACATTTTCAAAAAGCTCTCGAAGTGCTCTATAGCCCTATGGACCAGCTATGCTCATCCCCCATTTTTTAGGCCTGTACGAGGTCATTTAGTACCTCAAACCTGACTTTGAAGCATTCTTAGGAGGTCTCCAGAAATCAAAAAACTATGATAACTTTCAAACCGTGCAGCCTTTTGACCTGATTCTTTTTTTGGAATGTTCTAAATTTTAATTTTAATCATCCCTCCAATTTACACCTTCTAACTCACCATAATTATGGCTCAATTACATAGTCTTTTTTTGGACATTTACACGTATCCCAAGGTGCTTAAAAACTCTAACCCAGAACACTGATAGTGGAACTATGAGAGTTGGAACCTTTATTTGATCGAAATGGGTATCTAGAAATGAAAACACATGAAACATAAACTAAGTCTAGGTATTTTTTTTGGGTGACACAAGATTGCCCTTATACCTCTGGATGCTCCTGCATTAGAAACCATAGATGATAGTGAAAGTAAGAGTTGTACTATTGCAAAAGTAACACTTAGACATATGGAAAACCCAAAAAGAGCAAAAGAGAATTTTTTTTTTACAAGTTTTGGAAAACTCCAATAGGTGGAAGAAACCCATTTGAGGAAGTCAGTAAACTAAATGATCATGAAGAGGTAGAAGGAATTAAGGAGACAAAATTTAATCTTATCTTGGTAGAAGTAGAGACTCTTATAAGGAACCATGGGATATTTAGTCAGGATGAAGCATCCAATGTGAGGGATAAAGATAGAATGTGACAAAAATAATCCAATGCTGGGAGGAGTTTGGAGTTCAAGCAACATTAGATAGTATACAAGGCTATAACATTGACAAATGATATGAGGACCAAAGTGAGCATTTGAATTACATAGTCAAACATGGGTTGATTTAAAACTCTAGATTCTAGAATAAGTGATAGAATAACGCAAGAGGTAAAATATGATAAAGAAGAAAATATAAGATGCATCTATGGCAATGAGTGTGCATAATGCAAGTAGCAATCAAGATAATTTAGGCACTGCAACAAAAAGGGAAGGCATAGACCATCCAAAATCTGGTAAACAAAGCAAAAAACATGGGAGGAAATTCTTAGCTAAACTAAGAATAGTTACAGGTATGGTCGAAAACTAGAAGAAGATTAATGACTTATTTCATGCTGGGAAGGGGAAGTTTCTTCCCACGAAACCATAAAACTCAAAACATGGAATGTTAGGGGACTAAACAACCCTCACAAAAAGCACACACTCAAGAATAATTTTTCCTAATTTGATCCGGATATAATTCTAATATAAGAAACTAAACTAAATAAAGAAGAGGGAGAGAAACTAAGCAAGAAGTTGAGAATTTAGAAAAAAATGGTAGAATCAGCCAGGGCTTTTACAGGAATCAAAATTATTTGGGATTGAAGGAAGATTCATTTTACTCCTCAAGTAACCAAAAATAGATGGATGGGGGAAAAATTAGATCTTTTAAAAGTGAAGTTCAGTTCATATTTATAAATGTTTATGGACTAATACAATCAAAATATAAGAAAGCTGTATGGAATGAAATCAATGACTTCATGGAGGAAAATCCTACAAAGAATTTCTTTTTAGGGGGAGACTTTAATGCTCTCATAAACTTAGAAGGAAAAAATGGAGGCTTGTAAATAGGGCTGTAGGTGATGAAATATTTTAGAGTGGTTTTCAAAGAACAATCTATTAGATATTCCTACCACTAATGGGATATTCACTTGGAATAACATAAGATCAGGGCTCTTCCACATAGCAAAAAGACTAAACACATTCATTTATAAAGGAGATCGAAGCACCTTCAATTTCTCTTTTAATGCTATCATACTTCCTAAAGCAGGATCATACCACTTTTTGGTTAGGTTAGAAATAGGAGAACTAAATAAACCATCTACGAATCCTTTTAAATGTGAGAAAATATAGTTCTTAGATGATACTTTTCTTAAAAATATAGGGTAAAGTTGAAGGGTAAAACATATTCTATTTTGTTGCAAAATTGAAATTAATAAAATTAAAAATTAAAAAATGGTATAAAGAGCATCTTAACAACATATTTATAGAAAAATTAGACAATGAAGAGGAACTAAAAATGATCAATGAAAAAATTATAAAAGTAGTAATGGATAATGATAAATGTATTGGGGAAAAAGAACTTCTCGCAAAATAGGAAAATATTCTAGCTAAATAATAAATATAATGGAAATAGAAATCATGTGAAACATGGCTAACAAAAGGAGAGAAAAATAAAAAATGTTTTCACAAAAGCATTGTTAACATAAGGAAAAAAAATAGATTACAAAAATCAAGGACAACGATGAAAATGGAACAAGAAATCCAAGCCGAATAGCATAAGTTTTTGTTAATTATTAGACTGCTATTTTAAATAAGTTTGAATCATCTTCTAATAGCTCAAAATAAGATGGAAAAGTATTATTAATAGTAGAGGATAACAAATATTTAAATAAGATAATTTGTGATTAGGGACACTAAAGAAGAGAGAGAGAGAGAGCTCTGCAATCGGGTACGACAACCAAACACTTATGTGCCTCGGCTTCTGTACCTTCCTATGTGGTTCTTTCCCTTTTTTCTCCTTTCATACCCTATTTTTCGTTGATTTTTATATTTTTTGGTACTTTTTTTTTCTTGGGTGTGCTTTTTTGAGTTCCCTTTCATGGGTGTTGGTTGTGTGTCATTTGGGCATTTCTGGTAATAATTAGTAAATCTTACCCCACCTTGCCATTATCTACTCACCTTGGATCACTCATGAGAAACTAAGGGAAGGCAATCATGGTTGATGGTGGAGGAGAGATGTCTGAAGATATGATGAAAGTTGATGAGGTTTTAAACAACACCCATGACTAGGATAGTTCTAGAGTTCAACAAAAAGAATTGCTTGAGAAATTGTCATGCAAGGTAGTGGTGGAGGAATCTTTTAACACCCAACCAAGGGATCCAAAAGAAATAACCTAAAGTTTTACTAAGTTTGCCAAACTTTTTTTTTTTTTAAACAAGAAGAATAACATACACATCAAACATAAAGTAGTTGAAGCAATAACACACAATCATCTATAAGCATACATAATAGGTTACACTTCTCAAAGATCCCATGATGTTGAATCACATTTACATTTAATTAATACTAAGTCTAATAAGCCACATCCATATGAAAAAAATATAAAAGTTCAATGTCCATTTAAATAATATATATTTGTTCTAAATGCCTCTTGGCAAATGAAATTTTAGAATGCTCAATCATCCACTGTACATGTCACAAGGTATGAAAGGCTAAAAGAATATACATATGTAGAACTATAAATACATCCTCCTCCTCAGATCCATGATACAAGTACAATAAAATAAATGAAACCATCCACCATACATGATATATCCATCCATCATAAAAGATATAAACATCCATCATAATATATAACCATCCATCATAATGATACATAGATAGAATGAAAGGAAATGTAGACAAGGAATGCTCCACCCACAGTGACTATTGATAGATCTCAATGATAAGAGTAAAAAGCACTACCACCCGACCGCGTGGAATCTAAATGACCCATTCCCACTACGTTGAGGAGATAGTCTCAAGTCTCAAATAGATATCAAACCAAATATCAAAAGTACTCTCTAAGTCCAAAGAATCCTAAATGTATACTAACTCAAGGGTTCCAAGTTAACTCATCATCTATACCCAGAGGCACATAAAGACATGTAGGAAACCTACTATGTAAGCAGTCAAGTGTTATCGCATGAATCACACTAGAGTTACCTTAGCAGTCTCTCAAGACCCCAACCCCCTAATGATCCCTATGTAGCAACTAGTATCCTCTCGTACTAACAAGGCATACTATGGATGCAAGGTCGCAACCAAGCGTTCTCTCTACTCCCATCCTAGTCTGTACTAGCACTCAAGGCATGGGGAAGAACATACAAAGACTCTTATTAGGTTCATTTTATTCCCATTTAGTGTAGTGTTTTCACTTATTAAACAACTTACAATGGGTTACCCTGGTGGTCACTTAGGGCCCCGACCCTCATTGCAAGCCACTTCCCGACATTATATATAGATAACCTACCCTAGGCTCATAAAAGTATAAATCAAAGAATCATATAAAATCACCTCAGTCCTATACAAGTGACTGGAAAGCATCAAAATATAATTCACAATAACACATCAGTTCTCTACAAGCAACTGGAAAACATCCCAAAAATATTGATCAAAGACTCAAAATGGTTAAGTCAAATACAACATAGCATGACATTATCAAGAACAAATCATACCAAACACCTCAGCTTCACACAAGAACACTGGAAAGCAATAACGATCAATAGATCAAACCCGTCATAGAGCATATTAGACACATTACCATGGTTGGGTTTAAAGAATTGAGATCAAAACATCATCATGACATCATAAACACATAACTCCCAAGCCTTTGGTAACATCCTAAGATTGGTCAAAGCTAGGTCAACCTTGAAACCCCAAAGGATAGACAACACACAAAATACAAGCAAACTTATAGTTTGGTTTGGTTTAGAAACATATCATTGAGTTAATGTAAGGTTCTGGTTTCTAGTTAATGTATGTTTTAAGTAAATAAGTTTCTCAGTTCACCCTTACGATTAACCCATTTTAATATTCAGAAAGAAAATATAATTACCCCTAATTGATTTTAAGACAATTTTCTAAAATACTCCCAGGACAAGTATTTATTTAATTATTAAAATATACCTATTTATTTTAAATAAAACATTTTATAATTTTATTAAAAATTGAAGTTATTAATAATAATTAAATAAATCTTAGAAATTTATTAAATTAAATTAATTAAATTAATAATTATATAAAACTAATTATATTACCAATCATTAGTGATTTATTAAAATTAATAATTATTAATAATTAAAATTAATAATTATTAATAATTAAAATTAATAATTATTAATAATTAAAATTAATAATTAATAAATAATAATTAAAATTAAATATTATTAAATTTTAATAAATAATTTTAAAAATATTTAAATTAAATTAATTTTTAAAAATTTATATTATTAAAAAAACATTAAAAAAAATTGAAGCATTTTTAATAAAGTTCGTGAGCTTTTATAAATAGCCATGTGGCCATAGGCCTGGCTACTACCGCCGGTAGTAGTAATAACTGCTGCCATGTAAAGCAGCAGGGTTTGCGTACGTAGACAACGGCTAAGCCATGGAGAGGTAAGTGGGGCGGGGTGGGGGGGGGGGGGGGGGGGGCGCGGTGTGGGTAAAACCCGCCTCCTCCCAAATATATATGTTTTAAATTTTTTTTTTTGTTTCAACAACCCCCTCAATAATTTTTCTTTTTTTAAATATTTTTTTTTTATAAAAAGTTCTAATGCTAATCTGATAGGGAAAATACAACTAACCAGTCAAAATTTCCCTTTAATTTTTTTCTTTTTAAATCCCAAAATCCTCCGTCGTTCAATTTCCAATTTTTCAATCTAGTGAAAGAAGGATTATATTGATCATTTAAACCTTTCCATGTACAGAGGATTTAACAAACATGTTGGAAACTCATAATATGAAACATTCGTCAAAAGAATTATTAGGAAATCATTCAACATACACGATGAAGATAGGAAAGAAAAGAGTGTAATAAACTGAGTGAATGATCACAAGCATCTACTTGGACTCTGATGCTATTCGGTACGCCCAAGACAATTGTAGAGAAATTCCTCCTCTCCCAACCTTCCCTCTTCTACGATTCTTTTCTCTTCCAAAATTTGCGGTCCCTTCTCAAAACTTTGGTCCATTGAAAATGAACCCTTAATCGGTGATAAGGAGTTCTCTCCTAAAATTAGAGCCTAATTGTACATTCACCTGAGAGGACTCTTGGCTTACTAGACTTTAACTTTTATTAACTTTATCTTTTCTTTATCTTTTCCATGCATGTTAATTGAATTATAAAATAACTTTATTTAATTTCACTTGACTTCTATTTTCAATTAATTTATTAAATTTAATCTCATGCACACGTCATGCAATCATAAAACTTTTAATAAATTAATTTCTTTTTCACTTAATTTATTTCAAATGTTTAATTGATAAAATATTTATTAATTTAAATAATAATAGTATTTAACATTTATTTAAAAATAAACTCTAAATATATTATTTTTAAATTAAATAAATATTACCATATTCTAAAATTAATCTTATAACTTTTATCTTTAAATTTTAATTCTTTTTATTTAATTAATTTCTCAATTAATTAAATATAGTTAAATATTAAAAATATCATAATAAATTTCCATTAAAATTAAATCATTAATTTAATAATTTAATTTGACTTAATTAATAGAAAATTCACTAAAGACTTATAAAACAAAATACAAAAACCCATCATAGAAAAACACATACAAAATCAAACTAAAGGGATATAATAATGAATTAACATCATTCGATGCATTCAAAGGGTACTCAACTCAGATACTTGTCCTAATTTTCTAAGACAAATGGCTTAAAGGTTTAGGATTTGGACTTAAGAATTTATCTCCCCTCTCTTACCATTGAGATAATGCGATAGGGTACGCTCATCTTGGCAATTTAGGGAAGTCAATACCTGGTACCTGCAACCTGCATAAAATTCATGCATGTACAGACACAATATTCTAAGCTAAATAGGCAATAGTAGGAAGTCGTGCATCGTGCAGATCCTGACTACCAGGTGACTACGACTCACTTCCTTAACCACGTCATAAATGCCATACATAAAGATAACATACAGGCACACCATATACATGAAGTATGGGGTATGTATCCATAAGAAAACACATATGATAATCCCTCTAGCTAATCATCATCCATAACTGAAATCACTATAATAATCATCATGCATACATGAAGTATAGAGTACCAAGTAATCTCATCATAAAATCAATTGAATCTAAAACAATATCTAATAATCTCAAAACAATGCTACTAATCATCAAACATAAAATTGGCCTAAAAGAGTTTGACAATGATAAAAAAAATGCGAACTAGGGGTAGGCACTACAAATCTTCAACCTCTTGCCTGCTGTTTGCTTTCTTTCTATCAAAGTTTGCAAAAGCACTCCGGATGCAATTTGAAGTGATAGAGATGCAACAAATGGAGATAGACTCGGGGATTGAGGCAACTCTGCATTTGGCATCGATGGAGGAAAGGAGGAAGCTAAGATCCCGCCCTATGAACTGAAGACCCTTTCTTTGTCGCCGAATGAGGATATGGTAAGACATATTAAAATAGAATAATCTTGGTTAAAAAATGTTGTAGTTTTCTTTGCATGCTTAGATAAAGGATTTTTACCCTCCTGCAAGTTTTTTGATGAATGGGTTGTAAGTGTTTGGGGTAAGAAACTTGGGATTCATGTTTGTTTCTATAAAATGGCTCAAAGAGGGCTCTTTGTTGTATTTGTCAAGACTCATAGTATGCAAGAAAGAATACTTAGCGAGAAATTCTAGAATGTGGGTAAATAGCTATTCAGAGCCTTCCCATGGTCGCCAACTAGGAATGTTGAAGAAGTGTCTGCTAGGGCTTCACCGAATTGGGTAGAAATTGAGAACTTGAATGTTGAATTTTGGCCAAACCTAGAATTGAATTCCCTAATAATATCTTGCTTTATGTTGATGATGAAGTTCTTTCCTGGAAAGTTTCTCAATTTAGTAATCGAGATGCTTGTTTTCATTGCAAAAGGAATGAATAGGCAAGAAAGGATTGTTTGAATTTATTTAGACCCCAAACTGCTAACTTTGAGGTTTTTAAAGATAATGCTAACAAAGTCTAAAGTTTTGAAACAAAGAAACCCTTGACACCTTCCTCAAGTAACTCTAATAGCATTCCAGGGATAGATAAGCCTATGGAAAATGATAAAAATAAAATTTTTGATGTTGTCTTAGAAAAGGAATTTGATACTATTGTCAACCCTCTTTATGATACTAAGTTAACTCCTACTAATGATCTCATTTCTAGTTCTAAGATCATCCCAAGTGGTTCTACCCGGTTAAAATCTATAACTTGTCCAAAATATAGTGTAGTTCTAGTGCTTTTGGTTGAAACCCCTATCAAACTCAATGCTCAACAACTTGCTCTTAATTCTCTAGTAGAGAGGGTAGGGTTGGTTAAGAATTCCAATCACACTTTGACTGATAAGAATATGTAGTTGAATGGTTTGAAGTCTTCAGGGATGGAAAACTCTCCAAATAAGAATATAAATGAGCCCCCTTTTTTGAAGTCACCAATAAAAGGAATAAGAAAAGAAAGGGCAATGATAATCAAATATTAACCAATTCTAATGGTTATAAAAATGGATAGGGAGATATCACTAATTGCTTTAACAAATTTTATAACAATGGTAAGAATAACCCTAAAAATTATGAACATGATCAACCTCCATAGTTGGAATGTTTGAGGGTTGGAGATGAATGATAGAAAGTACATTGTCAAAAGATAGTGTAGTAAACTTATGCAAAAATATTATATTTGTTTACAAGGAGTTAAAGTGGTTCGATTTCAGACTCACACCATTTTAAAAATACTTTGGGATCATGCTTCTGCATTCTACTCCAACCATGAAAGAGGGAGGGGGGGAGTTGCCATTTTTGTGGGACCTAATTGAGTGAACTATATAGTTAATAGAGGTGTTTGTCCTTGTCATAGGGCATTGTGGATTGTATTCAACAAAGACGGTCAAAATTTTGGGTTGTGTAATTTTTATGCACCTAATGACTATAGAGACAGATAAACACTATGGGAATGAGCTTCAAATAGTTTTCCTAATACTAGGTGGATCTTTATTGGTGATTTTAATATGGTGGAACATAGGGGGGATCAAATTGAAGGTGACTCTTTCAACTAGAAAGGTAATGAATTATTCTTTTGGAACAAATTTAAGAGGAAATTTAATGTGTTAGATCCTTTAGAAAATAGAAAAGTAGAATTTGAGGATATATGGTATACTTGGTGCTATAACCAAAAGGGCTCTCAAAGGGTCTAGTGTAGATTGGATAGAATTTATGAAAAATCTTCTCTTCTTTGTTTTTACTTTGACCTTGGGCACTCACCTATCATAGGTACTCCAACTTCTCTCTCTGACCATTCCCCTATCTTTGTAAAGATTGAGTTGCAAGAAGAGACTTCAGTTTCTAGGGCAAAGGTTAACAAGCCATTTAAACTTAATCTTTCTCTCCTTAAATACCAAGATAATATTAGTGCTCTCAGGCAGGTCATTGGTATATTTAAACTAGTTAGTGGTGATCTTTTACTGAGGGAAATGTGGGAAGGATTAGTTGATGTTTGGCAAAAGATTTTCTAGATTATTTGTAAAAAAAAAGTATGGATTTAAATGTTGAAGAAACTGGGGCACAAACTAATCTTAACCGGATAGAGAAAGATCTCAAGATCAACATTTAAGATATGGAGTTAGAAGATGATTTGATCAAAACTAAACACTCTTTGAAGAAGATCCAAAACTTTAAGATGCAAGGGCAGAGAGCTAGATCCAAGTTGAATTGGAATCTGGAAGGTGATAGGGGGTCTAAATATTTCTTCAATATTATTAAGGCAAAGAATATAAGGGAGTTCATTGAACACATTCACTTTGATGGTGGAAAATTATTAGATCGTGAGTTGATTCAGTCAACTTTTTTTGAATATTATTCTCAGCTTCTTTCATATGAAATGTATGATGCTAATTATGAGACACTTGATAAATGTCTTCAACTGATTCCCAGAAAAGTTTCAAAAGAAGATAGAAAAATACTAAATAATCCTATTACTTTGGAAGAAGTTAAATGGGCTATTACCTCTTTAGCCAATGATAAATCACCAGGATGTGATGATCTTCCTATTGATTTCTACAAAACTATCATAAATTGGATTTCTAGTGATTTGTTAGAACTCTATGAAGACTCTTTTAGTAGAGGGTCCCTGGGAAAAAACATTAATAAAAGAATGATCAAATTGATGGTGATAAATCTAAAATAAAAAATTGGAGGCTAATAACATTATTGAACATCTCCTATAAGATCATTGCTAAATTATTAGCTAAAAGAATTGAGAATTTTCTCAATAGGTTTATCTTAGTTACATAAACAAGTTTCATTAAGGGCAGGTATATATTGGAAAATTTAATAACTAGTTGGGAAGCAATGCATTGGGCTAAGATGAGAAAGCAGAATGTGTCTATGGTATTACTTGATTTTGACAAAGCCTATATAGAATTGAATGACTTTTGTTATTGGGATGCTTCAAACTTTTGGTTTTCCTGAGTATTTTTGTAGATGGATAAAGGTGTTGTTCAAGGACTCTTCCACTGTCATAGATGTGAATGACATTCTTTCCAGCCCTATTCCTCTTGGGAGGTCAATTAGACAAGGTTGTCCCATTTCCTCTACCTTATTTGTGATTGCTGTTGATGCTCTATTTTATTTACTTAGAGCTCCCTCCCTTGGTCTTCCTGTTAGAGGTCTCCTCTTTCCTAATAATGATACTCTACTCAATTCTTAGTTTACTGATGACACTTCTCTATTTTTGGAACATGAGGAGATGAATTTTCATAACACCTTGGATAGACTTGAATTCTTTTGTTTAGCATCAGGTGCCAAATTGCCCCTTATAAATCTAGAATGCTAGGTTGGTCTGAATCTCCTCCACTTGGCTTTAGTTGATGTCTCGGCAATGGAAAGGCCCTAATGAAATTGTCAAATACCTTGATATCCCTTTTGCTATTAATCCTTCTACTAAAGCTATGTGGGAGTGGGTCTTTGATAAAATTCAAAAGAAACATGTTAAATGGGAGGCTCACTATCTTTCTTTGGCAGGAAGGATACAAGTTGTGCAAAAAGTTTTGTCATCTCATCATCTTTACTTTGCTTCTACTTGGTTAATGAATAATCAAAAAATGGATAAAATTGAAATTTTTCCGAGAGAATTTTTGTGGTCTGATGGAATGGGAAACAAAAAGAGACACTTTGTAAATTGGTAGTGGTGTTGTAAACCCAAGCAGTATGGTGGACTGGGTTTGAAGGACCTAAAAAATCATGCTATTGCTCTTGCCTCTGAGTGGATTCTTAAGGCCATATATGGTAATGAACCTTGGAAAGTCTTAACCAAAAATAATATTCAATGTTCTATCATCTCCAAAGGTAAAAGTTGGATTAACATTTCTTTCTATGATTTTCTTTTAGGTTATTTCAAGATCAAGGTCTTTGGTTCTAACATTTTTTCTACCCTCTGGACAACTTGGACCCATTCAAGGATATTCTTACCAGTTAGAGATGCTGTTGGATCTTCCCCATCTTATTTTATCACCAAAAGATCAATTTTGTGGGGGTTATACCTAAATGAAAAACCTTTGGCACTTGTACAAAGTTGCTCGATAAAACATTGGAATGTGGAGGGAGTGAAATTAATCAGTGATTTAATGATTGATAATCAGATGGGTACTTGGGATGAACTTAGAGATAAATATGGTATCACACAGGCTTAGAAGAAAACTTATACATTAATTTGCAAGGCACTTGGTACATGCAACTTCTCCAAGCCTATTAACTTGGACAATTTTCTCAAACAACTATTGTGGAAGGATGGAACAGTGCTTAATGAAGCAACAATAAAACAAATATATAATATGCTTGTGTCTAATCCTAAAATTTCTCAAAGAGTGATCCAAGGGTGGGGATTGTGTTCTCCCTTTTTTGAATGGTCTTTCCTTTTCGGTACTTATGGCAGTCAAAAGTGGAACCCAAAAAAGTTTATTTTAAATGGCTTTTTTTGCTCAAAAAACCTACCTTAGGATCTAATTTAGAGTCTTTAGGTCTTACTGATGGTCATTGCAAAGTCTATGATATAGTCGAGTCTTTTGAACATGTTTTATTTTAGTGTGATTTTTCCATATGGTCAATTTTTTTTGGTCAATTCTATTGTATGGAATTCAAAACCAGGTCTTTCCTGGAGTGAAATTTTAGCTGGATATGTTGAAGCTTTTGATTCTAAGCTTAACTCTTTTTGGTCTATTCTTAAATGTGATATTTTATGGTTCCTTTGGAAAGAAAGAAATGAATATGTCTTTCAATAGAAGGATAGAGGACTTACTGAGTTTACTTGTAAGCTCACACATTTTTCCATTATGTCTCAAGTGTCACTCTCTTTAGAAATATCTATGGTTCAATTTATGACACTAGTTAGAGATGGAATGCTGCTTATTCATAAAGATGAGGTCAAGGCTTTCAAATACCTTGATAAATTCAAGGATATGATGGGCCCAAATGACATTAAACAAATTGAAAGAATGATGGAGGATCTACACATTTCTACTAGCACCCAACAACTGCTTTAAATGTTTCTACTAGTGAAAAGGTTCAACTAGCAAATAATTTTGTTCTAGTAGGATGGAATGATGAATTGTTCAATGCAAATTTCTTGCAAGCATTGGATTCTAATGATGGATGGTGCTTGAATATAAATCAATAACGTGTTTATTTTTGATAATTAGTACTATGTATAGCTATTGATAATCAACAATATGTAAATCAGTTCTATGTAAATCTTTTGGATATACAATATAAGTTTGATACTATTTTGATACTTGTTAAAGTGAAAAAAAATGAATGGGTTGACTACCCTATAAGTCAGGTTTAGTGGTGATATGGTATCTTTAAAGGCATGATACTTTGGTAGCTTATGCTGAACAGTTTATGATGAACTTGATGTATTCAGTTTTTTACTCTATTCTAATATCAAATATCTAAATAATAAATTTACCTTAGAAGAAATAATAGAAGCCCCTTTTGACCTCAATCCAAATAAATATTTGAGTCGAGATGACTTTCAAGCCTTTTTCTTTAAAAAATGCTAAGATATCTTAGGTTACAATCTATGGGAGGTTATTGAGGCAACTTAAAATTTGGGATCTCTCTTAGCTAAGATAAATAATACCTTTTTGGTGTCAATACCAAAGAAATTAGAACATGAGGAACTTGAGGAATTTAGGTCCATATCATTATGTAACACCATTTATAGAATACTTTCTAAAGCATTAGGAAAGAGGATGAAAATGTTAGAAATTCTTTAGAATAACTGAGAGTGGGGGAGGGGTGAATTAGTTATTCAAGGTCCAAATATCCAATTAAATTTTTTTCTTCAAGTAACGTGAGCTTATAAAATTGTTCATGCATCCAAGCTTAAACTTTCCTACTCAGCAAGTTATTGTAAATCAACATGCAAGCATAACACATAAAAAGATCAACACATAACACAATGATTTATGTGGAAACCCAATTTGAGAAAAACCACCAATAACATGCTAGTCAATTCTCACTCTTCTGAAGTGATGCCTTGCGAAAGGCTTGCCCTATTAAAGGCTACACCACACTATTAAATGTGATCTAGTTAAAGGATTTAACCACCCTATTAGAAGTGGGCCTAATTAGAGGACTTTAGAACATTCACTTGGAATACCACCATATTAAAGGATTTACAAATGGCTATTAAACCAACCTAAGTCCATAGGGTTTTACCCTAACTTGCACAATTGTTAGAGAGTAACAACAAGGGTGTTTGACTTGATACAACTCACAACTTAACTTGCAGATTTTAGATGACAATTCAGCTCTTCACAATTTTCCTGGCTTTTAGTCTCTGCAGCTTTAATAGCTTGTTCTTCTTTCAAGCTTCATCTCCTTGAGTCTTCATGCTTGATGTACCAGTGCAATCTTCTTTCTGACCACTTATATAAGTAGAGTCTCTGTGCTCTGTTCTTCCTTCACCTTTTCCTTGACATCCTTCAACAACTTTGCATTTTGGCACCCCAACTACTCTTGCTTCTTGGCCTATGAATCCTTAAATAGAGGTATGGAATTGCTTTTCCTACTCGATTCTTCCCTCCTTTAGTTTTAGTTCAAATGGATTAGGTAGGATTCATTGAATCTAACCCATATGTTTTTTCATCTAGAAACATCATGAAGAATCCTCTTGAATTTTCCCAAAAATGATTTACATAAAATTTTGTGCCACCAGCTCATCATCCTTATCCTCCAACTGGTTCACAAAATTCAAGGTAACAAATTTGTCAGCTCAGATTTGGTGAAATTTTGACTTTTCAAATAATGCAGCAACTCAACACTATTGAAATTATGGTGTTCGACACATACTGTGTTAGTTGGCACTAACTATGTTTTACTGATGCTTGACACCTACTATGGATTCACTCAACATCCACTAAGTTTTTTTGATGCTCGACACCTATTACTTTTCTTAGAACCTAAATATGCTCAGCCCCTTCTATATCACTTGACACACACTAGATTTCTTTTGCTTGGCACTAATTAAAAATTTGCTCGGCTTGAACTAGCTTGCTCGACATTCACTAATGAACTTAGTTAAGCTTTACATATATCCTTGTTGCAACTTATTCTTCTAGTGTTTCTAACTGTGCCCAGCCTCTGTATCTTGAAGTATGTTATGAATACATCATTTTACTATTGTCTTAACTGATCCTTGCACTTCATTACAAAATCATAACTCAACCTTTCCCTTAGGTACTCTTGTTACATCTTATTGATTAAATCCTCTTCATCAATCAACTAAGTGATAGTACTTGGATCTTATAAGCAATTGTCATTGTAGTGCCTCTCCCATTTGACTTTTGTAAATCATCCTAAAGGATGCAACCTTGTAGATCTTTTGTTGTAATGGATCATGATTGTGACCCTGAGTGGTCTACACTGTCGAGGTGTTTGAATTTATGTTTCTATATCAGTTGCTTTGATTATGTTTTTGATTGATCTATGAGATTATAATGTGATTTTTGGTTCACTAAGGTTTGTGCCAGTGGTTACCAGGATCGATGTGGTATCATGAGGTTGTTTCGTGATTACCCTGAGATGTGTATAGAGATTGCACTATGTTCTATTACCATGCTACACTGGACTAGGTTCCTGTAGCAGTGGTTAGTCATGTTTATGACTGTGTTCACTTATTTGTTCTAAGTGCATTTTTATGTTGTGATTAGTAACCTTTATTTAATGCTTAAGTAATTTAAATGGGTTGTTCTTGTTGGATTCTTTGGGTATGTGTTGCAGACATTTATCTTGTTATATTTTGATCTGTGAGATATCTGTTTCTTATGTGATATTTTACATTTGAGGTGACTCGAGGGTTAGATGTTACACTTTGATTCACATATCATATATATTAGACTACTATGTTGTTCAGTTAATCATATTGCATGATGATGCCATTTTGAGATGACAGTGTGTTTTATGATAATATCTAATTATCTGGTATTTGGACATACCTCTAATTATGTTAGGTGATGGATTTAATGCTATGGTTATTTACTTCATTCCTACGTTGTTATGCTTATTGCAAATGTGAGTGATGTAAATAGATTATTTTAATATAATTAAATAAATGGTTAAATTAGGTGATTTAATGCATTTATTGCTTCGGCTATGTTATTATATGCAATTGCACTTGATCATGTTGTTTAGTGTGTAGGATTTATATCCCTAGCAGTGGCACATGGAGTTAGTGATTCAACCATTCATATTTTACCAATGTTGTCCTTATATGGTCGATGTATCCTTAATTAAATGTTTAATTTAAACCTTTCGGTGATTATTAAATCTGAACTCATTTGCATTATGTGATTAGACCAGTAAGTGTGTTTGTGCATTTAGAGGTTCGCATTGTCTCACAAGTTGTTAAGGAGATTTTTGTGTTTTTGGGTTTCAGGATTTTTAATTAATTAATTTTTAATTTCTGGCAGCTTTGCCATAGATGGATTCCTATTTATAGGAATAGCCTATTTTCGTTTGGATCGATTCGAGGTCTAACTGGGTTGGCTAGTTATTTGTCCTAATCGATTATTCACTCGAAAAGTGAATAAGTGTCCAAAAAGGAATTTAATTCCTCACTTCTCACTTTCAAATTGGAAAGTTGGAGAGTAAAACCCAAAATTCTCTTCATGAGGATTTATTGTTTTGTTCATTGTGGGAGCTACGGGTGTGGGATCGTTGCGAGGTTGGGCTCGTTGGATCTAGCTCAGGGAAACCTTGGATTGCCGTGGTTTTCAGCTACTTCTGCCGAATATTTATTTTATGGTTCAGATTCCTATTTTGTCCTTTTGGCTGTGAGGTAGGGCTTTCTTGTTTTATTGTTTCTGCTCTGTTTATGCTTCTATTTTTGGTAGCCGTTTGTTTGGAGGCTGAGAACTAGTGTTCCCCTCCGTTTCTGTATGTTAGTTCTACCTAGTTGGGTGGGTACGAACATTTCCCTATATTTTGAGATGAGAGTTTGGGGTTTTACACCATTATGCTGGCCATTTTTGCATAAGGTGTCCGATTTCTTTTATTTTTGGATTTTTGGGGTTTTTGAACCCAAAGGCCAAATGGGTTTTAATTTTGGAATTTTTCTAAATTTGGAGTTTTTACCTCATTTTGCGTGCTGCCCTATTTTTTTGGGTTTTCTTGGCACAATGTGGGTCATGGACCTAGATGATTTGTTTGGATATCAGTCAGACCACTATTGCACTTTTTGTTACATTGGGATGCGTGTCACATCTGTACTCCCGACTTTTTGTTCAGTTGAGTGTTTTTCATACCTGGTGTTATTGTTTCTTTTAGACCTTTGCTTTTGTTTCATGAGCACTAGGATTCATGTAGAATCCATACTCTCGGATTGAGGGCGGTTGAGTGAGTTCATCATGTTTGGTCTTGTTGCATCATTGGGATTCGTGTAGAACCCATACTCTCAGATTGAGGCCGTTTGGGTGATTTTATGATGTATGGTTTTATTGGCTTTGGGATTCATGTAGAATCCGTCCTCTTGAGTTTCTTTCGGTTGGGTGTTTTGTTTTGCATTGTGTTCTCATCCTATCCTTGTGTTTTGATCTTCATGATGGTGGTGCGTCACACACGAGTACGTACACGTACATTTTTTAGGTGACTTGTGAGGCTCGCTCTTCCATGGTACTTTCAAAAGTTATGATCATTGGGGTTGGGATGGGAGTATGCATGCCCACAGGCACTTGTCGTAGGATGAGCATGGGTAGGGTAGGGTAGCATATGGAGGGGGCTTCTATCTTGCAGCTTGACGTTTATGGCACTGGAGGTTGATGGAGGATAGGAAGTTTTAAGTAAGTGATAACTAAATTAAAATGTGTGAGTTCCAAGGGAGTCCCTTGAGAGTGTTGCCACATGTGATCCTAGCTTGGGCTTTTGGATACCAAGCGACTCTCCATGATGTCAGCCCCTACGTAGTAGCCCACTAAGATGTCTAACTAGGACCTGTAGTTTATGCATTGCCTTGTCTATGGTTCTGTCATCATATTGTCTGGCGTGAGTGTTAGCCATGGATGTTGTGCTTTATGTGAGTTTGTGGTTGGATCATTATCTCCATCAGCATGGTGGGTGTGGACCTATGGGTTCCACATGGTTGGGAGGCATAGCTACCTTCACCACTGCTAGGGGCTGGTGTACAAAGACAGTCTTGTCCTAGTGCGACTGTTGCTGGATGTTTTCACTTGATGCTTTAGGTTCTGGAGTATGCTAATCATTGGAATGCTTGGATATCATGTTAGTTTATTTGACACATTCCCATATTATGATGTTTAGCATATGATTAGATGATGTGAATTGCTGTAGTATCATATCTATTGCTTATTGATGTTTAGCATGTGATAGGTGATGTTATCTACTGTAGGATTATCTTATGCTTTTTTACTAGCATGTTAGATTTCTTTATGTTTATATTGTTGCATGTTTTGGTAGTGACGTCCCTATTATGATAGTACTGGCAATTTGGTCGATGGCTTGGGATGTTACGCACAGGGGATGGCTAGGACCCACGATGGTCTTATGATGCTATTGACGGTTGGGAGGAACCACACACTTAATTTGGTTGTTTAGTTTCTCCTAGTTTTTCTATACATTGTGATGTTGCATTCAGTATGTTCATTTTTCTATGATTTAGATGGATAGATGTTCCTCTTTCCTTGCTGTTGATGCACTCGAGTGTTTGCTCCTCAATTTACATGGATTCGGTACTCCCTGGTGTGGAGGTTTCCATATTTTTATGCTTTTTGTTTGCATTTTTTTGTCGTGCTGATTTTTTTTCTCGCGTGGAAATGCATGTCCTCGCGAGAGACTATGCAAGTCCTCACGCGGTGCAGAGGAAATCCTCATGCGAGAATGTAAGTCCTCACACGAGAATGTAAGTCCTCACACGAGAATGAAAGCCCTTACACAATGCTCAGAAGTCCTCGCGTGAAGCTGCACACTTTCTTGCACATAGCAATGCAAGATCTCATGCAAAACTCGAGACCAATGTACTTTCTCACGTGAGAAACAGGGGCTATCTAGGCTTGTCAGATGAAAGTTTAAAAGTTGGTTTTGGACACCCTTTTGGTTTTTACACCTTCCTAGTTTAAAACAAATTTCCTAGGGGTTTAAAATATATTGTTAAAGTATAAGTTGACACATATTTAATTCCTTATGCTTAAGATATATTTTAATATATGCGATGAATCTTTTGAGATAGGTTTCAGACCTCTCAAAGACAAGTTCAGGACTCTTGGAAATTTCAGGGCTTCAAAAATTTAGACTTCGCCAATTTTTAGGGCTTCAGGATTTCATACTTAGCCAAATTTCAGGTTTCTGCATTCTACCCCAACTTGGTGTCTTGTTGATGAGTGGTCATTTCTTGAGCCCTCATCATGTGCTTTTGTCGTTGTTGGCTTTGTTTTTGTGTGTGTCAGTTTGGTAGTGGTGTTTGGAGATTTGTTGGTTGCTGGGATTGTGGTAAAGTCTTCCGTTGCAATCATTGTGATCCCTGTATGATGTTGTCATGTGCATTCATACTTGTAAAAAAAAATTCTTGGCTTGTATTTCATCCTTATTTCCAAGGATCTCCAAGAAGGGCATTATAGTCATTCTAACAAATAGAAAGCTTGAAATTAATGACAAAATAATGATTGAAAACATTCTTTATCAACCATCTTCCTTCTTTGCAACAATCTCCCTCTTTGATAGTATTCCTTTTCAATTAGATTTCCAACAATCTCCCTCTTTGGCATTGATGGTGAACCAAACTGATCAACCAAGTTATCAAAATGCTAACTAGGTTAAAATAGTGTTGGGCGTTCATTTTGCATGAGGTCAGTGGTAGGAATCCATAGTATAATTCCTCTCTTGAAAAGAAAATCTTTTTAAGGACTCACTCCAAGGTTCAGTGTTTGTCTTGCAATGTACCAAAATTCGCTCAATAGAAGATAAATGTGAATGTTCACGAGGAGGCCTTTGCTGGTTCCAAAAACTCTTTTACCTTGGAATCAAGTAAAATCTATTCGCTGTCCCAAAATATCACACCAAAAGAACAATATTTTTGTATTTTCTATTTTTCAATGAATGCAACTCTAACAATGCAGCTACTATGAGGTCCTATTCTAACAGGGGGGTTAGCAAAGAAAATAATGAAACTGAAAGAAAATAACATGAAATCAAATAACTTGAAATTGAAATTCCTAAACGGACATAAGCTACAAAACACAACGCACTGCGAGTTAAACCTTTGAAGAAATCGGTAGGAAATTAATGAAAACAGGAGCAGGGCTTCCTAAAATCCACTGATGCAATCGTCAGTGAGAATCTTTAAAAAATTGAATGATGTTTCACTCTTCATCAAATTGCAAGGCCACGAAAAGTGCACTCATGTGAGACAAAAAGCTATGTAGACACAATTAGGTGATCTCTTCTCAAGCTTGTTACATCAACAGAATTCATATATCTGTAGCAAACACCAAAACTAAAAGATCACACAACCAAAAACAACGCAATAAACCTTTGGCTCAATCACAATCTCATGAATAAAATCCACAAAATAATGACACATTCAGGCAAGAATAACTACACTCTGAATGCTAGCACCAAAAGCATAACTTTATTGCATAATAATGACAACCCTTTTTACATTTTACAATGGGGTATTTATAAGAAATCGTCTACTCAATTTGTGTTGAGAGTGAGAGATATCTTGATGCAATAAAATGATTTTAAAACATTAAAACAAACTAAATATATACAAACTGGTAATCTAATTGGTGCTTAGAGGGACTCCATCCATATTTTATTCATTAATTGGATGCATGAGCCCTTTACATGTTGAAAAAAATGAAAGCATGAGAGAGAAAGTAGGAGGAAGCCATCAGTCAAAGTAGAAGTGCATGGAGACACCAAAAATAGAAGTTGGCCCTTCACTTGATGTGTGTCGAAGCTAACTTGCCATCAAAATGCATTTTTATGCATGGAAAGTGCTATTTATGGAACTGGCAGTCAACTGTTGGCGCACCTTTGAATTGCAGAGCTGCGGACCTCGACTGGGTCAAAATCTCAAAATTTTACTAAGTGTCAAAATTGAAATTATGGCATCTTGATTTTGCTCATCTTTATCCTAAAGATATGTTTGGATATTTACCCTTGAATTTCTCTATAATCTTAGTAATCTTAGCAGCATCAGAAAAATCCAAAGTCTCATACTTATCTTTGACCTTTTGTTTGTAGTTGTCCACCTCAATTCAAGTTTCTGTAAAATCTTTGAGTTTGGTATCCAACTCTAACGATTCTTCTTCTATCTTGAAGGCTTGTCTGATGTCTTCATCACTGGATGCTTCCTCTAAAGTCTTTCTAAAGTTTTCCACAACTACCTCAACTGGTAAAAGCTTCTCTCGTTCTTCATCTTCAAAAATATCCAAGCATGCATCAATATATAACTTTTCTGCTTCCAAAATTCGCTCTTGGGCTTGGTCCTTGAGCCTATGTATCTTATCATGCAATGTTTCCATCACTTTATTTCCCTTTGCAATCTTTTCTATCCAATCATCTATCATGTCTAGCTCTTCTTTGCTATATACATCAATCAGAATGTGGTACCTTTGTCCTTTTATGGACTATAGAGTTTGCAAATCCTTGCTCCAAACCCATACATCATCCATAATACTGAAGTCCTACCTCAAAATTGCCATGATCTTATCAACATTCTCTTGTGTAGCATGTAATAACTTTAGACTTCCTGTAATTATAGTGACATCCATATCCTCAAGGTTGTCTCGCCAATCCTGACAAGCTCTCAAGAATGGATTGAGCCATACACCTTCCCCTTCTTTAAGAATGGTACTCAAAGTCTCCTCAGGTTGTTCAGAATCAAGAGGACCAATAACTTTAGCTAGATATCCTTTCAAGATCTCAACTTGCCTTCGAAGTGCTCTGATATCAATCTCATCATGTTCCATATGGTTAAGAACCTCTTTGACTCCCATAGTCATCATTTATTGAGAAGTATCCTGTGTAGGCTTCCCTAACATGATATCCTTCACTTCATAGTCCTGAAGGCTAATAGCTTCTTCATTTGTACTTTTCAGAGGGTGAACCACTTGTGCAAATAAGTCCTAGTTCCGAGTAGTAGTAATGAATGAAAATGGTGTTGCATCCTGTAATGGAGAGTCAGGCTTGTTCAAAATCTCTGCAATGTCACAAATATCATCCTCTGAAGCAAGGAATTGATGCTTAGCACTTCTCATTATTTCCTTCTAGAACCATCTTAGGATATGTCTTTCTGTAACCTTGGCTCTAGATGATGAAGGGATGTGTTCAACTACCTCCTTCCCTCTGTCACTTTTGCTTGGAGTTTCTTGTTGTGAGGATTCTTCTATACTCTCAATTTCTATAGATCCTATAGTTTGATCCTCAACTTCCTGGGAAGGCTATTTTATACATTCCATTACTTGTGCCTCTTTTGATGGCTCACTAGTAACCCTTGGTTCTGGTTCTCCTTGTAATGATGATTCATTTTTAACATGTTCCTCTAAACTTAGAGGTGGAGGTGTCACTGAAACCTTATCTACCATCATAACCTGAGGTGAAGATGGGGGAGTTGGATGAGGACCTTGTGTCTCAGGTGGCATTTGCATCCAATCTTGCTGTTGAAATTCACCTGTAGGAGTATCTCTAATCTTATCTCCAACCAATTCTGTAACCACTGGCATGAAATCAAAATCTGGAATGGAGAGAATATCATCACCGAGCTCCCTTTTCTCATTCACCCATCATTGTACTTCATCTTTTGAAGAAGAGAGTTCTACTATTTCAACTTGGGTGGGTGGTGGGGTATTTGTGACATTCTTCTTTCTTTCCAATTTTGTAGCTTTGGCCAGTCAGGTTCTCCCTTGTAGAGGCACTTTCTCTTCCTCCCCATCTGACTATGTTTCATCCTTATCTAATTCTTCCTTGGGGATGGTTTCAGGAATAGATGGATTAGGCACTAATATTTTATGCACTCTTTGCCTCTTGTTCATTCTAACATTGACCCTCCTTTACTTTTGTGGAACTATAGGAGAAGCGGGCTCTTCATGCATTGGATGAATGGATGTCTCTGGAATCTCTCCCTTTACTTTTTGGCTTGACAAAATAGGAGTAATGGAAAATCAAATTAGATATGAGAAATTCTAGAGTCTTGGGGGTCCTAGGGAGTAGATTCATGTTGTTGCAAAGGGGCCTATTCTTCAACGTGCTCTATCTAGATCCTCTGAGGAGAGGCTCTCTTCCTCTTTTCCTTCTTCTTCTCTGATGGATGGTAGTATCCCACTAGATGATCAAGATGGTAGATTGTTTCTGGTCTGATAGGAGATTGGAGCACAAAGATAGGAACTATGACTTTCCTCCCCTTTACCCTTTCTGGGTGAGCACGTGCAAGGAATATCACTGTGTCCGTAATTGGATCAAGTGGAAAGGGTTTCTTGATCCAACTCTTTGTCATTCTGATGACATTTCTTGCTCAATGATTAATATCATCTCCTTCCTCTCTATCAATTTTTGCATTTAGGATAGGCCTTTTGCCAACTTTATCATCTAGTAGCTCCTGCGAATCTTGTAACCTTATCTCATCTAGGATGGTCAAATGGAGATCCTTCTCCGCTAAATACAAAGTCATTCTACAATAGTCTGTGATACGAACATCATAGTCATTTGTGGCATTCATCCAATGATCTTCAATGACATCTGCATGGTAGAACTCTTTTCCTGCCAGATTTTCCACTTTACCAACATTGTCAAAGAATGGCCAGGGAGAGTTATATTCTTCGAGAGGATAATTTTTCCATTCCCATTTGAAAGTCAAGATATCTTTCTTTCTCTTTACTTGGTATGCTCCTATTACAAAATGTGAGGCCTCACCCGATCCATCATAGTACCAATGAGATAATTGCATTACGATGATTTTAATCCTATGTATTTATACACTTTTGAGACTATAGGGTTATGTCATTTAGATATCTGCATTTTGATGATCCACAATTACTTCTACATATTATGACCTAATTGATGCATTTAATGATTCTATTCATGTTTTAAGCTATTGACATTGCTTTAATAGAAATTGAATAGTAGAAATGCTTGTAATGTAAGAATGTAATGTTTAAAGTGGAAATTAGAGTTAAAAGATAAATTTTGTTATGCATTGAGACCTAACCCGCATACCTAGGGATTCAATAGTTGTGGATTCAACATCTTGTCGCAATCATAAAAATAGACTATGAAGCTATTCAGAATATTAAATTGACCATGTTATGATAAGTAAAGTTTGATGTTATAGTATTTTGAGCATTTTAGATGGAAATTATTAGAAAAAGTAATTTAATTAAAAAGAATGAAGTATGGAACTCAAATGTCGAATGTGATATGTAAGTTTTCATATTTTAGTATTTTGAAGGTTATATTTGAAATGATTAAGAAAGGGAAAGTTAATTTGAAATGATGAAATATATGAAAGTCTAATGAGATAATGATTATTTCACTTATGTACTTATTGTTTACATGATTTTCTTGGACTACTGATGCTTGAGTTTAGTGTGCAGGAATTTGACCATGGGTTTAAAGGGGAATTAAGGCTCAAACTACTACAAACATGACATAGCCAAGGTTGAATCAGTGGAAAAGATTCAAACTTCATTGTAATGTGTTTTATTTCGTATATGTGAATTGTATATGTGTGTAATAGCTTAGTTCATGTATTATTGGAGTTAAGTCACTTTTAATGTAATGTGTTGTTTTGTGTGTGTCATTTGACACTTGTGTTGTCCATGTGGAGATGCCATGTCATTCAGGGTTTGGCAAGAAATAACTTAACCTAAACCTAACCCCAATGTAGTACCCAAGTTAACCTCACATAGAAAAAAATGCCATGAGGAGTCTCAATCAAAGGAAATTCGAATTTGGACTTGGCTAGAGTTCTGAGGGGTCATTAGGTGGTCCCAAAGTGTCTTTTATGTGAAAATAATCTTTCCATGTGATAGTATAACATTTTAGGTACCTAATTTTGACCATGATAGTGACTAGACAGCCTAGAGGGCCCCTCTATCCATGCATTCTTCCACCAATTGGAAAATGGACTTGTCACATGTGTCCTCTTCCATGTTTCCACTAAACCAAATATAGCAAAGTCAGAGGAGACAAGTTTGTAAGAAGTAGTGGCTTAGTTTTTTTCTATTATAAGTTAGTGGGAAGGCTTTATTAGAGGGTCTTGGCCAAACTAGTAGGGTGTCTACCCACTCTCTAATTTTAGAGACAGTTAGGTTGTGGAGGGAGATTAAGGGAGCTCTTCTACAACTATCCTTACCCTACCTTGGACCAAGGTTGGTGCCTTAAACATGTTATTTTATTCCTTTTATTTAGTATGGATAACAATATCTGCAAGTGTGAAAAGTTATCAATGGAGTATGCATTGCATTGTCAATCTTATGTTATGAACTTGTCATTGTGTTGGGAAGAAGTGAATGTGTTTTGTGCTTTTGGAGATCCTTTCTTGGTTTTGTTTTGTTGTTCTTCATTTGTTTTGTTTTTGTTTCTTGTTTGAATGTGAGTTTTGATTGTGATTATGGGTGTGAAGGCTTCACTCACCTTTGGGAGGGTAGAGAAGCCTTGGGTGAAGGGCATAAGTTGGGCTTGACATTGCAGGTGAGAAAGAAAATCTTGTTTTTACCTCATGATGAGGTTGTTATTATCATGGAGCATGGGCTCCATCATGGCCATGAATCTTTTTGTTTGGGAGGTACAAGGAGGTTTGGTGGATGAGGAGAAGATGGTTGTTTCGAAGGCCTTGAGAGGCAATGCAGTGGCAATATGTTGTTTATGTTGTGGTGGCCTTGAGAAGTAAAATACATTGGCAATATGATATTTATGATGTTATAATTTCTCCTCCTTGAAGAGCCTACCTTCACCCAACGTTTTATGATTCCAATGGTGAATCATTGTGCAAGCCATGGAAGGGTGTTGATTGTGTTTTGTGTTGTGTCTTCATGCAAAATTTTGTGATGTATGTGTGTAACCTGGTTCGAGCCTTGTTCTCCTAGCACGGGGGTGGTCTCTTTGGAGGCCTATGGTTGGGTGGAAAGCACCCATGGTTCTTGTTGTTTTGTTGTGATGCATTTACAGATTTGTGGTCAAGGGAGAAATGGAAAAGAGATTGGAATGATAATCTTGTTGAACTCTTTCTTGAAAGAGAAAAGAAAAGTTGACATTGTGCATTTCATTGTAAGGAGAAACCTACATCTTATTTGTTTCATTGAAGTATTATTTCATATTAGAGATGTAAAGCTTGTGAAAGTATAGCTTGGGTCATTATGTTAAGATGAGAATTCATATGTAATGACATGAAGGGATGAATGTATTTGATGACATAATTGCATTAAAAGTTAATCCATTTCAATAGGTAGTTTAATGTATAATCCTCCTAGAAAATGTTAGGTATTGTTGAGTAATGTTCATTCTTGAGTCATAGATGGAAAATGCGCTCAGTTATGATTGCTCTACAAAAATAATAATAAAGCTCCATTGTGTAGATAAGTTGGTCAGGTAAATTCATCTAAAGTTATTTTTTTATATAAGGAATTGATCTAATAGGTGTGTTTAAAATGGATCTTATTTAAATGTAATGGATAAGATAGATGTAGTCTTGCAATTTTCATGTATAAATAAACTTAGGATGCAAGCTTATGCTTCCATGTTTTCAAGTAATCTTAACAACATTGTTAACTTTAGTATATTCATATGCATGGTAGGTAATGATATTAAGCTAATTATCAAATTATGATTTAAATGGAAAGAAAATTAAATCTAATAACTTGATGATGAAACTCACCACTAGAACTCTAAACCTGAATGTGCACATTTTCTCTTTGGAAAATGTATGGAAGGAAGAAATAAAGTTTTGCCAAGAATATAGAGCAATAAAATATTAGGAGGATATCCTTGAAGCTATTAGAGGGCAACCTATAAACATAGAGGGTATATCTTAGGGTGATAAACTAATAATAATAAAAGAATCAAGCTTTAAACAAAACATATATTTACCCACTACATAACAAGGCGCTCATCTTCCTAGGAGTAAGTAAAGTTATAAAGGGTTAAAAAAAAATCAAACCTAGTAATAGTTTTGACAAAAGTTAGAAAGCATACTCTTGCTTTGGACGCCTAAACACACTTGAAAAAAAATATGGTAAGGCACATATAACCAACGCTCCACATCTAGCAAGGAAATATGAGTTTAGGGAAACATGAGGTATAGGTGGATGATGGGAACACATGTCAGTGATGTGTTTTGGGATCATACTTGTAAATTGATTTTAAGAAACTAGTGCATTGGGAAAGGTCAATGGGACCTATGACTATTCACCATTAGTGGGAATATAGAGCGGGCACATGGTGCCACAACGTAGGAATTCGATGTGGAAAGGGGCTGACTTTGGGAATAGAGATTATTTGGGATGTTGGTATGTGTAGGTGATTATTAAGGGTAGCTAATATAGTGGTAGGTAGTAGTAATTTGTTTGTGTTAAGAGTGTATTTTTTAAAAAAATGGGAATGTATTTATTTTAATTAGGATGCTTAGGATTTTAATTAAATGAATAAAAAAATGATAGTTAGCAATGTTAAACCTTAAATTTTGTGTCCTTTTTATGACATGTCATACTAAATTAAAAATTATTTAAATACATCAACTTATTCTTTCATTGGGGATATTGGTACTATTGAATAATTAATTAATTAATAGGGAATTAATTGAAAACAAAATCAAATAACTAAATAAATAATTAACCTTACATTTTAACCATTAAAATCCCTCTTACAAACATGCATACAAATCAGCAATAAAAATATAGGCATCATGATGCCATGAAAAAAAAATAATTAAAAAGGGGGGTAAAAGAGAGTGCATGCATGGACAAGCATGGATCTTTGATTTAGATGTTCAATACCATTAATCCTCCATTAAAGCCCCACTTTCAACTTGCATCAAGAAACAGAAGGGAAGCCATAATGATTTAAGATCCTATTTAAAAGAAAAAAGAAGAAGAACAAAAATATAAAATAAGGGTTGCTTCCTCCACTTTCTATCACTCCATAAAATCTGCAACACAAGGCAAACCAAATAAGAAAGAACATACAAAAAAAATAAAACATCAGGCTAGCTATTAAGCACATAAAACAAGATGAGAAGAGAAATAAGAAACTTTAAAAAAAAAAGAGAAATTGAGAAAGAAACCTAATTAGGTTGTAGGTTTTCTATATCTTAATGAAGATTATGAAATAGAGTTTCCCTCCACACTTTTGTTTTCTTGAAGATCATTGAGAATGCTTTTAGAATGTTTCTAACAAGTTTTCTCCCAAAAGGTCACTTAAAATATAGAAACTTCTAAAATATAGTAAGATGGGGTGATATTGAAGGGAAATATTAAATTTTAAAATGTGCGTTAAATAGTTGCAGTAGATTAGCAAGTAATATTAAGTGGGTTGATTTTCTATAAGTTATAAATTTTAAAAGGAAATCTTAATTATTATAAGGTAATGATGTTATTATTAAGTAGAAGATTAAATATTGAAGTTAGAATTTGAGAGAGGTGTGTTGATTAATAATCATGATATAATAACTTTTGTAATGCTTTGGTAAAACAAGTAACATTAATCTAATTTTAAAAATAATAATAATAATAATAATAAAATTATTATGTCATAATGTCATAAATTCAAAGTTTTAACTTAAAGGTTTTAAACTATCAAATTATGTGAGATAATATTAAGATTTGTTCCTTTTAAAGAGGATTTTAATTTTATTTAAAATCCTAACTAGATTGTGAATTTTATATTTTTTTTTAGAATTATGAATGATGACTTAAGTTTTGTTTATTTTTTTGTAATTATATCAAGGAAGTGTCTAAGTCTAATATGTGAGTGCATGTTAGTTTTAAATGATAGATCTAAGGTTAAGCTAAAATTCTTTAAAGTAGGTTAAAATGATTTGCTCACCATTCATTAGAACGTTCATAACAAGTATAGATTTATATATTTTACTATTAAGTTCACTTGACACAAAAAAAAAATTGTTGGTTGAGTTTTATCTTGTAAAATTTGGGCATGACACAAAAGGGCAATCCCAACAAGGCCTTCGTTGTTTCTTGATCCTCTCATAAGCTGACTCAATCTGCCAAAAAATTTCCATTAGAACTAACTTGTCACTTGGGTATCTTGGGAGCTTCTGTGGATGGATGGATGCACCACCAACCTGAATGTATGTGAATGTCCAAAACTGGGTGAAATATGCACCAAGAGCTATGATCTGTGCCTTGGCCTCATCAGACAATCTCTTCCCATAATCCCCTTCGATGAATCGAATGATGGCAAAGATGAAAGCATTATTCACAATCCTGTACTCTTTTCTTTGTAGTGAGAGCTTCTTCTTAACTAGCTGAGGATAAACTATATACAACCATGCATTAGGATCTTGCATACTGCCCTTCTTGTACAACCCGAGAGTCGGTGGCTCTTGCTGCAAGTAGATATACCACAGAAGAAGTCATATAGAACTTCTTCTTGTCCTTTACTATTTGCAATTGATCACACAAGTTCTCACTAAGTGTGGTGGCCTAATCTAGTGGCATCTTTGTGTGTTTGACGGTCTCAATGAAGTTAACCATGAATGGAGTGAGATGACCCGCTACAGGCAATCTTATAACTCTGCTCAGGAGAATGATTGAATATCCAATGTCATCCTTCATGTATCCTCGAGTCATATCTACTTTATTGATTGTCTTTCCCTGAGATGGCTTCTCAATGAAGTATGAGGAATATATGACGTCGATAGCCTCCTAGTGATGATCCTTATGCCACCTCTCGGTTGCTTCATATGAAAGCCTGATAAACTGATCAGCTCTAGGTAGGTGAAAAACCCTCTCGATATTATTAGGTCGTAGATCTAAGACCACTTCCCTAGTGATGCTCTTTACCACCCTTTCCTCAGGAACAAAATAAGGTCATAATCAATTTAGCTGACTGAACGGTCCTAGGATGTGATGTTGCATTTACCAATCTAGACCGAATTAAGGCATATCTCAAAGAAGATCTTTCAGTTGGGTTGTTACAAACCCTCAAAAACTCTCCCAAGTCCGTGTGTCCAAGTTCTGTGTCTTTGATCTCAGAGGGTTCATCATGCAATTGTGACTTCGGGGTTATGCCTTGGAACTTGTACACAACTGGCTTTGCTATTGATTCAGATGTGGACGATTTTTGATTATATTACCTGCACGTCACAAAGAGAAAAAGAATGATTAATTATTGGATATATATAAAACATAAAAAAAATGATCTCCTAGAACTTATTTTATTTATTGTGTGTTTTTTTTTTTAATATATATATATTTTAATTTAATTTATTTTTTTAAGGTTTTTTGATCTTATATAAAAAACTAAATTAAAAAAAAAAATTAAAAAAAGAGAGGGAAAAATGCAGCGGCGGCAGCCCAAAGGGCAGGGCAGCGCGACGGTCGTGCGCATGCCAAGAAGGGTGCGACGATAGCACCACGCCACACGCACATGTCCAGAAGGGTGCAACAGCAGTGCCACGCTGCGCATGGCCCAAAAGGGTGCTACGATGGCACACGCTAGGGCTACATTGGGGATGGAGGGGGGAAGGTTTTCATACCTTTCCCTCCTTAGCTCTACTTCTTCAAAACAGTGAGGTGAAAAAAAGAGTTGATGGGGGTTATAAAACCTCCCTTCCTCCTTTTCCTTTGCAAAGTGTGCGTGCCTTGATATACACATGCGTGCGAGTTTTCTTTTTGACTTTTTGACTTATTTAATCGAGTTTTCTTCTCCCGACTCTCGAACTATGAGTCAGGGAGTCAAAAAAGTAGGGGGTCCCCATTCCTGGTAAGGAGTGGGGCGTGTGTTGTGGAGACCACAAAAAATAGTAAATCAAATGCCAATTTTTAAAAAATAAATTTAAAACTATTATTTTATCAGCAACATAAGTTAACTTATGACTCCCTCTGAATTCTTTGCTGATAAACTGTCTTGTCCCTCTTTGTTCTACTAATCCTCTAATTGATTCTTATCTGTACTATTTTCTCCGTCTGAGCTGTTGTTTCCTTTTCTTTCCTTGCTATAAATATTACAATCTCCCTCTGTATGAATTAATCAGTTCTGCTCTACTATTTCTCCCTTTGTCTATGGTGATTAGTTTTTGCTATTCTTCCTGATTCTTCCTGAACATTCATTTTCTTTCTCTCTTTTCTATGGCTTACCACTATTTACTTTGATCTCTTACTGCTCTTAAGTCCCTCTTACATTATTTCTCCCTCTATATACATTAATCATCTTCTTCTATTATGGTATCAGCTACTTCTCCTTCTATCCAATTGAATGCTATTAATCAGTGTCTTGTTACTTCTCCCTCTTTGACAACAATGCCAAAGACATATTGTTTTAGCATCTTAACATGCAAGTGTAGCATTTATAGGTACTCCAATTTCTCTCTCTATCACTTTTCTTGTGACTGATTTGGAACTTCAACATGTTGATTACTTCAAGCATAATCTTAAAGTAAATATCCTTTTCATCAATTTGTGATATGCCAACAATTAACTTATTTGATACAGGGTAGTCTTGCTTTTGCTTCAAATAGCCTTGGATAGGGGTATCACCCCTAATTTAGATCTAAGATACTCAAAAGCATCTTTAGGTAGTGCTTTTGTAAAGATGTCAACAATTTGTTCCTTTGAGTTGACATATTCCATCCTTTCTTGTCTTCCACCAATTCTCTTACATAGTGATACTTAATTGCAATATGCTTTGTTTTGGCATGCATCATAGGATTCTTTGATATGTTGGTGTCAGTTGTGTTATCACAATAGAGTATTACAGGTTCAATTACCTCTTCTTTCATACCTTGCAACAGATGTTTGATCCATACAATATTAGTGCAATTGATAGTAGCAGCAACATATTCAACTTCTGTTGTGGACTGTGAGGTACAACTTTACTTTTTGCTGGTCCAAGTAACCAGTCTTTTACCCAAGAAAAGTGCTCTTCAATTGGTGCTTTTTCTATCATCAATACCACCTCCCTAATTTGCATCAGTGTACGCTTTCAACTCAAACTTTTCACTCCTCTTGTAGTATAAGCCAAAGTCATCAGTTCCTTTTAGGTACCTCAATATTCTTTTTACTTCCATTAAATGATTTTCTCTTGGATTTGCAAAAAATCTTGCCACTATTCTAATAGCTAATGCAATGTCTAGTCTACTATGCATTATACTGCAACTTTCTAATCATTGATCTATACATTGTCTAATTCACTTCAACTCACTCATCATTCTGGGATAACTTATGTCTTGTTACCATTGGTGTACTGACTGGTTTTGGGTCTTCTAATCCAATTTTTTTGAGTATCTCCTTGATATATTTTGATTGGGTCACAAATATGCCATGCTTCCGTTGATGTACTTGCAACCCAACAAAGTTTGATTTCTCCAAACATTGACATCTCAAACTCATGTTTCATTTGATCAGCAAAATCTTTGCATAGAGTATCTTTTCCTCCAAATATTATATCATCAACAAAGATTTTAAATATCAAAATGTCTTTACCTTTTTCTGCCTTGATGTACATGTTGTTTTTGTCACCTATTCTCTCAAATCCTCTCTTCACAAGGTATTTGTGTAGTCTCTCATACCAAATTCTAGGTGCTTGCTTCAAACCATAGAGTACTTTATGCAATTTGCAAACTATATCCTTGTTGTTGTCATCAACAAATCCCTCTGGTTGTTCTATGTAGACTTCCTCTTCTAATATTCCATTCAGAGAAGAAGACTTTACATCCATCTGATAAACTTTGAAACCTTTATAAGCAGCATATGCAAGTAGTGTTCTTACTCCTTCCATTCTTGCAATAGGGGAAAATGTTTCCCCATAATCTAGTCCTTCTATTTGTGCATAGCCTTTGCAGACTAGTTTAACCTTGTTTCTTGTTATCTCACCATTCTCATCATTTTTTTTCCTAAAGACCGATTTGGTGCCAATTACATTTTTATCAGCTAGTCTAGGAACTAGAGTCTAGGTTTTGTTCTTCTCAATCTCTCCTCTTCCATAGCTTAATGAAAATTATCATCTTGTAGTGCATCTTTCATTTTTTTGGGTTCAATCTTGCTCAACAGACATGATTTACTCCTTAGTCTATTCCTTATAATTGGTCTTGCTTCCTTGTCTCCAATGATTTTTTTTGTAGGGTGATGTCTTCTCACATACCTGGATAGTCTTGTTTTTGTCCTTCTTTCCATGTTTGTCCCCTTAGCTTTAGAGTCATTATGCAGACCACTTTCAATCATTTCATCATCTCTTCCATGTGTACTAATTTTAGAATCAGAATGTGCATTTTCTTCATTCTACAACTCAGCTTCTGAATGCAGCTCGACATTCACTGGCTGTGACTCGGTTGATACTAAAATTTGTTTTTGATTCCCAATTTGATTGGTAGCAACATCTTTAGTTGGAATTCCATCATAGAAGTATACAAAAGATCTATAATCTTTTGGTTTCTTGAATTCAACTTGGACTTCTGCATGCTCATCAAAATTTACATTTGCACTCTCCAAAATCTTGTTAGTGTTAGTATTCAAACACTTATATGCTTTACTTCTAGTGGAGTATCCAAGGAATATGCCTTCATCACTCTTTGCATCAAACTTGCCATTTCTAGTATCTTTAAGAATATAGCATTTGCAAACAAACACTTTGAAATGTTTTACATTAGGTGAATGACCATATCATAATTCAAAAGGTGTTGCATTTGTACCTTTCTTCACTTGTACTCGATTCAAGGTGTAAATAGTAGTACTTATAGCTTCTCTCTAGTACTTCAGAGCAACATTTTTCTCCATCATCAATATTCTGGCATAGTCTATTACTAATCTATTCTTTCTTTTTGCAATCCTATTCTGTGGGGCAATTCTTAGTGCTAGCGTTTGTCTCTTGATTCCTTTGTCATTACAAAATATCTCAAATTATTTTGATGTAAACTCTCCTCCTTTGTCTAATCTCAGGCACTTCAAACTCTTTCTTGTTTCCTCCTGAACCTTGGACAAATACCACTTAAACATTTGAAATGCATTAGATTTTTGCTTTATGAACATGGTACTCATCATCTTAGAATAGTCATTCACAAATAACATTATGTATCTATCTCCTTGGTAGCTTTGCACTTCTATTGGGCCACATAAGTCAATATGTACTAACTCTAGTACTTCTTTGGAAGTGTAGACTTTGCTTTTGAAACTTGACTTGGTTATCTTTCCTAGTTGACATTGTTTGCACATTGTATTTTTAGGATTCTTCAGCTTAGGAAAACCTCCGACTTTCTTCTTTTTGCTGATACTAATTAGATTGTCAAAGTTAACATGACATAGCCTTTTATGACATAACCAAAAATCACCAAGTCTAACAATAAGACAGGTTGCATCTTCCATATCTAGGTAAAATAGATTACTCCTAGTTTGTTCACCTTTTCCTATTAGATTTCCATTAGTATCATAGATTTTGGTTGTTTTGTTTCCAACTTCTACTTTGCAACCTATATTGCATAACTATGATACACTCAACAAATTGTAGTTCAATGCTTCAACATAGTATGCATTATCACATGAATTTTTCTTTGTAAGTTTAATAGAACCTTTTCTTTTGATTTGACATGGAACATCATTTCTAAATCTAACACTATTTTCATCATACTGGGTAAAAGTAATAAACTTACTTTTATCTCCTATCATGTGATGTAAGCATCCATTGTCTATGATCCATTTGTCATTCTTATTAACACAGGTTACCAGTGCTATTGCCTCATCTTCATCTAACTCATCCTTCATGGATACATAGACTACTTCATCATCATTCTGATCAAAATCTTCTTCAACAATGTAGCATCTTTTTCCTTTGTCCTTATAATCTCTGCTATCATCTTCTCTTTTGTTCTTGTACTTGTTTCCTTTTTTGTAGTTCTTCTTTTGTGTATATCTTGCAAAAATATGTCCTACTTCATTTCAATTAAAAAAAATGATAGGTAGCTTACCTTTGAATTTACCTTTGCCTCTATGAAATCTTCTGGCCAATAATGCTTCCAATTGTTCCACATCTTCCTCATTTGTGCTGCTATCATTGCATGCATGTTTTCCTTTTCTACTCTTCTTCTTTGATTTCACTTCCTTCGTATCTTTCAATGATAGCTTAGCCTTGAAAGTATATTCAAGATTCTCAGGTTTGTAGTTATCAAAATTAAACAACTCAAAAGTAGTGAGTCTCCCTACTATTCCTTCAAAAGTTAGTTGATTTCCTGGGACACACCTTAGCTCTTAGATGGCTAAAACTCTAATAGCATAGGTGGGGAGAAAATTTCTTAAGTATTTGCTATTGACAGTGTCATCTTATTGTACTTACTACTTCTTATTGTACTTACTACTTTCATTCTACTTCTTATTGTACTTACTACTTCTTTCATTCTAGAGGCATATTGAGCAACATTCTCACCTTCCTCCATTTTCATGTCATCAAAATTTTCTTTGAGGCTTTCTCTTTTTGCTCTTTGAACATTCTAATCTCCTCCATAGATATCTGATAGGGCTTTCCACATCTCGAATGTAGAATCACATCCTTTGATGTCATCTAATTCAACATAATTGAGTGTAGAGGCAATCTCCAGCTTTGCCTGATTATGCTCCTTCCTTTTGTTCAAACCATCTACAGTAAGAGCTCTAGCTGGATCTACATTTTCCACTTGAATTGAGATTTTTGCATAATCACCTATTGATCCAAGGTGTAGCTTCATTAGGCTTTGCCATGTAGTGAAGTTATCTCTATTGAGCTTGGAAACTTCTCTCTTGGACATTTTGATCTTCATACTTCTAGTACCTTTAAACTAAATCAACAAATGGCTCTGATACCAATTGTTAGAAATTCTTTAGAATAATGGTGGTGGGGGGGGGGGGGGTGTTGAATTAGTTATTCAAGGTCCAAATGTCCAATTAAAACTTTTTCTTCAAGTGAGCCTATAAAATTGTTCATGCATCCAAGCTTAAACTTTCCTACTTAGCAAGTTACTGTAAATCAACATGCAAGCATAACACATGAAAGATAAACACATAACATAGTAATTTATGTGGAAACCCAACTTGGGAAAAACTACTAGTAACATGCTACTCAATTCTCACTCTTCTAAAGTGATGCCCTATGAAAGTCCTACCCTATTAAAGGCTACAACACATTGTTAAATGTGACCTGGTTAAAGGATTTAACCACTTTGTTAGAAGTGGGCTTGGTTAGAGGACTTTAGAACATTCATTTGGAATGCCACCTTGTTAAAGGATTTACAAATGGATATTAAACCAACATAAGTCCATAGGATTTTACCCTAGCTTGCACAATTTTTGGAGAGTAACAAGACAGGCTTTTGACCTAATACAACTCATAACTTGCAGATTTTAGATCACAGTTTAGCTCTTCATAATTTGCTTAACTTTCAGTCTCTACAGCTCTGGCAACTTGTTCTTCTTTCAAGCTTTGTCTCCTTGAGTCTTCATGCTTGATGTACCAGTGCAATATTCTTTTTGACCACTTATCGAAGTAGAGTCTCTATGCTTTGTTCTTCCTTCACCTTTTCCTCGACATCCTTCAGCAACTTTGCATTTTGGCACCCCAACTACTCTTGCTTCTTGGCCAGTGACTCTTTAAATAGAAGTCTAGAATTACTTTTCTTGCTTGATTCTTCCCTTCTTTAATTTTAGTTCAAATGCATTAGGTAGGATTCATTGAATCTAACTCATATGCTATTTCATCTAGAAACATCATGAAGAATCCTTTTGAATTCACCCAAAAATGATTTACATAAAATTCTATGCCACCAACTCATCATCCTTATCCTCTAACTGGTTCACAAAATTCAAGGTAACAAACTCATCGGCTTAGAGTTTGAAAATCTTTTACTTTTCAAATAATGCAACAACTCAGTACTATTGAAATTTTGGTGCTTGACAAATACTGTGTTACTTGGCACCAATTGCATTTTACTAATGCTTGACACCTACTGTGGATTCACTTAGCATCCACTAAGTTTTTTTGATGCTCAACACCTGTTACTTTGCTTAGCACTTGAACATGCTCAACTCATTTTGTATTACTCGACACAAACTAGATTGCGCTCAATACTAACTAAAAATTTGCTCAGCTTGAACTAGCTTGCTTGGCACTCACTAATGAACTTAGTTAGGCTTTGCGGACATCCTTGTTGCAACTTATTCTTCTAGTGTTTCTAAGTGTGGCCAACCTCTGTATCTTTAAGTACATTATCAATATATCATATTACCATTGTCTTAACTAATCCTTGCACTTCATTACAAAACCATAACTCAACCTTTCCCTTTGCTACTCTTGTTACATCTTGTTGATTAAATCCTCTTCATCAATCAACTAATTGATAGTACTTGGATCTTATAAGCAATTTTCATTCCAGTAAATAGCAGGTTTGACATCAATGACAAAATAATGATTGAAAATATTCTTTATCAACCATCTTCCTTCTTTTCAACAATCTCCCTCTTTGATAGCATTCATTTTCAATCAAATTTCCAACAGAAAATAGTATTACCTAAACTAATTTTTGAAGAACAAACTAGTTTTGTTCTCAGTAGTCAACCTTTGATGGTATAATTATTATCCAATAAGTAATACATTTGGCTCAAATCAACAAGGAACTGTGTATGCTAATAAAGTTAGACATTCATAAGGCTTATGCTAAAGTAGATTGGATATTTTTTATGTAAAACTATGGAAGAATTTGGCTTCTCACACCAATGGATCAATTAAATATATAATTGTATCTCAAATTCCAAAATTTTCCTCCTCACTAATGGATCACTTGAAGGTTTCTTTTGCATTTCTAGATGTATTAGGAAAGGAGACCTAGTTTCTCCTTTCCTCTTTATCATAATGGCCGAAGCATTTAGTGGAGCCATATAAAAGGCTCAATTAGATAGAAAATTAGAGGAATAACAATAACAAAGGAAGTCTCTAAAATAACTTATCAAAAATTCGCAAATGATACAATCCTTCTAGGATAAAGTACGATGGTAGAGGTTTGTAACTTTAATTTAAAATTTTTTTTATATGGAAACATCAAGACAAAAAGTAAATTTTGATATATTAGAGTTTTTCTTTCTCAATACTGCTCCTAAAATAGAAATAAACATATGTAATACAATGGGGTAGAGAATATGAAATTTTCCTTGTGAATATCTTGGTATTCAATTGGAAAAAGGTACCGGAGAAAGTAAAACATGAAATCTTATATCTAAGAAACTAGACAAAAAAATGGAAAATTGGAAAGGGAAATGGCTAACTAAAGTTGGAAGAACAACCATGATTAAAATAGTTTTATTCTCCCTTCCAACATACCAGATATCATGTCTTCCCCTTCCGAAGGGAGTAAAAAGAAACTTAGACAACAAGTGAAAGAAGTTCTTCTAGCAAGCCACTAAAGAGAAGAAGAAACAAGCATTGATCAAGTGGGAAAATATATGTAGACCTAAAGAATACGCAGGTCTAGACATAAAAAGTTGGATCTAGAAAAATGAAGTTCTAGGAGAAAAGCTAATTTGGAGAATGTATTAAGAACAAGATAGAAAATGGGAAATTTTATTTCACAAATATTTGAATAGCTTAGATCCTTTATCTTTGCTTCAAACTAGAAACCCACCTAAAGGATCAAGAACCTAGAATTTCATGTTGCATTGTCATCCCCTTATATCTAATTATCTTACTTGGGACATTGGCCAACGTGAGGATGCTCTATTTTGAGAAGATTCATTGGATGCTCCCTCCACCTGATAGCCTTAACTTGCCTGTTAATATTAAAATAATAAATCTATGGGGATATCATGTTATACAATAATAATAATAATTAATGATGACCAACATGGAGGTTGGAAATGGAAATCAGTTGAAGAAACAAATCTGTCAATTTAGGAAAAGTAAATTTATGAACAATTTATTGAAAATAGACAAGTTAATCACAAAGCTAGGAGGGATAAATTAATATGGGGTGCCTTGAAGAGTGGGAAATACAATGTTAAAAGAGGATCTGAAATGATAATTAACTCTCATCAATGGTAAAAGATAGATATTCCTCTCAATCTCAATTGGGACACATCGTGTCTTCCCAAGGCAAGAATCTTTCTTTGGGTTACTTTACAAAAATGAATCCTTATGGATGATAGGTTTACTAAGTTGAGATTTGAGGGGCCATCAAGATGCTCTTTATGTGAAAATGAATTTGAGATGACTGAGCATTTACTTTTCCTTTTCCCCTTTGCTAGGAAATGTTGGGAATGGTTATGTCACAAGCTTAACTGGTCAACAACCTTTCTTGTCAATTTTAGGAATTTTCTTAATAGCTGGTCCAAACATGGGAATTCCAAGGTTTATAGTATTTTATAAAAAAATTCTCCATCCATACTTCTATGGGAAATATGGAAGGAGAGTAATATAATGTTTTTTGCAAATAAAAGTCTAGACTTAACCTCCTTTCTTAGTAAAGTGGAAGCATGTATTATAGAGGTAGAAAATAATAACGTCAAAAATTCTCATAAGGAAGAAGGTTCTGTCTCTGAGTGTGATACATAAATGTGAAAAAAATTGTTTAATATTATTAACCCACCTTTGATCTATTCAAAATCAAATTACCAAGCCATGGAAAATTACAAATGGGAACCCCCTCCAATAGGTTGGGAAAAACTTAATTTTGATGGGGCTTCAAGAGGAAATCTAGGGCTTGCTAGATTAGGATGTATTATACATTCTGACAAATATTCTTGGATTATTAAATGTACCAAGCCCTTAGGGGTACTTTCTAATAATCTAATGGAATTAGAGGCCTTGATCAAAGGTCTAAAACTTAGCTTGGAAATGGACATTAGAAACTTAGTCATTGAAGGGGATCCAAAAAATTACTCTAAACAAATTAAGGAAAATAAATACTCCTAATTGGATATTAAACTCTAAACTTGAATACACATTAAAGATAGTTGACCGATTTGAAGAAATTAGTATTAAACATATATATCAAGAAGGAAATAAAGAAGCTGATATATTAGCCAAAAAAGTAGCGGACAATGAGGATTTTCTCCATAAAAATAATCAAGTTATTCTAAATTTACAACCTTAAAATAATTTCATTTTCATGATCCTTTTTTATTGTATAGAATCTGACAAAGGACTATCTAACATGGTTAGTGTTTTAAGATGAATTTGAAACAGTATGTTCTAGATAGGCACATTTTTTTGACTTTGGATTAGACAATGGCATCCCAAATTGAGTAATGGTGTAGATTTATATTTTCAAGGTTATGCTTATGGGAATGCCCATATATATTTTTGTAATACTGTTTGGACTAGGGTACACCCCTTTGCATATGCAATAATATAGGATGAATGTCTTGGGCAAGACTGGAGGTTTTCTTCTTTGTTCTTTCCTACTAGTGCCCATTTGAACAGAGTAACAATATGTATTTTAATCTTTTGATTTAATAAATTCAAGGCCTTGGCTGTTTACCAATTTTTTTAAAAAAAACCTTAAAATAATAATCAAAGATACAGTTATTAATCAATTCAAAAAGATACTATTTAGCTACAAAAATACATTTGACAATAACTCCTCCTAAATCTGTCACCGAATTAAGATATTAACCAAGGATAGGTCATACATATCAAGATATAATTAAGGAGAACAAAACTATTTTAGTATAGATACAACAACAATTATAGTTATAGTAAGATTTTTACTCTTATATATTTTATGGTCTTGATCTCTTGTTAAAATATTTTCTTTGATAATTTAAGGGTGGCCTCATACAATTAAATCTTTCGATCTAACAATGATCTTGGTAAGAAGTAATGTCTATAGGCCATTTTTCAAAGACATACAAGGAAATATGTAGCAATAAAGGCAAGCCATAATCATAAAAAACATATACCAAAGTTACAAAGGCCATCATCAAATCAAGAATACAATCATGGAACTCTTAATGATGCAAATATGAGAATGCTACTAAATTATTCATGTACTATGTAAATGGATTAAGAAATCCCCGAATAATCAGAGGAACCATGTAATTAATTTATTAAAGGTTTTGGCTTAGGCCTTTTTTCAATTAAAAAAAAAGATTAATAGTAGAAATGTGGATGTCTTTATTTTGAATTTTTTGTGGTTTAATTTGATTAGGTATTAGATAATGATCTTTATATTTATTTTATAAAGTGGATGTATTTTTTCATAAAATAGATGTAGCTACGATCAATTAACTCTTGGATCTAGTTCAACTTCAAGCATGAATAATTTTATGATTTCTTTCTTAATTTTTTTATGAGGCTTGTAGATTTCAAAATTAATTAGTGGTATTAATTTTGATGCTCAATTATAGAGGCAACTATAATATTATTTTAGATACACCTCTCATTTGTGCTACTATAATGGGTATAGGGTTTTAATTTTAGATTACACACAAGTGATCTTGGGTACATTATTTAATAGAGTACATTATTCAGATCCCTTCTTGGCCCAAAAAGTGTGAATTTTGTTTGGGCTTACCTTAGTTGTCATGTGTGGTGGTAGTTAGGGGCATGTGTATGGAAAAGTAATTTTGATGGAGATTATGGTGTTCAAGACAATCATCAATGGAGATAGAGATACTGGTGCTCAACTCTCAAGATTGTCACTAGGCATGGAGCACTCACAGACCCTATGTTGGACCCAAGTTGGGTGCGTTAGTTGTGCCCCTCAATCTTGGATTAGAGTGCTTGAGGACCCTATGTTGGACCCATGTTGGGTGTGCTAGTTGTGCTCCTCAGCCTTGGTTTCCCTATTGGGCTTTTGTGCTTGTAAGTCTTGGGAGTTGGATTCGGGGATGAGGTCCCCCAAATTTGTGGCCTCACTGGTTTGTAGCTCCAGTCAAAACTAAAATATTACTGATAAAAAAAATTAAATAGATGTGATAAATTAGAAATGGTATAAAGTTCCTCATAAGATTTATAATTAGCTTCATAAATTATTACCAACTAACAAGGATTATGTTGGAACACATTTCCAGTAGGAATGATATAATCTGAGCACTAAAGTATAGGATAAAAAAATGAAAACAAACATGAAATATGAGTCCTACCGTATATCAATATTTTTCCTCATATGAGTAGAATAAATAAAATAGCTAATGATTAAAAACATTAAGTTTAATGTCCTTTTTTTATGGTTATTATGACACTACGAGAGCTAACAATTTTTTACTAATGCAATGTGATGTAGATGTGGTATATCCTATTTTCATTCTGGTGCACCCCATTTCACACATTACATAATTTAACACTATATAGACTTAAAAAATATAAAATATATAAAACAACATTTAAAAAATAAACATTTCCATAATAGAACATTAAGAAAACATCAATTCTACATTACATTACTAGAAATAGTTCTAAAATAAATTAAAAAAGAAGAAGAAAACGATGGACCCCTACCTAGTTTTTGGTTCAGTATCCCTTTAACCCCTCTTCCACTACAAAAAGTTAGTGTGAAAATGAGGGGTTTACAAGGAGGAACCTACTGATTACTAATTGGCCAAGTAGGACACAATTGAATTCACTTGTTCATGTAGCCTCTGCCACCTAGGTGTTATGTGGTTTTGGTCAAGTATTACTCGGTTGAGTACTAATTTATAGAATTATGGTAGTTATCTCTAAATGTGACACTATTGTACTTCCACCCATAAACTGCATTTTTCCTTTTGACCTTGTTAAGAAAGTTAAAACATAAATTGGTATACATTTGTGAGGCCTCGCCTCGACCCATCCTAGCCTCGATGATACTCTATTTTTTTTTTATTTATGGCTCGATATGTCAGAGCATTATTTGTGGCACTGAACATTATTTTGCTGATTATGATGTATGATGCTTTATTTTAGATATTTGATTTCTATAGTTTAATGTTTTATAACGTATATGCTGATAAAATGAATGAATGCAAACTAACACTTTGAATCTCTAAGTTTAATGAGTAGAATGAGATGAATGAATAGGTCATAGAAGAATGGATGTTTTAAATTTCATGAAAATTGTTGAAGCGTATTTTTATATATATATGTACATGTGCTTCTCGAATTACTGACGTGTGCAGGAAATTTAGCTAGGAAATCCAATGGGAAGACAAAAGCTGAACCCCATGTTTATTTTGTGCTATATTCTTTTTTTTACCTAGTCCATATTTAAGGTGTATTTTCTTTTGGTAGTTTGTTCCCCCTAGTTTTATTGTCCATATTAAATCCTTAAGTCTTAAAAAACTTCAAAATTAATTACCCTAAGGGTAAGGGTTTGGGTTGGGAGTGTTTTCCACTCCCCAAGTCTCCTTGGTTGACCTTTATGGTCACTCAAACACTCCATCTTTGCTTGAATTCGAAATTGGTTGTCACTTCATAGGTTGGTGACCTTGACTCCACCAAGGGGTTTACCTTAAGCCTAGTTAAGTAGATTCTTATTTAGAGGCACTTTGGAAGTAGTAGAGGGGGGGTTACCCAAATCTCTAGTTTTAGAGAGCAAGCTTGAAGATTGAAGGAAGGAGAAAGGAAAGAAGCTCTTCTCAAACTTCCATTGTTGCCATAACACTTGTGGAGGTAGGAATTCCTCTCTCATGGGCTTAGCTTTCATTTTATAGATCATGTGTGAATCTTGTTTATAGTATTGTGAAGGTTCTTGTCCTTATATGTTTGTGTGTATTGGGAGGATATTGGAGGGAATTTTATCTTGTTTTGGATTTCATTTCTTGCTTGTTGAGACCTTGTTCTTTGAGTTTTCATGGGGATTGTGATGGCATTACTCACCCTTGGATAGGGAAGAAGTGGCCATGTATGGGGGGGTAGGGCTTTAGTCGGACCTCATTGGTGAGAGTCTCCTTTCATGGTGAGAGGAGGGAAAAAGGGTAGGGTGTATGGGCCCCTACTTGTCATCACCTTCCTTATTGATGTTGTGAAATCATGTGTATGAAGAGAAAATGAATACCCTTGTGATTGGGGCCCCGAAAGGGCCTTGTAATAGAATGGAAATTCTTAAAATTGAAGCCCCAAAAGGGCTATGTAATGGAATGGTGATTGACTTCTCCCATTGGGAAAATCCACCTCTCCCCCTATTTTGATTCCATGTAGGGATCTATTGTGCAAACCGGGTTTGGGGTGTATGTTTGAATTGTTCTTGTTGTGATTATCCACCTTGATTCAGTTTTGTCTTCCCCATTATCCTTTATTGTAATTTGAAGTTAATTGGAAGATAGCACATGTTGGAAGTTTGTAGAGATTTATTTGAGTTGTAAATGATGTAAAATGGATTGGAAACTTGGAAGTATTGGGCAATGACCTCGAGTTTTCTTACTGGTTCTTTCCCGAGTGGAGCCTTTGAACCAGGATGAATAATAAGAAAAAAAAAGAGATTATGAGAATTTCCTTGCATTGCTCTCATGTTTCTTGGAAATTTGCGTAATGTATGTTAAATGGTCTTCTCATTGTGTGAAACTTGTTATAGCCAATTCCACCACCTTTTTGTTCATGCATGTTATTGTGATGGAAGTATAAAAAAAAAAAAAAATGGAAAAAGATATGTGAGAGAGAATTTTGGTTGTGTGAGACTATATTATTTACTCTCAAGCCTTGGAATGTATTGAAGAGAGAAAGGAAAGATGTATTGAGTTATCTTGTATCTTGTATGATGTATTGAGAGTGTTGAATGTTAATCTTGAATATGAAGGAATTATGTTAGGAAAGGCTGAGTTCAAATAAACATTAGAATGGTATGGAGAAAATATATGCATATGAATTTATAGAGAATTTAAGCATCCATTGTGATCTTTCTATTTTCCATTCCCATAGAGTAATTAGTTGCATTATGTATAAATTTGGATTCATATACAGTTGTTGCATTTGTATGAGAAAGAAAATAGAATTGTATTGATCCAACAACAAAGGAAGAGAAACTAAAGTAAGTTTATAAAAATGTTATAAGCAAATCATTTGATTAAATTACGGTTGTGTTCAAGATGTAATATGCAATGTATAGACTCACCAATCTATTGACACCCATGTCTCAAGATCAATGGAGAAATTTGATAAAGACTTAAACTCCAACAAAAAAAAAATTAGAGGCCTGTAGGTGCTCAAACTTGCTGGAAAATGTATGGGCAAAAAAAAAAAGAGACCCCTCTATTACAGTCAATAAAATATAGAAAATCACCCTCTTATTATAAGTATTCAAAGGGTGGGCGACCTACCTTATTTAATGCAACCCAACAACAAAAAAAAATTATTAAAAAAAAAAAAATTTGAATTTTCGGGCAGAGCCTGCGGCTCGTACCCGGCGGCCCCAGTACCCTATGCGTGGATGACCCCACGCATACACATGCATGAGGACCACGCATTTAAATGCGTGGGATCCCCACGCATGTGTATGCGTGAGGCCCACGCATATATTGCGTGGGATCCCCCACACATATATATGCGTGGGGCGGCGCGTTTTACACTTGTTTTTTTTAAATTTTTTTTTTAGTTAGAATTAAATTTCATTTAATATAGTTTTTTTTAAAATAGTTGTTAGTAGTTTTTTTTTATATTTAATTATTAGTTTAATTTATAATATGTATTAATGAAGTTCATTAACAACTTATAAATTTAATAATACTTACTTAACGAATTTAATAATTAATGAATATTATTAATTAAAGAATCTTTCTAAAATAGTTTTATCTGTTATTTATTAATTGTTAATTTGTAACGTTAATTATTAACTTATGTGAATGCAAATATAGTTATTATTTAATGTAATTAAGTTTAATTATTCGATTAGCAATTCTTGATGAGAAGTTTATCTTCGGGATTAGTAAAATGTAGTTTAAATTTATATGTCTTAAACATTAGAATTATATAGTTTAAAATTTGATCTATGTCAATTGTAGGGTCATGCAATCCAGATTTAACTCATAAATTGAATGATAATTTTAGCTTTACTCCTTTGTCGAAGTTGATGACTAATTCATATGCAAAATTGAAATAAATTGTATTTAAGGAATTTACTAATGTTCTTAGAGTGTAAATCTTTTGAAGGGATTTGTTAAATCTATTAATTAATTGGGTCTTCTAATTAAATAAGATTAGTTGTTAACTGAATCATTCGAATTGTTAAGAGTTCGTGTAATCGTCTTCTTGGCATCATTGTTTCACGTGATCTTAACCGTGTCAACTTAGTGCACTTAAGTTTAAATAAATAAATAAATCTAACAAAAATAAAATAAAAAAATTGGTGTGTTTTTGGCCATAATTTTTGGGCATGACAACATTTTCATAATTTGTGTTGAAACTTATAACCACAAAGTATAAAATATAAAATTAGCACACACTCCAATACATTTATTCGATAAGTTCTTCTATTCTTAATGGGGTCATTGATGGATTGATAAGTTTCTAATTCTTAGTTAGTATTAATAGTAGAAATGTGGATGTCTTGACTTTTAGTTTGTTGTGGTTAAGTTTGATATTATATAAGGATCTTTACATTTATTTTATAAAGTGGATGTATTTTTAATAAAACTAATGTAGCTATAAGTAGTTAGCTCTTGGATTTGGTTCAACTTCAAGCATGAATAATTTTATGTGTTCTTTTTAATTTTTTTTTATGAGGCTTGTAGTTTCACATTTTATTAATGGTATTAATTTTGATGCTTTGCTATAGAGGTACTTATGACATTATTATAGATACACAGCTCATTTGTGTTGCTAGGTATGGGTATTATTTTAAATTTTTAGATTACATAGAAGTGATTTTGGGTACATTATTTTGTAGACTATATGTGTTGTTTGATAACATAGATGTGATAAGCTAGAAATGGTAGAAAGTTCCTAATAAAATTTATAATTAACTTCATAAACTATTACCCAATGATAAGGATTATCCTTGAACATGGCTCCATTGGGAATGATATAATGTGAATACTAAAGTATAGGACAAAACAATGAGAAACAAATATATCAATTGTTTTCCTCATATGAGTGAATAAAAGAACAAATTTGATTATAGATAGTGGATGGTCACATCACATGACAAGTGAAAAATACAAGTCTATAGAGTTGAAAAGCTATGATAGAGGTGTTGTAAAATTTGGCAACAATGCACCCTGCTTGATAGAAGGAAATTTTTCTATATCACTTAATAGTAAGAATAACACAAATGATGCCTTAGTTGTTGATGGCTTGAAACATAACTTGCTAAGTATTGGTCAACTTGTAGACAAGGGTATCATTTACAATTTACTAATAAGAAATGTTCAATAAAGTATAAGGAAGGAAATGAAATTGCAACTAGTAGTAGGACCAAAGGTAATGCATTTCATTTAAATCCCTCTAAGATAGTCATTTTATTGCAAAAGACGATGATAGTTGGTTATGACATATGAGATTTTGTCATAAATACTTTGACAACATAGTAAAGGTCAATAATTCCAATGCGGTCAGAGATTTGCCTAAGATTGTAAAAATTTCTAACATGATTTGTGAGGAATGTGACAGAAAATAAGAAAAGGAGTACATTTTAGAGAAAATAATTTACTACTTCACAAATGTCAAAGATTGTACACACTAATTTGTTTGGACCTACGATGACAAGAACACCCTATGGTGAGAATTATTTTATTCTTTTCATTAATGATTTTAATAGATAATTTGGGTTTCTTTTTCTAAAAGAGTGATCTTAGACATGTGATGAGTTTAGGATATTTAAAGAAAAAAATGAGAACAGATCAAGATTAAAGATAAAATATTTAAGGTCTAACATAGTGGAGAACTCACATCTAATAATTTCAATGCATATTCTAAGGACAATAAAATTCAAAGGCAAAAGTCTATGATAGGTGAGATGAAGTACTTTTCTATATATTAATAGCTCAAAGTAAATATGACATATTTATATCTGAAACTAAGTACCTTATGGAGCTATTAGTAATATTTGGTATGAAAAATTGTGAACTAGTTGGAACACTTATGGTTACAAGTTTTATCTAATAAGATGATTCCCCTAACACCATTTAGAAAAGATATACATCTATGATTGGTGGTTTACAATATTTGACTCATACTAGGCCTAACATAGCTAGTGTAGTTGGTATTGTGGTGAGGTATTAGACAAATCCTAAGGAATTTCATCTAGTAGTAGTGAAAAGATATCCAAATACTTGAAAGAAACTCTAAAATTTAGTTTATGGTATGATAGATCAAATGATTTTAGGAAAATTGGATTGGAAATTTTGATGATAGAAAAAGTACTAGTGTAGGAGAAGTTTTCCTTGGAAGAATATTGGCATCATGGCTAAGAAAGAAAAAAGATTACATACCACAATCTATAGTAGAAGCATAATATGTAGTAGAAGCTAATAATTGTAATTAGTAGATGTGGACAAAACATATGCTAAAGGATTTTGGTATAACATTCTCTGAACCTATCATTATACATTTTTATAATACAAGTACAATTAACATGCCCAAGAATCCAATAATACATTAAAAAACTAAGCATATTTCTATTAAGTATTATTTTCTGATAGAGAAAGTCACTGAGAAGGAAATTAGATTGGAATATGTGTGAAAAAGAAGAAGGTAGAAAATATATTCACTAAACCTTTGGCTAGAGACACCTTTGAGTACCTTAGAGGCATGCTTGGGGTAATGGCCCCTCCTTGTGAAGAGTAATTGATGCATATATTCATCAATCTAGTGTATTCAAAGCACATTTATTCATCTAAATGTGATTCTTGGTATCACTCCTTAGGAGGTGTGGTCACACAATGCATAGATGAATATTAGAGCTCTTATATAATGATCATTAACATAAAATGATTTATTGGCACTTAACATTATATTTGGTTAAAGATTGCCTTTATCCAATCTTAGTACTTTAATGAGATCATCATTAAAGGGGGAGAGAACTTCAAAAATTACAAGAGTCTTGATATTTGGTATTTTGGAACCTTTTACATTGATGTCAAAGGGGGCGAAGATGAAAAAATCAATGCAAAACCTTTGATTTTAAAATAATAAAGGGATATAATCTATGACATTTACACAAGAATTTTGTAGAACTATATATGTTGAGGATATTCAAAAAATTATTTTTTGTTGTTTACTTTTGGATTGATGGGTTTTTAATATATGTTTCCATGAATGAAAAAGGGGGATATTGTTAGGAATTGGGGACATTATTGGCCCCTGGATGAGTTGCATAGATGTTTTATTGATGGAAGGATTTTTCATTGATTACAACATTTGTTGTAATCATGACAGACTTAGATTTTGTATATTACATGCTATTTATTAGATCAAAAAAGGACTGTGGCTAATATATTTAGATATGTAAGCTTACATGTGCATAGAAGAATGAGTGTACACATCATGTCTATTCTCTCTATGCTTTATGTGATGTTGTGGTTAAGTTATAGATTATTTAGTGAAGACTAGTGGCAAACCAATATACAATAAATATTGATAGAGATAGTTGTAGGTATTTTTATGATATCTTATTGGAAAAAATGAATTAATGTTGGTGAGAATATAAAGTGATAGAAGAATATTTTTTACATGTATGTTTTGAAGTGTGAGGCATTTCAATTATTCTGGAAAGGTCACTAATGTCTAACACATGGTATATTTAACTAGCAACCAACTATGTTATTCTAGTGTGTGGAGTCTTATTTAAAAATATGATATTCTTATTGTAATGTGTGGGAAACTTAATGCAACATTTTTATTTATACTTATGAAAGGATGCATTCCTTAGCATGGTCCTATGTAATTAATTTTTTATTGAGGAAGCTCTAATCGGCTAACCTAATTAATTATTTGCAAAAGGTATAAATTTGAAAGTTGTTTTCCTTGATTGGGATATATGTGATATATGCATGTAATATATGGTATGTATATGATGCAAGCCTTGATTTAGAGAAGAGTAGTGATGACATTGGATAATTGAGGGGACTTTAAAGGATTTTTTTGGAAAGTAAGTTTTGAATTAAGTAAAATAGGTTTTGAAGGGTGCCTGAAACCCTTTACACAAAAAAAATATTTTCAATTGAGCCCAATCAAAAGATACAACAGACCAAAGGTGAAATAGGTTACCAACCAAAAAAGTGGCCAAGGTGGCCTAATAGATAACACAACTCACTTTTGCCACCAAATTAAAACTTAATTGAGACCATTAGGACCCTTTAGTCCCAAAAGAGTGAGATCTAAGAAGCTGATCAGAGGACTGTTGGGATCATTTGTATTTTTTTCTTTAACCTTTGTCCCACCTTTCTCCACCAAAGAAGCCTCCTTCTCCCAAACCAAAGCATTGAAATCAAGCCAAACTAGAGAAACAAGCAAAGCCATACTCAAAAGTTTACCAATAGGATCCTGACCCATTGAGGGAGGGGAAACCAAAAAATCCATATATGATAATGAACTAGAAGTCTAATTAGATTGGGAAGAGCTATAGGTACCTAAAGCAACCATAGATGTAGGGGAAACCAAAGGAGCAAAGTCTTTAAGGATCGAGGAATGCTGAACTAGTCTTTAAGGACATAGTAATGCTGAACCAAAGCCCCAGTCCACCAAGGTCTTTTCTTTGATTTCCTTAGCTCCGTAGGGCAATGTGAAACCACATGTCCAATTCTAGAGCAGACCCTATAGCAGAAAGGAATTCCTTCATAGTCTAAAGTCTGAATCCAGGAACCATTAGGGAGCTCAAGTTTGATCTTCTTAGAAAGGCCCTTTGAAATATCAACCACCACGAGAATGTGAGCATAAGTAGGGTGAAGAATATCTGAAGATTTAGAATCCACCATTAGGAATTCTCTAATGGCATCTCCCATAGCTTCAAGAACCAAATCCAGCCATAGATGAAGGGGAAGATTTGGGAGCTTGACCTAAAGAGGCATATGAGAAAAAGATTCAGAAGAAGGGTCAAAAGCCTCATGCCATAGTTTGGCCAACAAAGGGTAACAACCCTCCCAACTAAAGTGACTACACAAAATATCCCTCCTATCTTTAGTAGCATCAAATTAACTATGAAAAAGAACCTATCCATAGGGTAAATCTAAATAGATTTAGAAATCAAAGGGACCTAGTGCTTAGAAATCCAAGCATGAAAAGTTGGAATGGAAGGCTAGAAGCCAAAAAATTTGAAAATAGTTGCCTTCTTAGAGAAGTCCTCAATATTTTTAGAAATTTCTTCTGCAACATCATCCTCCAACTTTAGTCAAATTGGATTGTAGACCGTAACAGGAGTCACACCCAAGGAGAAGACTGAATGATCCATAGCCAGAACCAGAACCCCTAAACCATGGACCTCAGCTTTGAAAGCAACCACATCTACAAAGGAAACAACATGACCTCCATCAGCCAAGATAGGAACCCTATCCCCTGACCAACCACTAGAGATAGGATTAGAAGAGGTGGCCCCAACAATCATCCATAGACCAGGCAGGGAGCAATGGATGGGAGCAATGAGCTTTTTTGGAAAGTATGTTAAAGATTAATCAATTCATGCTTATTGGATATGTTATCTTGAAAGTATTATCTTTCAATTTTGTTAAAGGACTTAAAAAGTGGGTCTACTTGTCCTTTTCACTCTTAAATAGGGTTAGAACCTTTTAAAAATGGTTCAAGTTCTCCTAATAGGGATTTGTCCTTTAACAGGGTCTATTGTACTTAATGAACTATATTTGTCTTCGAACAAGGTTACATCCTTTCATAAGGAGCTTAAATATTAGTACATTATCTTGAGGGTACCATCCCCATTAGGGTTTTACTTCTCCTCAAGAGTTTCCCTAGTTAACAAATCATCATGTTATGGTGTATGGTTTCTTATTGTTCTTCATCATTATTTTAATTATTGGTGATCAAATTCATAAGTTCGGATTTAATTATATTTGTTCACAACTAGTTCAACTCCTCCTCTTAGTTATCTGTAGAAATTAATTCTTGACCATATGTTTACATATGTTAGGATGTTCAAAATCCAAAACATTTTTAGTTGAATAAGACTTGCTACTAAAAGTAGAACTAGTCAACTTACCCAATTGACATTCCTTACACATAACAATTTTTGGTTTTAATAAAGAAGAAAATACTCAAACTTCATTCGTCTTGCATGTTTTATCAAGCTCTCCAAATTCATATGGAAACACCTTCTATTCCATAACCATCTTTGACCTTTTTAAACAAAAAATTGTGAACTGTAGTACTCAAATAGAATAAGTCACCTCTTTTCTATCTCTTGGCAGCAATCAAATCTTTAGAGGTTCCTAGAATACTATACACACCTCCCTCAAACTCTTGACAATATCCTTTCTCATTTAGTTTACCATTATTAAGAGAATTGTGCCTTAGACCTTCAAAAAAGTATACATCATCACCATTAATCTTACCATTCAAAGAGATAGATCCTATACCTTTCACCAAATGTAGAGTACCCTTGCCAAATCTTGCCACCATCAAACTTGATGAACTTATTTATGTCTCCAGTCATGTCATGAGAACAACCACTATCGATAACCCAATCATGACTACAATGCATATGTTGAAAAAGAGATTCCTCACCATATGTGACTTCTTCCTTGAAAAAAAAATACAACTTCCTCTCTATCATTATCTCATTCATCCTTAATCAATTCATTGACTACAACATATCTTTCTTTCTTTTCTTTGTCCTTGAATCTTCCTCTTTTTCTCATTTTTTTTGCATAAGGATATCTTGCAACAATATGACCAATCTTTAAAGATGATAAAATTACTAATGGTAATTTTCCCTTATACTTACCGATACCTTTAGATAATATCTTTACAAGTAAAAATTGAGATTCATCTTGTTTAATTTTTTCCTCAAAGAATAAATGAAGATAACTAATTTTTTGTTAGGATTAGTGAGACATAAATAATAATTACATTTAAATATAACTAGTATTAGAAAATAGTAAATCACATAGAAGAGAACACAAGACACAAAGATTTAATGTGGTTCACCCAATCCCTGCACTATGTTCACCAAACAACACATCCAATATTCTTATTATCTAGTGGTTACAACTTGATTACAATCTATAATCCCTTACAACTCAATATCTCCACAAGAAGCTACAATCTCATCATACATTATTAAATCCCTAACCCTAAACCTTTTTATACAAGATTTTGCTTCTTATAAAATTAGGGCAAGAATAAACCAACCAATAGAAAAAATATAACTCATGATGCCCTTTACAATATTAAAATCATTTTTGGCTTTAGGGGCACTGCCCCTTGATCCCACATGAGGCCGTTGATCCTAGGACCCCATAAGGGGCACTACCCCTTCCAGACCTTGCTAGGGCATCACTTAGGAACCTATACGGGGCATTGTCCCTTGACCCCTAGAGCTTGAGTGTGCTACCTGTAATACGCCAAAATGGCTCATTGCCATCTCAACCAATTCTAGTATATTTTTGATCGATTCTTAAGACCTATTCTAATAGGCAATTCTTATTCTGCTACTCGCTACTTGACTTAATTGTCAGATGCAAAAAATCCTAATTTGCATTCATCATGCTTATTATTTAATTCCTATAGTATTTACTCATATTAGTCACATTAAACCTATTGATTAATATTTAATTTAATTACTAAGTATTTATACATTAATTAAATTAAATTATATCCTAAGGCTAATGTACTATGGAATTAAATTTATTAAATTTAATAAATGTGCCTATTTTAATTAATTAAACAAAATTATTTAATTAAATGGAGAACTTACTTCTAATTAATTAAACAAAGTTATTTAATTAAATGGGAAGCCATTCCTAATTAATTAAATGAAGTTATTTAATTAAATAAGAAAAGTGTCTCTAATTAATTAAATAGAATTATTTAATTAAATAGAAAAGGTAATTATGAGAGCATATCTCATTTTATTAAATTAAATATCTCACCAAAATCTCTCTTCAATTCAAAAAAGGAAATCCCTAGTTCACTATTGATTAAAAAAAGGAATTAAATCAGTTAACTCCTTATTCTACTCAAATTAAATCAGTTAACTCCGTTTAATTTGGGAATCTTCCTTTATGACTGAACTTCATCTTCAATCTTGACCATTGATTGAAATCAATATCGACCGTTGATGGATTCCAGGAAAGTTTATTTAAGAGACCTTCATCTCTTCATTTAGAAGGAGGATGAATTTGAATTTGAATTGAATTGGTGTTGAAATTCATACTCACATTTGCTCACATTTTTTCATACATCTTGCATTCTTAGTTTAAATTCATTTAGCTTAATATGCATAGGTTAATCTAGTTTTGTTTCAATTGTTCTTAGATTAGAATGCATTTTCCATTCTAGATTAATCTACATTCTCATATAGATTAGTCTCATTTTCTTTTAAATCCTTCGTTCATAGAAGGTCTAGTTGCTTAACACCTCAAATCTGAGGATATCTAACAAGCAATTCCCTTTAGATACGAGGCAACGGGTCACCTTGCCTACTGATTTTTGGATGAACAATCCAATGTTCATTCTGGGATGAATCTGCAAATAAGGATTGTGTTGAAGTGTGTGTGTTAGCATAGGTCACATTTTCATGCATACACTACCCCCAACCCCCCATAGTAAAATATGGGGGAAACCATGCCAAATGAAGTGGTGAAAAATGAACCTTTGAGTATGATTAGGCTCTACATCACAATATTTCATACATTTTATTTCCTAGAGTAAATCATAAGGAGGCTCTAAAAGAAGATTCAACCTTAGGATTACTATTTTCATAGTTATTTATCTCAAAAGAAGAAGCTTACTAGTTAGTCCTTTAATGATTTTTTTCTAAAAAGTTCTTAAGTCATGAATTATAGACTCTAATAGCATATGTAGGCAATAAAGTTCTCAACATTTTACTTAAGGCCTTAGATAAATTGTAGCAGGAGGGGGGAAGGTGGGTGAATTAGCAACCAACTAGATAAAAACTTTAACCAAGACTTCACAAAACCAATTAACCAATATTTTATCTAATACCTATTCATTCATTCTATGTTAACTTGCGAAACTATCAATAAGACAACTAACAAAAATATCCACACAAGTAACACAATAAAAATCCCCACAAGTAACACAATAACTTAAATTATTATCGTACAAACCCTTGGTTAAAGGGAAAAACTATGATAGAATTGATACCCACAAATATTTGTATTCTTTTAAAATGCACTATGTTAGAGATAAACCCTATTAGGAGCATACAATAATGCCCATTTAGGAGAAGACCTTGATAGGAGTTAATTAACTAAAGGAATTTACCTCTAGCCCTATTAGGAGCTTTACCCTATTAGTAGCAACTTTTTACAAGAATTTTCTAACTCAAACTAATGATACAACATGTTAAATGAATTAAATTCATATATGTTGAGATCTTACTCACCTTTTTAAATTTAGTGACTTGTTAGAGAATTTGAACTTGGGAACTTGTTAGGATTCAACAAGAAGTGTGTCTAAAAATATCACTTCACCATTGTTTGTAAAAATCAAACTCAACTCATATCTGCATCTTCATGTAGACATTAAACTATGAGTTTGATCACACAACCTTTCTTGACCTAATTCTCACTTCTACACTTTTCTAAAATAACATTCTACCATATAAATAAATATCTTAACATTAGGGTAATTCACTACCTTAGCCTAAATATCTTACACTTTAAAACCAACTTAGATTGACCAATCCATCATTAGCTAGTGCCATGTTAATATACTTAAGATCCTATATTATTTAGATGGGGAGAGTGAATTAGTAATCAACTAGATTAATACTTTAACAAAACTTTATAATATTGATTAATCAAAATCAAATCTAACACCTAAGTATATAATCCATTTACTCATTCCATATTAACTTGTAAAATTATAATTAATAAAATCTAAAAAAAAATCCACACAGGTACATGATAACACCAATATTTCTATCATTGTAGCCCTTGGTTAGAGGGAAAAACCATAGTGGAAATTAATGCCTAAAAAATTTTTACACTCTTTTGAAATGTTTCCTATTAAAGGGTTGACCTTGTTAGGAGTTGACAATAATTCTCAATAATGAGTGGACCCTGTTAGGAGTCATCCGATTAAGGGATTTACCTCTTTCCCTATTAGGAGATTTACCTTGTTAGGAGTAACATTGTTAAATGATTTTTTAACTCAAATTAATAAACCAATCTATTAAAATAATTGACTTTAGACCTGTTAAGATCCTACCCACCTTGTTAAAATTGACATTGTGATGCAGTAACATCTTGTGTGTAAGGGAAATCTTGCATCACCCAAAAATATTTCTATTTCTAGTTTTATGTTTTGACTAAGGGTTATTCCTATGCAAAGTTTTTATTTGTGGAATCTTTCTAATTTTAGTAATTTGTTCTTATGTGCTTAAATTGTTCTAATTTCATATGTGGAGGTTCATCTTAGACATATCAGCCTGCCATATGAGTTTTATTTCCATATCAAATGTATTAGTCTAGTTAATGTAGATTTTCGGTATGAATTTTGACTATCCAAACTTTAGGTTCAATGATGAAGGCCTAAATGGATCTAAAATAAGGTTAAACCTTGGATAATAGGCACTTGCATTATCATTCATAATAGAAATTTATCTTTCATTTTTGAAAAGGGGTTATAATAGCCCACTGAGTCAATAGTTTGTTAGTTATGGTCTCCAGAAATGGGCTATCCAAAAATGTAATTTGTAAATTGTCTTGAGCTGATTCTATGAAATAAAGTGTAATAAAATAATATAATATGAGGTTCGTTACCCTCAAGAGTTAGGGATTAGTGTCTAGAACTTTCCTGGGTGGTGAAAATTGCCTATATAAGGAAGGCTCGTAAGTTGTCTAGGGAAGTTCTGGGTGATACTTGTAGCTCTATCTTGTAGATTTTTGTAAGGAAGGTGCCCATGTGGGTTTGCATATTGTGATTCTACACTTGTGGAGAATAGAAGAAACCCATATTTCATTCTCTCAATTCACTGTTGCTTCTGCATTTCTGTCATGTTTGTGGTATTAAGGGGAGCACCCTTCATCAAGTGGTATTAGAGTGGGAGTTCCTTCGTGTGTAAATAGATCACTGACTATGAGGAAATTTGCACTAGGAACATGGTTGGGATGAGTGTCTAGACAAATCACCTATTGTAAAGTAGTTTTCACTAGGGTTTCAGCGGAAGTGCAAAAATGCCTCCACGAAGAGAGTGTGATGTTAGAGGTGTTACACCTTAGGGTTTTAGAGCCCTCTAGAGATAAGTACAAACACTGAAAGACCAAATGTGTAAGGGGATGAATCTTTCTATAAGAGGTGAGAGTAAGGATGAAAGAGAAGAAGGACACATTAGTCAAGAAGAAGATGAGGTTTTGAACCAAGAAGAAGAAAAGCTTTTTAGGGCCATTTCCAAGATTGGCAAAAGACCTAAGTTTGAGGTTCCCACATTTTTAAGAAATTTGAACTTGGAGGAATTGGTAAATTGGATTAATGAATTAGAAGGATATTTTGAGTATGAAGATATTGAAAATCCTGATAGGGTCAAGTCTACAAAGGCCAAAATGAAGGGTCATGTAGGTGATAGGAGATTGAATTAGAGTGAAATAGAAGAGGATAAGATAAGATCACAAGATGGAATCAAATTATAGCTAAATTAAAGAAAAAATTCATTCTCGTGGATTATGAGCCTGATCTATTAAAGAAAATGCAAGGGTTGAAGCAAGTAGGAGGATCTATTCAAGAGTATATAGAAGAATTTTATCGATTTCTCATTTAGATGGGTCATGCAAAAACTAACAAGGAGAAAGTTGTCCATTACCTTAATAGGTTGAGGGAAACCATTTAAGATGAGTGGATAGTATTGAGGAGCCACACTAGTTTCCCCTAAAAGTAGAAGAGAAGTTGAAAAAGAAGTTTGAGAGTCAACAAAGTGGAAGATGCTAGTGTGGAAGATCTAGAGGATGGTCTTATGGAGGATAAAATGATGATCAAAAGAAAGATGAGGCTAGTAGTAGCAGTCAGAATTAGAGGGGAAATAATCATTTCCATGAAAAAAATAATAGAGATCATAGAGGAAGAGGGAGAAGGAAAGGATTTGATAGAGGAGACTTCCATGTAACATTTTTTCACCATGGATAACAAGGGCATAAGACATTTGAATGGCCCCAATACAAAGAAAGGACATATAGGAGAACATAAGGCTAGGCTAGAGTTGTGCATATGGATTAAGATGCCAAATCATCACATTCTGAAGATGCTAAAAGAGGAGAAGTCCTAGTCAACAAGAGCGTCCTACTAAGTGGTGAGAATGGACCTGATCAAAGAAGAAGCTTGCTTCAAAAAAGGTGCAAATGTGAAGAAAAGTGTTGTGATGTGATCATAGATGGTGAAAGAAATGCCAATATGGTGTTAGAAAAAATGGTCGTGAACATCCAAGTTGTATTTCTTGAGTGTAAGATGACCACAAGGTCATGTACAATGAACAATGCCTAGTGAAGTTCAAGATTGGAAGCTACCAAGATAAGTTACTTTGTGATGTCACACCTATGGACATATGCCATAGGTTTATAGGTATACTGTGGTAGTTTGACAGACATGATGCACATGATGGTCATGCAAATACTTATACTCTTATAATGGATAGAGTGAAACATAAGCTAAAGCTATTGAAGGATAAAGAAGAAACAATATTTAGTGCTACCAAAGTATGTTTTGTTAATGGAAATAAAATCCTAGAGGATATGAGGTGTGAGCATATGCACTTTTCTATTATTCCAAAAGATGGTAAAGAATAAGTAAAAGAGGTACCAACAAAATTGTAGATTTATTGAAAGAATTTCTAGATATTGCATCTGATAATGTCCCTGATGGATTACCACTAGTCAGGAACATCAATCATCAGATGGACCTGATTCTAGGAGCTAATTTTCTAAACAAGGCAGTGCAAAAAATGAGGTAAAAAGTGAAGAGTTGAACATACAAGTGCATGAATTGTTGAAAAAGGGGTTGCTTCAAAAGAGTCTAAGTCCATGTGTTGCACCATCAATATTAGCACCAAAGAAGAACGAAGAATGGAGGATGTGCACAAATTCTCAAGCTATGAATAAGATCACAATCAAGTAAAAATTTCCATTTCCATAGATGGATGATATCATGGAATATTTGAGTGGAGCTGTGTATCTCACAAAAATAGATTTGAAAAGTGGATAACATTAGATTAGGATCAGAGAAGTAAATGAATGGAATAATTCATTCAAGATGAGAGAAGGATTGTATAAGTGGCTAGTCATGACTTTTGGGCTAATTAATGCACTAAGGACTTTCATGTGGTTTATGAATGAGATACTGAAGGAGTTTCTGCATAAGTTTGTCATTGTTTACCTAGATGATACTTGGGTCTTTGGAAATACATATGAGGAGCATATAATGCACATTTGATAAGTTGAGAGAAGAAAAGTGGCAGATAAGTATGAAGAAGTGTACTTTTGTAAAGAAGGAGTTGGTGTACCTGAGACTTGTAGTTTTAGTAGGTCTAAAAATGGACCATGAGAAAGTGAAGGCTATCCTCAAGTGACCTACTCCAAGGAGTTCTACAAAGATAAGATCTTTTCATGGACTAACTAGTTTTTACATAAAATTTATATGAGGTTTTAGCAGTATTTGTGGATCCTTGACTGAAAAAATGAGAGAGAATATGAAATAGTTTAAATGGACTATAAGAGTAGATAAAAATTTCAATTTGTTGAAAGAGAAAGTTACAGACCAACATATTTTAGCATTGCTATACTTAATAAGGTGTTTCAAGTAGATTGTGATGCTAGTGGTAGCACAATAGGAGTTGTTTTGAGTATTGAAGGTAGACCTATCATTTATTTCAATGAAAAACTAAATGCTGCCACAAGAAAGTATTATATTCATGATCAATCATTTTATGCTATAGTTCAGGCATTGAAGAAGTGGAGACACTATCTTCTTCCTAAGGAGTTTTTCTAATATTGATAATTAAGCTTTGCAATATTTGAATAGTCAAGTAAAATTAAACCAAAAGCATTTGAAATGGGTTGAGTTTTTGTAGAGTTATACATTTTTTTTAAACATAGGAGTGTGAAGTCTAATAGAGTTGCATACGCTCTTGGTAGGAGAAAAATTGTTCTAATATAAATGTAGATTGAGGTGGTTGAGTTTAAGGAACTCAAGAATTTGTATCCAAAGGATCCCAATTTTTGTGAATCTTAAAAAACTTGTACAAAATTTGTTACACTTGACAAGATAAAGTGGTTGGATTTTATAATCGAAGATGGTATATGTTCAAATGAAGTTAGTTGTTCATTCCAATAAGTTCTATGAGAGATAACCTCATCAGGGATAAGCATAATGGAGGATTAGCTAGATATTTTGGTAGAGATAAAACCATTTCTTTGGTTGCTAAGAATTATTACTAGACACAATTGAAACAAGATGTCAAGAAGTTTTTACAGAGTTACAAAGTATGTCAAAATGGTGAAAAGAGTGAAGAGAAATATAGGGTTGTATCATCGATAACCTATACCAGAGAAGCTATGGGAGGATGCCACCATGGATTTCGTTCTTGGTTTACCAAGAACTCAAGGACGACATGATGCAATTTTTGTGTTTGTTGACATGTTTTCAAAGGTGACACATCTTATTCCCTGCAAGAAGACTAGTGATGCTATTCATGTGCCGATGTTGTTTTAGAGAAGTGATGAGATTGCATGGTCTACCAAAGAATATAGTTTCATATCAAGACACCAAGTTTTTTGGTATTTTTGGCATACATTTTGGAAGAAACTAAAGACTAATTTGAAGTTTAGCTCATCACATCACCCAAAAATTGAAGGAAAAAGAAAAATGGTGAATTAGAATTTGGGGAACTTGCTGAGATGTTTGTTTGGAGATATGACAAAATGATGGAATCTGATTTTACCACAGGTTTAATTTTCATACAATAATTTTGTCTAAAAAAGCAGTGGTAAATGAACATTCTAGATTGTATATGGGAGTAGCCTTAGAAATTCTTTTGAATTAAGGAATTTGGATAAAGGAGAGATAAGTAGTGTTGAAGTAGAGGATTTGCAGAACATTTGAAGAAAATCCATGAGGAGCTTAAAAAGAATATTATAACGATGAATAAATTGTATAAGGTTAAGAAAGATGAGAAAAGGAGTTATAAGAAATTTCATATTAGAGATAAAGTCATGGTTCATTTGAGGAAGGAGAGTTTTACAGTGGGTATATATAATAAGCTGAAAATGAAGAAGTTTGGACTATGCAAGATACTAAAAGGGAATGATTTTGGAAATGCCTATGAAGTAGAGTTTCTTGTTGAACTGAACATTTCACTTATTTTTAACATTTTAGATCTGATGGAGTATTATAAAGGAGGTGATGGAGATGAAGTTGTAGATGCATAGTGGAGTATTCCAACAACTACTTTAACTATAAAAGAGATTGAGGAGATATTGGACAATCATGTTGGAAGAAGTACAAGGAATAAAACATATGAAAAATGTCTGGTCAAATAGAAAGGAAGTCCAATTGAGGATTCATCATGGCTAGTAAGGGAGGAGGTTGACCATCTTGTTTTTCCTTTGACTACCTAAGACATGACATGGTCACTTCTCAAATTACCCTGTGTGTTTGATGCAGGAGCATCCTAGGTGTAAGGGCAATCTTGCATCATCCAAACATATTTCTATTTCCAGTTTTGTATTTTCAATAAGGGCTATTCTAGTGTAGCGTTTCTATTTTTGGACTCTTTCTAATTTTAGAAAGTTGGCCTTATGTTCTTAGATTTCTCTAATCTCATATGTGGAGGTTTATCTTAAACATATCATCATGCTAGATGAATTTTATTGCTATATCATATGTATTAGTGTAATTATTGTAGATTTTTGGTATGGATTTTAGCTATCCAAACTTTAGACTCAATGCTGAAGGATTAAATGGATCCGAAATGAGGTCAACTATTGACTAATGAATTCTTGCTCGAAAACCCATGTAGAACTTTAGTTGCCATTTCCAAAAAAAAGGGGTTATAATAGTCCATTAGGTCAATGATTTGTTAGTTATGGTCTCTAGAAGTGGGCGATCCAAAAATATAAAATTTAAATTATCTTGATATGATCTATGTAATAAAGTGTAAAAAATAATATAATATAAGGTTGGTTGACTTCAAGATTTAGGGTTTAGTGTCTAAAACCTTCCCAAGTGGTGAAAATTGCCTATATAAGGAAGGCCCTTAGGGTTTCTAGGGTAGTTCTAGGTGATAGTCACAAATCTATCTTATAGACTATTGTAAGGAAGACACCCATGTGGGTTTTCATAGTGTAATTCTAAATTCTGTAATTCCACACTTGTGGAGTTAATAAGAAGCCCATATTTTGTTCTCTCAATTTGTCACTATTTCTATATTTCTATTGTATATTTTTGGTATTAAGAGGAGTACACTTCATTGTAATGTTAGAGGCTTTGAACTTGAGAACCTATTAGGATTCACTAAGAAAAGTTATATGAAATTAACACTTTACCATTTCTTGTACAAATCCAATTCAGTTCACCATCTACATCTTCATGAAGACATTTAACTACTAGCTCAATCCTTTTGATATTCTTCTCACACTCACCTACTCACTTTCTTGCAAACAACATTCTGCCATACAAACATACATCTTAACATTCTTTTAATTCATTGCCTTAACCTAAATGTGTTGCACTTGAAATCCATTTTAGATACCAGATTGTATTACCGATCCCTAATCCATCATTAGCTAATACCACTCCATCATCCTTTTGAATTGTATATTAATCCAACAAAGAACATCTAGCTATTTCACCTTTTCTAATGAACATACACAACTTCAAGAAATTAGATCACAAGTATTAATGTATAACTGATTTGTCATAAAACATTGGTTCCATGTCATATCTACATCATCAACCAATGTTACATCCATAAAGATCTATCAAAACTAGCCTACGTGTTATCAGCTAGCGATCATATACAAATATTCAATCTGTTCTTCATTTTCCTTCTTGAACCTCTTTTAATCAATCTAAAACATGCCTTCTTTTAAAAAAAATCATACAAACCACAAATAAAAAAATGAGTAAACATCACAAGTCCTGAATTTTATCTCTTGAAATATCATAGATTTGATAGACCAATCAAATCATTTATTTTTTTGTCATAAACCATTCAAGTTGGTTTCATTTTCATACTTAAATCAATCACAACTCACTACATATGCATGTGTAGTTCTTGAAATTAAATAAAAAAACTAGAGACAAATTTGATTCTCCCATATTAAATATGCACTCTAGAACTCAACACATAAATCAACTACACACTTGATTTATACTCAGAATAGTATAGACCATAGCCACTCTGATAACTAATACACTTCAACCTTTGAGTTGACAACAATGATAATACAATAAATAACCAAAATATTATCAAAATATTCTTCAAGATAATAAAAAATTAGTTATGAAAATATACCACTTGTTCATTCATTTGAATCACACATCAATTTAGCAAAGAACATTTGGCTATTTTACTTTTTCCAATGAACATGCACCACTTCAAGAAAATTGACAAAAACTACTAATGTTTAGTCGATTCATCACAACCAATTGGCTCCATATAGTATCTAAATTGTCAAACAACTTTATATCAAGAAATATCTATCAAAATTGGTCTACATGTTATTGTTTAGAGATCAAACACAAAGATTCAACTTGTTCTTCATTTCTCTTTAGAACTTCCTTCAATCGATATAAAATAATCCTTAATATAAACCAAATCATGTTTAATCATAGAATCACACACATAACTAGGTAAACATCCTAAATCCTAAATTTCATCTCTTGAAACATCATAGATTTGATAGACCACTCAAATCATTCACTAGATATCATAAACTTTTTAACTCAATTGTACTGACTTCAATATTTCATAACTTTCTCCATACTTGTGTACAATATATGAAATTATAAATACAAAATATATCAACACCCCCCAAGTCTCCAATGTCAACCGAAAACTCTAAATCAATACATAAATTAACCATACACTTTATTTGTATCATTCACAATCTAGAATACAACCTTTGCAAACTTGTGATCATGAGTACACATGAGTTGACATTAATGAAAACACAATAAATGACCAAACAATCATCAATATATGATTATTACAACTCTTCAAGATAATATACATTAGTTAACCCAACATTATCATGGGTGTGGGAAATGAAACATAAACATGTTAATTAGTTCATTAACCCAACATAATACATTATTTTTTGGGGAAAATGGGAGACACTTTAACCCAATTCCGAGTTCCACTAAGCCATTCAAATATGTATGTGATGGAAAGAGGAGAATTTACAAATATGATTCCACTTATGATCCAAATTATATTATCTATAACCGAATGGAAGAAGGGAGCTAATACTAAATTCAAATTATAAAGATAAATACAATACAAGGAAATGTACTCTTTGGCCCTTGATAGGATAATGTGAATGTGAAATTGAACTAATTTCTTGAATAATGTAAATCTAGATTCTATGTAAATAAAATCAGACCAATTGAGATATAAATCTATGGCAAAGATATGAAAGGAAATCCAATGTAAATGACTCACCTTGAAATACATAGAGGAAGATGTATTTTATCTCCAAAACTCATCGATATGAATTGTTTCTGAATATTCGTATGAGAATCTTGGAATAAAATGAGGAAATGAAGAAAACCAAAAAAATCCCAAAAAATAGAAACTAAAGGATTAGGATGACTTGGGAAGAAATCCTAGAATAAGGTTGACATAGTTAGACAACCTAAAATTGACTCTCCAGAAAGCTTGCAAAAGTAGGTTCTAAACCTGTAATCCTTTCACTGATAACCTACAAATGAACACATAAAAGAAAGGTTTTGGGGTTGGGGTTTCCTTGTTCAAGCCCTAGATTAAGAAATTAATTGTAAATTGAAATGTAAATAATTATGGAAATTATTTCATGTAGTAGATCTAAATAATATCAAGAGAAAGATACAATTACCATTGTAGATGGATTTTCCTTTGATATGTGACCAAGTATGTAAGTGTAATAGCATTGACTCAAACCATAAAGAAATCAAAGAAGCCAAAACCTCATGTTTGGAAGTGTTTGTGACATGCCATGAATGAATTATAGAAGAAACTGAATGGATTGGAATGATGGATCTTCAACTTAGAGCCAAACTCCACTACCACCTTGAACGAAGAAGCTTGATGCAAGAAGGAGATGCTTGAACTTGAATGCTTCAAGATTCTTTCTTGAAGAAGAAAACCTTGAATACTTTCTTGCTCATTGATGTATTGATAATGTGTGATCAGTTGAGAATATGAGATATTAGAATGAAGCCCCCAAGCCTCCTTTTGTACTAGTTTTTGGGTAGAAAAACAACTTAGGTTGACTAGGGAAGTAATTAAATTAATTGGTAAACTCTATAAATTTCTAGACCTAAACCCCATAATCACTAGGAACTAGTTCAACTTGGGTCAACCTAGTGCTAGAATAGGTTGACCTAGTCCAAGTCAACATAGTCTAGGTTAACTTAGTCTAGGTTGACCTTGATGCAAGAGAATCTTGGGAAAGTTGGAAATCCTGCATGCTGGAGTTGTTTGACCTTGGAGTTGGAGGACTCAGTCAAATAAGAGGTGATGCTCAATAATTATTGGGTAGTTCCTTGATGCAGTATTGACTGAGAAGCTCAATCACTAAAGGAGCTTTATCACTAATAGTACTAAGATGTTGAAGGATCTCAACATACACTATGTTTATCAACTTATACTACATTGCTTGACATGTATTGTTTCTCAACAATGCTTGGTGAGTTTGTTTATGTAAGGTAGTTTGGCACATCGAATGGTGTTTTGCATATTGGATCAGATCACTTGGTGTGTTTAATACATGTGATTGTGATGTGGATAGATTTGAAGACATTTGTGGACTTATTTAGGCCTTTGATCTTTATCCTAGGTGCATTTAATGGGTGTTGTAATCCAACTAAAGTATTCTTATTTAATATCTATTACAAACTGACTTGTGGCTCAAATATGTATTTAATGTAAGGGTCTATTTAATTTTTAACTTTATAGGTTGACTTGTGGCTTAGTTGGGTATAAGTAGAGGGTCTTGTGGAGTCTTGAATCATAATTCATCTAGCATGAAGAAGATGGAGTAGCTAAGAAGGAGTGAAGTATAACAGAGCTAGTAGCTAAGTGTGGCTTGGAGAACAAGAAAGTTTCTTGGTGGCTTGCAAGCATAAGTTTAGATTCTTCTTGGGGTTTTCTATCAAATTATGGATTTGGAATAGCTAGGAGTTGGATCTTGTAGAATTACTACTATAATTGCTTTGTATTTGGTTGTAACCTAGAAGGCCTTATAGTTGGGCATGTTGGATGTAAATATTTATAATTCTACTATAAGAATTGGTGTTATTCTGAACCTAAATCTTAGTGTTACTATTTATATTCCACTACGTGGTTATTTTCTTGGGGCTAGGACATCTCCTTTGGGGATTATCCTACCTTGTACTACATCAAACCTAGTCTTAGTGGACAGGTAAAAAAGGGCCACATAAAGTACTAGGAGGTGGTGTATGTGGAAACTAGAACTTAGTGAACATAACAAAAGATATGGTCAAAAGCATATCAAAATGACACCTAGAAGACCATGTAAAAAATAAAAAGATAAAAAAGAGGAGTAAAATGAAAGAGGAGAGGAGAAAAAGAGACCAAAACCACACTAAGGAGAGATAAAATGTCTCAAAATGAAGTGTATCCATTTTAAGATGGTACATTTAGCCCCACTTTAGTAGGAGTATGAGACAAGTCATACTCTTGGTAAAGGAAGGAAGAGAAGAGAGACAATGTTACATCAAGGTAGAACATCACCAATCTTAAGGGCGTAAGCAACCAAACCTAGGATCTTATCTCCATTCCCATACATAAGAGCATGAAAACAAAGAAAAAAGAAAGCCAAAGAAAAAAAAAGGAAAACAAAGCCAAAAAGACACAAAAAGGGTTATTACTAAATCCCAAATCAACTAGTGAAAGAGACCTTAGCTAAGAAAATGTCTTAGTCACTAATATCATATTTTGAAGGTTATTACAAAATATAAGAGACTATATAGGAAAGGAAAGAGTGCCACAAAAGACTGTGTCCCTCATGATTTTGTGTCACCAACATGAAGTCATAAAGAGAGAGAAAAAGAGAGTGATTATCTAATCCAATAAAATTTGTGTCCCTTACTATGAATCACAATGAGGAAGGATTGATAGGTCTAGTAGGTTTGTGTTCTTGATCACCAATTTTGAAAAAATAAAACCAAGATTAAATGGTCTAGCAGGTTTGAGTGCCCAATAGTCAATCCAGTGTGGCCGTTAATGACTTACATGTGCACATGTGTGTATGTTTCCACTCATAGATCAATTTCTTGGTATCACTATAGAGTGAAAATGTGTGTGTGTGTGTTACCCTAGAAAGGATTTAGCAAAAAAAAAAAATATGAAGATGTCACTATAGAGTGAAAATGTGTGTGCATTACCCTAGGAGAGATTTAGTAAAAACAAAAAAGTTGCATTTCCTTGAAATGGAGAAGTATCACTGATACCCATAGGGGATTTAGCAAATGTGCATGCATTACCCATATGCATGAGTTTTACCATATGTGATTGTGTGTGTAAAAGAGACATTAAGGCATAATGCTTAGATTTGAGGGTGACCTAGAAATCATACGAAACATTTAAGGCTAAAGTACTCCAAGCCATACTTAGAATCCATATTTTTACTTCATAGAAACTATGTTGAAAAGATGGCATATATATGCCCCCTCCTTAGGATGATTATGTAGCCATAGACATCATAAGGCAGTGAATCAAGGATAAATACTTCTATCAACAAGGAGATATCCTCTATCAACAATGTACGCCATAAACTTAGGAAAGAGCATGGGTACGTATGCTAAGGAAATAGATAAATTATGAAAGGATATGTTGCAAATAAGAAGAGACCCTTGAAAAGAAGAGATCTTGTGTACATGACATCTACCTTCAAGAGGAATACCATGAATGAGGATACAACTTACAAGAAGAAAAAGGATGCACCTATTTAGCTTCATATATACAGGTGAAATAGGGATCCTTGGAAGAAGGATGAAAAGATTTAGAGAAAAAAGTAAGGAAAAATTCTTGTAATGAACATAGGTTTACAAATAAAGAAGAGGTGATGATTAAGGACATGCACCTCTTGTATAGGAGAGAGTCATGATCAAGACACAATTCCTTATAGGAAAATAATTTCACATAATAAACAAATGTCATTGTACTAATGAAAGTCAATCCTTAGACAAAGAGATAAATAAATAATGTGAAAAGAAACCTTGCCCCCCAAGAATGAGACAAGGAATAAAATCTATGATAGGATTATATAACAAAATATCATAAGAGATAAAGATGAATTGTAAGAAACAACCTATAGTTGTGCACAAAATGCAAACATGCCATATTCCACAAGAAGTATTATATAATAATGAAACATCATAGATGATTAAAGAAAGAAACATCATAGGAAACTCAATGCTAAACAACATAAAATGTTAGAAAAGATATCACTTATAAAGTAAACTATAGATGATTATAGAATAATAAACATTATTATCCAAGGTATAAAAAAGATATTTGCTAAGAAATAGACACTCGATCCTACATGTAACAAAGCTTTTCATAGCCAAAGATAAGAATGTACCATAGAGTAATGCAATATATAGAGAAATGAAGGAGAAAGATAAAAATATACGACACTATGCTCACTTAGTTATAAGGAAAGAGAAAATGAAGGGTTAATGGGTCTTTGAAAGAAAATGAAAAAAAAAAAATGTGCTAAATGAGATATTTTATCATAATAAAGATGTACTCACAAGCATAATATTTCACTTAGGATGCTAATCCATAAGTAATCACAATAAATGCATGCAAGAGAAAATATAAAATTATAAGAGAATACAAGTTAATAATGAATATTGGAAAGAAGATAAGAAGGATCATATTATGTACCTCCCTAAGTGGTTTCAATTTATACTAGACATGTGATTTCAATCAAACATAAAATTACACTTGGGATGTTAGTCCACAAGTAATCACAATAAATGAATACAAGAATACATGTCATCATATAAAATGAAAACAAGTCAACAAAGAAAATGTATCCTATGATATATATAGAAAGAGAAAATAGGGCCTTTCCCCCCAAGTAAGGAGACAAGGGGAATGACTATCATGTTATCCACAAAGTAGGAGAAAGAACCCCTAAAATATAGGCTAACACTATCTCATAGCTAGAAGAAACATAATAGGGATGTAGATATATTAGGTAAAATGATCATGAAAAAGATACCATTCAACATTGCAAGTCATATGAAACTTAATACAAGTAATGGATTGAAAGGAAGGATGAATAATAGATAAAGAAGATTTCTTAGGGTCAATTAGATAGAAATGTAAAGGGAAAAAAATAATATGCATGTACTCATCAAATAAAAGTGTTGGATGTATAAATTCAAGAATATAAAATGTGGGTATGAATTCTAGGGTTTCCCAATCTTTAAGAGTTGAGAAACTACTCATAGAGTTAATGTGAATAGGATCCTTAGGATATAAATTTGAATTGGTAAAAATAAGGTCATAAGAATCATATTTTTCAACAAGACCTAAATTGAAGTAAGAAATGTCGTGAGAAGGGGGATTAAAAGTGCAATCTTCTATTTCTAAAGAACTCTTCGAAGGAGGATAAACTAAAATAATAAAGCCCTCATGTATAGAAGGAATTTCAATAGGATGCATAGAAAGAGGTTGATAATAAGAAATATACATGTCACTATCTAAATGGAAGAGTGGGGTTTTCGTTGCACCAAAAGATTGATATTTCAATGTGTGATATAACCACTCAACTTATACTACACAGGAGGTGGTTAATCCCTTTTCATGAATCTCAAGGGGAGTGTTGAAAAAATTTCTAACAATATCCCCCTTAGTGTTACCCAAGGGTCTAAGGATTTAAACCTGTAACCAAGCTTTGATACCACTTGTTAGAGTGGGGTTGCTATTGCACCAAAATTATGGTACACAAGAGGCGGTTAAGCCATTTTCATGAATCTTGAGAGGAACACTGAACAAATTTCTAACACTAAATGTATCTCACGAGGAAGGAAGTAATCCATGTCCATATCTAAGGTTTCATCCTGTTGAGATAATGAGTGTTGCACACATTGCATAATATTATTATGTTGTATTATTTTATTTTATTATGTAATGTTACACCTAGGAGCACCTAGATAGACATGCAACATGTATAAATTCTCATGGGATATACTTGATGAGTTGTATTGTAACATTGTGATAATATTTTAAGTAATTATTTAATATTGGGTAAAAGATTTAAATGTTTAATATTAATGGACATGCAACATGTATAAATTCCTATGGGATATACTTGATGAGTTGTATTGTAACATTATGATAATATTTGATGTAATTATTTAATATTGTGAGAAAGATTTAAATGTCTAATATTAAATGTGGGGTCAATGGGTTAGGTAGCACATGGTTTATGTAATACCACTTGGTGGCTTTGTGTGACTTGCTACTATATAAGTAGCTACAAGGGTAGTTGTAGAGATAAGACAAAAGGGAAAAAGACAAAAATGAGAGTTGATCAAGACAAGGCTTGAAAGGCTAGCCAAGGGAGCATTTGTGAAGGTTGGAAGCATGACATTATATGTGCAGATTCATGCTTATTCACGTGGATTTTTTGGTTGTGGCTATAGCTATGAAGGTTTCCATGATTGTATTGCAATGATTTTTTTGTTGAATAATACATGTTGATGGATGCTTTTGGACACTAGGTATTTTTCTCCCCCTCAAGGTATATCTTGTGTCACAATTTTGTGGGTGTGTTGTCTAGATTCTCTTGCATGTGGATTTCAATTGCATATTTATTTAAGATCTATTATGGGTTATGAGGAAGAAATTATTTTTGTTGTTGCAAGTTTTCTTACAAGTATATCAAAGCTATGATTTTATTGCTGTAACCCTAGATTGAATCTAGGGGAATGCATGAGAGATGAAAGAAAGGGCAAGATATATAGGGTTTCATAGGTTGTTTATTGTAGATCTGAGGGTTTTGAGTTTGTTTTTATGATGAGATGTTGGAAAATATGGGCATGTGAAATTGTTGGTAAGAAGGGTTTTTTGGATATTTCATTTAAATGAGGGTTTTAGGGGGAAGCTTGTAAAAATGACCTCTTGGGAAAAAATAGATCTCATCATTGGATCTAGGTTGGTTTTTACATAAATTTTGATATATAATATACCCTAGTTTGGCCATGTTGATAGATAAATATAAAGGTTTTTTAGTTTCAGTCTGTGATGACTATCAAGTTTAATCCTGTCAGAATTTTCATCACAAAAAAAATCACAGTGAAAATGGTGAGAAGTTTGTCTTGGTAAAATGACCATAACTCTCTCTCATGATATCAAATTTTGGGCTTCTTTCAATTGTTGAAAAGGTAATTCAGAGAATTGCAACTTGGTGTAGGTTTTGTTCTATGACTTTGACATTTTGTCAGGTTTAAAGAGCCTGAAAGTTAGATGCCAATTATTTAGAGCACAAATTTGGGCACAACTTGGACATACAAAGTTAGATTTTGGACTTTGAATAGTCAAAAAAAATATCTTGGAGAGATCTATACATTGATTCAAATTTGGTGTAGGTTTGACATGATTTATTTGGTGGTATATTGATCTAAATGGTTTATGATATATATTGATTGTGGTAACATTGTGAGTTTATGACATTTTATATTTTGGAGATTTGGATTTGATGTCATTTTGTACTTGGTTCATATTTTAGATTAGTCTCATGATAATATGGTTATCAATTTTTTATTTAGATATGTTATGATGACTTGTTGGGTGTACAAGTTTTGCAATGTTGTAAGCGGTCTATACTTACATGTTACACTTATGGCTTAGATATGGTTATCTTTGCCCATTGATCTTTCGTTATTGATGCATATTCAGATTGGTCACTTGGATTTGGGTTGTCTATGCCATTAGTTAGATTAATTTCTAATTTGTCTTCATGTAGAGGGGATGAGATGTTACCAAGTACAGTCATGGTGGAGGATTATGGTTCACTATTTTATTCTGATAGGTTGGACACTTTGAGAGTTAGATGATTAGTTCATGGATGTGATCATGGTGTCATAGATTTTGACATGACATGATTGGATATACAAGAACATCTTTAATGTTTATTGGTTTGGAATCCTAATTTTATTATGGTGGTGTTTCTTCTTGGTTGAGGATCATGGTTATTTAGTTTCTTTGAGGGACTCATGATGTGCACTTTGAGTTCTTTGATGGTTTGATGCCTTAGTTTATTCTTATGTTTAGAGGATGATTTTTTATCATGATTTCATGGATATCTTCAATACATGATTTAGTGGGAGCTTGTGATAGTGATGATGTGGCAATGTCAAATTAGTTCCTAGTTTGGTTTGTATCTTCTTGGTTTGGAGATCATGGTTTCACTTGGTATTGGCACTTTGGTTGTGTGTGTAGACCTCAAGGATCTTCATGTAGAAGATTAATTTTATGATTCCATTGGTGACTCAGTACCATGGTTGAGTGGGAGTTTTTTGCATTGGTATAGTTATAGAGTGTTTGTAGATGTTGGAGGTTTGTCTTAGATCTTGTTGCTACAAAAGCGTCTTTGACATTTGCATGGTGCACTTGTTATCTTAATGGTGAGTGAATATGGTTGGATATTGAGGACTCATGGGGCTCTTGGTTATATTAATGGTGTGTGGAGATGTTAATTCATGGTATGTGGAGATGATTTTCTTCATGGTGTGTGGAGATGGTTGCATTTTGATGACTCATGGGGTTCTTGGTAAAGGTGTGTTTTATGATTTCATTTGACATGCTATCCTTGGTATTAGGATTCTTTTATTATTATGTCATGGTATACTCTTGATATTCATTTAGAGTTTTGACATGTTATGGTGTGTTCATATGGAGCATTTTATCTCTTTGGTTGAGATGGTTTAAGATCATGTTGTCATGTTTATGTTCCTGTGACCATAGTTGAAACTTTGACATTGATCTTGGTTTACTTTATTGATATTGAATACATTGATTATTTGTTGGATATTTCATGATATTGATATGTTGCATTTGGAGTTGGCATGGTTGATTCGTTATAGGTGCTCATGGATACTTGGAGGCAGTGGTGATGCTAATTTCTCTTAGATTAGAGAAATATTTGTTGCGACAATTTTTTGGTTTTAACAAGAAGTAAAAGGGGCATTCACCTGATATGGATTTTATAGGAGATTTTTCTTAGATGAGTCTTTATTTGAGACTTAGATATCTTGGTGATCATTCTCATTCCCCAGTCTTGGTCTACTTGATGGTTTACTACTTGAGAGGTATAGCCCATTATTCCTCTTAGGTACATTATGTTTATGTTTATCTTTCATTGATATGGATCTTGAGCTATGATACATGAATTAGTTCTAGAGGGTTCATCTAAGATATTTTTTAGCATTGGTTATCTCCTTGTGCATATGTTTTTAGAATGGATGATTTCTAGAGATGGTCTTATATTGGGAATATTTCTTAGATTAGGAATGGTTATTCCTTGGTTTAAGAATGGTTTATGAGTTTGATCTTCTTGTGAGAGGCTTATATCTATGATTAGTTACATGGTATGGTTTGTGTTTTTGTAGCATCTTGGTTGGGGTTTTATGTAGGGGATCATACTTGACACAATTTATATCTAGAGGTGTGTGTACAAGTTATGATTTGTATGGTTTCTCTTTAGTCTTGGTTATCTTCCTTAATGTTTAGTTTTACTTACTTTGGATTTGAGATTGGTTGGAAACTGTGATCACTAATTTGTGTTCATGTATGTCATGTGAGAGATGACTTGGTAATTTCTTTATTTCTTTCCTTTGTTGGTTGTGAAGAACTTGGGAGAGTGTTGTGTTAGATTGTGGTGACTGATCAGGAAAGTACTGTACAAATTTTTTTTTGGGCAGTAGCTGACATATTATGGCCGACATATGGCCGACATGTTATAACCCTAAAGTAGTTTAATACTTGTATAAAAGGGCTTAGGGTTGGGTATTTTTTATAGTGTGTGGTGATACGAAATTGGTTCTTGCGACGGTATTGAGCTGTAAGGGATTACGGATTGTAATCAGGTTGTAATCACTGGATTGTAATAAGATCAGACTTGCTGTTTGGTGGACGTAGCCCAGGGATTGGGTGAACCACGTTAAATCTTGGTGCCTTGTGTTCATTTCTGTGTGTTCTATTATTTTCTGTTATTGGTTATATTTGCATGTAGTTTTTATTTCTGTCCGTGGTTTATCCTAACAATTGGTATCAGAGCTTGGTTTTGGCTTGGTCATGGGTTCAAATCTCCCCGGTGCCTTCTCGACCTGCATAAGCACTTGGTATGCGCGTCGAGGGGGAGATTTTTGGGTGATGCGACGCGCTTCCCTACCCACAGGTGGTTAATTATGTGGTGTTCCATGTTCACTAATAGTCATGGCTTTTGGTGCAATGGAAAATGGGACCCACAATTGGTATCAGAGCAAGGTTGTCTTTCAGTTATCCTCTGCAGGAAAGTCTCACGGTTAAGTGGGAGTCTCATAGTTGAGTGGGAGCGATGGCAGATGAGGGTAAGTTGAGGGTTGACAGGTTTAATGGGCAGAACTTCCAGTTATGGAAGATGCAAATGGAAGACTACTTATATCAGAAGGATTTATGGAAGCTGTTGGAAGGAAAAGCCAAGAATCAAGGAACTATGTCAGAGGCTGAATGGAATCTTTTGGATAGAAAGGCACTCGGAAGCATTCAATTATGCTTGGCACCATCAGTGGCATTTAATATTACAAAAGCAAAGATGACAGAAGATTTGATGAAAATCCTACCGACACTGTATGAAAAGCCCTTCACTTCAAATAAGGTATTTCTCATGAAGTGTTTATTTAATATAAAAATGGCAGAAGGTGGATCTGTTGCAGATCATTTAAATGAGTTTAATACTATTACTAGTCAATTATCTTCTGTAGGTATCAATTTTGATGAAGAAATTAGGGCTCTCTTGATTTTGTGTTCTTTGCCTGAAAGCTGGAATGGCTTGGTAATGGCAGTGAGTAATTCTGTTCCTGGATCTAGTACCCTAAAATATGATGATGTGATCGGTGTTATTTTAAGTGAGGAAACTCGTAGAAAATCCTCAGGTGGATCTACATCAGGAAGTACTTTAAATGCACAAAGCAGGGGCATAACGACTGAAAGAGGAAGTAACTCTGAAAATCATGGAAAATCAAGAGGAAAGTCAAAGGGGAGGAGGTCTCAATCGAGAGGACCAAATGATTGTTGGTACTATGGGAAACCAGGGCACAAAAAGAAAGATTGCTGGAATCGAAAGAAAAATGAAGGAGATAAATCAGATGGAGACAAGGAGGCAAATGTGGTAAGTAACAAATCTGAAGAGGATGCTTTGCTTCTGTCTTTAGAGAGTATTGATGATTCATGGGTTTTAGATTCTGGTGCTTCTTTTCATGCTACACCTCATAGAGGTTATTTCATTGATTATGTCTAAGGGGATTTTGGGCTTGTTTATTTGGGGGATAATGAACCTTGTCAGATTGTTGGAAAGGGAAAAATTAAGATTAAGTTGCAGAATGGGAATCATTGGCTACTACATGAGGTAAGACATGTTCCAAAGCTGAGTAGGAATTTAATTTCAGCAGGGCAACTCGGTGATGAGGGTTGTGTAGTTACTTTTAATGATAAAAATTGGAAGGTTTCAAAAGGTTCCCTTGTAGTAGCAAAAGGTGTGAAAGTAGGCACCTTATATCTTTGTACAGGTCATATTGTTCCTTCTACTTTGATTGTTTTAGAGAAAAATGAATGTTCAGGAACAATTACTGCAGTTGAGCAGGGAGAACAAATAGCTGCTGTAGATTCTGATACAGTGCTATGGCACAATAGAATTGGGCACATGAGTGAGAAACGTATGAAAGTACTTCATTCAAAGAAAGTTTTACCAGGTCTGAAATGTGTGAATATGGATTTCTGTGAAAGTTGTGTGTATTGAAAACAAAAGAGAGTGAGTTTTGTAAAGACTGGGACGGAAAACAAAAAGGAGAAATTAGAGCTTGTGCATACAGATGTATGGGGACCGGCTCAGGTATCTTCCCTTGGTGGCTCTCATTATTATGTTACATTTATTAATGATGCAACTAGAAAAGTATGGGTTTATTTCCTTAGACAGAAATCTGATGTATTTCAAACTTTTAAGAAATGGAAATGCTTGGTTGAAAATGAGACTGGTAAGAAATTAAAATGTCTCAGATCTGATAATGAGGGTGAGTATTGCAGTCATGAATTTGAAGATTATTGCTCCACTAATGGTATTCGTAGACAAAAAACTGTTCCAAGGACTCCACAGGAAAATGGAGTGGCTGAACGCATGAACAGGACTATAATGGAGCGCGCAAGGAGCATGTGGTTGCATGCTGGGTTGCCCTTACACATGTGGGCGAAGGCTGTCAATACTGCAGTATATTTGATTAATAGAGGTCCCTCTACTCCTTTGGGCTATGGTATTCCAGAGGAAGCATGGACTGGTAAGAAGGTGAGTTATTCTTTTCTCAAGACCTTTGGTTGTGAAGCTTTTGCTCATATAGACTCTGAAAATAGAACCAAGCTCGAAGCTAAATCAAAGAAATGTGTCTTTGTTGGATATGGCATTATGAATTTGGTTATAGGCTTTGGGATTTTGAAAATCCTAAAATTATAAGAAGCCGGGATGTCATATTCAATGAAAAAGTGTTATAGAAAGATCTGTTGCAGCAACATGAGAAGAAAGAAGATGATTATGTAGTGCTAGATGATACTCCAAAAGCTAATGTTCCAACCATTCCTCATGATGTGCAACAACTGTAACAACAAATACCACAGACACCAGTGAATGTTAGACGGTCAAAAAGGAAAATTAGACCTCCACAAAGGTTTTCTCCCTCTTTGTATTCTATTTTACTTACTGATGCTGGTGAACCTGAAAGTTATGATGAAGCTGTGCAGGTCGATACTAAGATTCAGTGGGAGTCTGCAATGCAAGATGAAATGGACTCTTTGCTGAAAAATAAGACATGGGATTTGTGCAAGTTGCCTGTAGGTAAAAAGGCTTTACAGAATAAATGAGTTTACAGGTTGAAAGAAGAGGAAGGAGGTAAGAAAAGATTTAAGGCTAGGTTAGTTGTAAAAGGATTTGCACAGAAAAAGAGAATTGATTTTGATGAGATATTTTCTCCTGTTGTTAAAATGACTTCTATTCGTACTGTTTTAAGTCTTGTGGCTACTGAAGATTTGCATTTAGAGCAGATGGATGTTAAAATAGCCTTTCTTCATGGTGATTTGGATGAAGAAATATATATGGCTCAGCCACAGGGTTTTGAGGTCAAAGGTAAGGAGAACTTCGTGTGCAAATTGAAGAAAAGTTTATATGGCTTGAAGCAAGCACCTCGGCAATGGTATCTAAAATTTGACAGTTTTATGCATGAGCATGGATATAATAGGTGTCAGTCAGATTACTGTGTTTATTTTAAGAGGTTGGATGATGATAGCTACATTATTTTATGTTTATATGTTGATGATATGCTTATAGCTGGGTCTAAAATGGATCATATTAAGGGGCTGAAACGCCAATTAGCACATGCATTTGCTATGAAGGATTTGGGGGTAGCAAAACAAATCCTTGGTATGAAGATTTGCAGAGATAGGAAGAACAGAACATTGACGCTATCTCAAGCTGATTATGTTGAGAAGGTGTTGCAACATTTCTCTATGGAGAATGCTAAAGCTGTCAGCACACCTTTACCTGGTCATTTGAAATTGACTAAGGAGATGTATCCCAAGACACAGGAAGAGGAGGATAAGATGTCCAAGGTACCCTATGCTTCAGCTATAGGAAGCTTGATGTATGCTATGGTATGCACTCGGCCAGATATTGCACATACAGTGGGAGTCGTTAGCAGGTACATGAGTCATCGAGGATTTGAGCATTGGAATGCTATCAAGTGGATTCTCAGATATTTGAGAGGAACATCCAATAAGTGTTTACACTTTGGGGGCTCTACTACTGATTTACAGGGCTATGTTGACTCAGATTTGGCTGGGGATATTGATACCAGGCGGAGTACTACAGGTTATGTCTTTACTGTTGGTGGGGCAGCCATGAGCTAGGTTTCTAGGTTACAGAAGATTAATGCTTTATCCAATACAGAGGCAGAGTATGTTGCTACTACAGAGGCAGCCAAGGAGATGATATGGCTTCAGTTCTTCTTGGAAGAATTGGGACATCCTCAGAAGGATAATTATTTTTTTACAGATAGTCAAAGTGCCATTCATCTTGCTAAGAATTCAGTTCTGCATTCTAAGACCAAACACATACAGTTGCGGTACCATTTCATTCGGTCAGTTTTGGAGGATGGGCAGTTAAAGCTGGAGAAAATACATACCAATGAAAATCTAGCAGATATGTTGACAAAGGTTGTAACAAGGGAGAAGCTAAAATCCTCTTCAGCTTCAGTTGGTCTTTTAGACTGAACATGAATAAAAGAATAGTAGAGTCCAGGATGGTTTGATCCAGTGGGAGCCCCATGTGGTAGTGGTATTGCTATAGGATCAGTCTCCAAGTGGGAGATTGTTGTTTAGTGTGGAGCCTGATCAGTCCCCAAGTGGGAGATTGTTAGATTGTGGTGACTGATTAGGAAAGTACTGTACATACTTCATAAATAGTGGGGTTCGGGGCATCACCCCAAATTTTTTTTTTTTTGGGCAGTAGCCGACATGGTAGCCAACATATTATGGCCAAAATATGGCCGACATGTTATAACCCTAAAGCGGTTTAATACTTGTATAAAAGGGCTTAGGGTTGGGTATTTTTTATAGTGTGTGGTGATACGAAATTGGTTCTTGCGGCGGAATTGAGCTGTAAGGGATTACGGATTGTAATCAGGTTGTAATCACTGGATTGTAATAAGATCAGACTTTTTGTTTGGTGGACGTAGCCCAGGGATTGGGTGAACCACGTTAAGTCTTGGTGCCTTGTGTTCATTTCTGTGTGTTCTATTATTTTCTATTATTGGTTATATTTGCATGTAGTTTTTATTTCTGTCCGTGGTTTATCCTAAGATGTTGGAGACTTGCGATGACATTTATTCTTGCAAGTTACTAATTTATGTATTGTGGATGTCCTTGATACTACATTAATTCACTTATTTGAGATGTTGTGGGTGGATCAATTATATATTTGACATTATCTTTTGTAGTGGGAGCTTCTTGGTATATATGTGGCAGGTATTGCTCTTGAGGCTTATGATTGCAGGTTACAAATTGGATATGTTGATTATGTGATATTCATTGGGTAAAACTTTGGAGGTATGGATACTTGGATGGGTTTGACACTTGCTATGGGTGATATTTTAGCTATGGATATTTGACAACTATAGATAGATGTGATTACCTTTGGATCAGGTTTTTGTACTTGACATTTCAATTGGTATAGGATTTTATGATTCTTTTGTGATAGGTTTGGTGACTTTTCTCTTTGGATGGCTTCTATGTGTGTCCTTTCATGGTGGCATTATAGGAGGTGTGATCATTTATGTTTGAGATGTATGGGATTGCTTCCTTGATCATTTATGTGGCTATAGATTGACCCTACACAATGTATACAACAAGTGGGAGATTTTTGAGATAATGGGTGTTTCACACATTGCATAGTATTGTTATATTGTATTATTTTATTTTACTATATAATGTTACACCTAGGAGCATCTAGATGGACATGCAACATGTAAAGATTCCCATGAGATATACTTGATGAGTTATATTATAACTTTGTGATAATATTCGATGTAATTATTTAATATTGGGAAAAATAATTGAATGTCTAATATTAAATGTGGGGTCTGATGGTCTAATTTTTCATAGTACAAAGAAGTTTCAAAAATATGTGTGAAAAATCATGTAATCACTATGTCCTACAGATTAGGGTTTATTTTTTATAATTTTTCAAAATTTTGTGTTACTCTAGTCACGCCTTGATCCTTATATTGTTTGAATTTGATTAAATTCTCAAGGTTTGTCATAAAAAAAATCATTAAAATGCCCTAAGTGTGTTGAAACCCTAGGTTATTTTCAAATTTTTGAAAGGGTTTGCAAAATTCTTAAGTTTTCTCCTTTACGATGTTACGATGTTAGGGTTTCCTGTAGGAGCGTTAAGCTCTCTTTCCTTAGTTTTTGTGGTCATGCTCCACTAAAAGATTATTATGATCATATGGTTGTGTGACCTATAACAATGAAGTGATGGATTATGAAGCTTTCCTAGCATATGATTGATCCTCAGGTAGAGAAGAGTAAAGCGCTTTTCACACTTTGTAAGTTTTGAGTTACGGTTCTACGGTGATGAGTTAAACCATATTAGTGAAAGAAATTCATTTAGGTATTTCTGATCATACATTTTTCTTTTGAGCATATGAGCATAATATTTTTTAAAAAGTAACCATACCTATTGTTTTACAAGGATACAAGTAATGTTTTGAGTGAATGAGCAAAAGGGTGGATCATTTTGGTTCATGCATTTATGTTTCATTGAACATTGTAAGAGCGTAAAGACCTGTAATGGTGTAAAGGATGTCTAAAGAGAATATTAAATGGTTTTAGGGTTCTACATTCAAGGGGAACCCATAAGAATGAGGCAAGGTTTCATTTCTTATATGTGCTTTCACTATTTTGACTTGCAAGCAATCGTAAAGTGATGTCATATATAGGGACGTGTTGTGTGGGACTTGACGAAGTGCCACTTGGGCCCTAAGAAGAATGAATCAAGTTGTGACATGTTGCAATTATCAGATGGGCCTGGTCTACATGGAGAATAACTTAAATCTTTCTTTTCACATGTGATTAAATCAACAGTAACGTTTCTTCTATTTTTCCTAAGATCTAATTTGGGTCGTTGATTCATTGAAAATGAAGAATTTTCATTATGCTCTTACATTTCTAAGTATACCATGAGGATGAAGAGTTGTTTCATCTCCATCTCTGTGGATATGAGATTTTTTTTGAGTATATGAGCATAAAAGGTAAATGGGTAATCAGATGAGTTCTTTATGATGCTACAAAGGGTGATGAAACATAAGAGTGGAAGGTGGGTTGCAAAGGCTTTTTGATGCTATGAGAATGAGGTAACTTGTGTGGGCATAAAGAAAAATAAAGAAAAGGCAAAGAGCATTATGATGCTACAGGGAAGGCTTCAAGCATATGACTGAAGGATAGATTTGTGAAGTATTACAATGCTTTGAAATTTGAAGCATAAGCATGGGGAGGCATGCTAAGAAGGTTTAAGATTTTACAGTAAAAGGGCCTGCATAAGAATGTAAAAGGAATTGCAAAATCATGCTTAACGAACATTAACACTTCTATGCTTGGAGTTTTCTAAAGCATCATCGAACAAACATAAAGGTATGCTAACTATATCTCCAAGGTTATGAAGATTGAAGGGTCTTGACTTAGCATAAAAGTTGAAGACCAAATTTGAAAAAGAGAATGGCTAAGGTGTCATGCCAGTTAAGAAGAAAGGAAAAATTCACCATAGCCAAGTCAAATAAAACACAGAAAAGTACTCTAGGGTCAAATTACACGATTGATATTCTTTGCTAACATCCTAAAAAGGTGGTATTAAAGCTTGTACATGTAGAATTTATTAAAGCTAGTAGATTGCATGATTAAAATATAAAAATTTGATTGAACATTCAGAGTATTTTCCATTCCAAAGAGCTCATGTTTTTTCTGTTATGAGAATTTTCAGGTGTCCCTAGCTTCGTGAGTTTTTGTGTTATTGTTGTAGGAGTTTGAAATACATTTGCAAAAAAATGGTTGACATGGACGTTGAAGAGGTTTTGGCTAAAGAAGTAGAAGTTGAAGATGAAGGTGATGATGTCATAGAAGTTATAGCTAAAGGAAAGAAAAAGAAGGGTGTTATGAAAATAGAAAAGGAATCGAGGGTTTGAAAGCCAAACAAGCACATAGAGGATTGGTTAAAAATTCTTCTAGGGTCATCCAACACAATTTTAGCAAATGATCATGTTTTTAAAGACCCTTACTTCTTGTGCAAGGATGCAAAATTCCCTAAGGTCAATGGCTTTAATTTTCTTTTGTATTTTTATCAGAACATAATAGAAAATGTGTTAGTGTGCAACCCGTGGAACATAAATATGGAAAAAATGATATTCCCTAAGGTATTTGTTGACATGGACCTGTTGAAGGCTTTGATAGATTCTTACAATCTAGTTTAAAAGGTCATTCCACAGGCACAATGGAAGTATTTTGTGCACACTTGATAGGACTTCTTTCATAGAAGCTTTCAGTTTGGAGGGGCAAATGGATGTGTCTATTGATATTGATGTTTTACAGGTAAATTGGTGAGGAATAAAAATTATTTTCTAAATCATGTGATGCTACCCCATATCCCTTACAATGTCAAAAAGGATGGGAAAATTCCAAAGAAAGTAGAGGATCACTTGCCATTGAGCAGATTCAAAAATTACTTAAAGAATATAGTGTATGGATTGCACAAGGTTCTAGGAAGTGATGAGGTAGAAGATTGTCTATATGGTTCATTATTTCTGATAACATGTGATGTGCAAGACCCTTTCTAGAAGAAAGAATATGATTACATGGGATTCATCATGGATAGCATGCACCATCAAATTGTGAATTCTTAGAAGGGAGAATTGAAGGACTTCAAATTCCACCATTATTCATTGCTCATGCACTTGATCCTCTACAAAAACATTGGCTGCATCAGTCAAGATTTCATTGATTAAACTTCTGATGAATTTGGTGAGTTGCCTATACAATTTTGACATGCATTTGGGATAAGAAATTTCATTATTCAAATGCAAATATATTTTTCAATTTTTTTAGTTCTGTTATCATGAGAATGGTAGATCATACTTTCTTTAGGGCCCCCAATGTTTTGAAAACATTACTTAGACCTTCCTTTTTAGATGAGAAAATGAAATTAGATCACAATTGGGGTGATATATTTTTGTTTAAAGAATGTGCATTGATGAGAGTCTATGCATGCCCATAGCCACCCCATTTACTGCCTAAATATCTTCCTCCTAGATTAGCTATTGTTGAATTCTTTTGGCAATTTTTATTAATGAACAAAGAAATGTTTCCTCCCTCTTTGCACAAATCTAAATTTTTTTGTAGAAGTTTTAAGATAGGAGATTTTTTAATTGAGAAGAATGCCTATGAAGAATTAAGTGAGTACTTAGGTCAGCATACATTTGCTAGTGGACCTTATAGAATGTATGGCCCATATAACTATATAACCAATGAGGTCAAAGCCATTAGGGGTTACATTCTGCCCCCTAGAAAACCAATCCCTATAGAAGACCTAATTTCTAATATAGTAGCAATAGGGGAGGCTATTGAGCTCCTAGGGAAATATGGAGAAATTAGGAAAGTGGAGGATGCCTTGAAGAGGACTAACCTAGATTTCAAAGGTTTTTATACTGATATCCCTTATCTTGGAAATTTGAGAAAAATGTTTGAAAATTTTGATCACATCATGGCTCAAATGCCAAATTAGCCAGAGGGAGAGGAGGCAATGGTGAACAGAGAATCCCCTGAGCTTGATGTTCAATTGGAGATTGATGTTGAAGAGGAAGAACAACCATCATATTCCACATGGGTGGTCAAAGGAAACAAAAGGTAGAAAACAATGCATATACCAGAGAAGGTGGTGAGAAGAGCCTTGTAGGTCATGTCAGGGAAGGATCAATATTTTGCTGATATCAGGCAAAATTACATGCAGGAAAGGGCTACAGAGGTAGGAAGAGCCTCAAGTGATTTGCAGATTGCAACTTCTAGATTGGATGATAGACTCCTCCAATCTAAGAAATTTATGGAGGATGATGACTTTATCAAATCATCTAAATTTAAAAGTTTTTTATATAAGATTAAGAAAAATGAGCTCACATTGAGCCTCATGCCAGGAGAGGATCTTGAAACGAATAAGGAATTTGTTGATAAACTGCTGGCATATGATCTACATGGTGAAACTATGACCCCTGTAGAAGCTAGGGAATTGGTTCATAGGAGTGGCATGATTTTAGTGCCAGGGTGGGATATAGAGAAAGCCTTTGTTCTTGACTTGGTGAGAAGGCAAGATAAGGCAATTAGCTATGAAGGCAATAACAGTGAAGGCCTAAATAGAGGGTCAAGTTTTAGTGTAGATACAAAGACCCTAACAGTATGGAGTGTTGCCAGTGACACCAAGAAACCCATAATGATGGATATCAAGGAGACTTCTCAGGGAAACATGATTGTCTAGATACTAGATAGTACCACTGGCAAAGAGATATCCAACCTAGTTAAACACTTTGCACTTATGAATGAGGCAAAGGTGGATCAAATTGAAGATAGGCTTGCTACTACATATAATGAGTGTTTAGATGTGAGAAGATTGTATGAGGAATAGTTGAAGACCAACTATGTGCAGAAACAAAAGATAGAAGAGTTGGAGGGAAAAGTATAGAGCTTAGAAGCAGAAGTGGCATCCCTAAAAGACCAACTCAAGACTAAAGAAAAGGCAGAACATGCACAAAGGAATGTGGAAGAAGCGAGGCACACTGTGGAAATAGAGGCCAAACAAAAGATATAACCATAGGGGTGACAGTGTCTATGCCTGTTGTGAGTGTGGAAGTAGAGGTTCCCCAATCTGATAATGCACCAAAAAGGGGTGTAATGATGAACATGCTAAATCACAGGGTAAGTATCTTGAAGAGGATATCTCAAGATGCATACAATGCATTCACCAACTTGCAAGCTATAGAGTAAGTATGTAAGGAAGCTATAGGTTGGCTTGACCCAATTTTCCAGCAATGGGGACCTTACATGCAATTTTTTGATAGATTGATACCTTTACTAGCCAAGAAACTAGACCTCCCTAATAAAGTCATTTTTGTCAAGGAGGGTATGGAAAAAGTAAAAGATTTTCTGAAATTCTTTATAGGAAAATTAACAATGATTTAGAATAAGATGAAAGTGTTGGTAAATGGGTTTTATTCTTTAATTCTTTAAATCCTTAATTTTGATGGCCAAGTGAAAGATTGGAATGAGTGGTCTGGTTCTTTTGACCACATTGCAAGTTTTCCATAGGTGACATCCATTCTTGAAGGTGATACTGATGAGTTTTCTTTCAATGAACTCATTAACACTCTGTTCAAAATTGAAACTGAAATTAATAGGTTCATAACATAGGGGAAAGTAATCAAAGATGCTAGGTGGAAAAAGTTTGTTGGTGAGTTCACAAAAATCAAGACATATGAGTGGCCAACCAAAAGAGAGGTCATTGTGTGGGAGGAAATTGTGGAAATAAAAGCTTTACCAATAGGGAGTAGTTAAAGGAAAAGATGAAATTGAAGATTTGATGTTCCAACTATCCTATGCAACTCATTTCACCTTTTTTGTTTATGTTATGATTCAAAGATATTTTTAAAAAGTTTTTTGTATTTCTTGTTAAAATGGACACCTATCAGTTACATTTGCCCTTTGCTTGTTGCAACTCATGCTTTATAAATGAGTTTTCAAGGCATTGTGATGGGTCCAAATGGCTTGTAAATTTTTTTTCTCTCAAGAAAAGTATAGTCAGTCGAATAATATGTAGTTGTTTTTAGTTTACTTTCAATTGTGTAATTTTTGATACTATATAGAAATGATAAAATCAACAAGATATTGGGGGCTTCTCATTGAGTTTTTATTGGTCATTATATTAGTCATCTAAAAGGATAATACAAAGGGGTATTTGCATCAGATCTATGTCACCAATTTCTATCTCCATTTTATGAGTTTGTTTACTTTGAAGTCATTTGAATAAGGTCTAATTGATTGAATGTAGTTTGGATGGTTTGTATGCTAGCTCTATTGTTGCTTTTAATTCAAAGAATTAAGTAAATGCTTTAGTAGATTAGTATAGTTTATAAGTTTATGAAATTGATAGTTCATAAGAATGGAAATGGGTGATTACAATTGATAGACTCATTTACAAGTTATTTGAATTAGATCTTCCACCAATAGTCACTCTTTTGCCCAATGGATAAGGCGCTGGTCACATAAGTCAGAATTGAGAGAGAGTAAATTCTACCATTACATATCAAATCAATTATAAAATCAAAATCATTTTCATTCCATTTTGTTCAAAGTCATAAATGCTGGTCACCACTCATTTATATCTAGTTTCTGAGTCTTAGGTAGTTGCTATTCTCCATAACCATTTGTAAACCCTAGGAGAATTATGACAAGATTTTCTTATGAGGGATATATAGAAGCCTAAAAATATTAAAGAATTGGATGAACTGTGTACATTTTTGAAGATAAAAGATGAGAATTAGAATGAAACTAAGATAATTCTCATACATCAGTTAGCACTTGAAATCATCCCTTAGGTATACCCACCTTAGTTTTACAAAGCCTAAAGAGTAGAAAACTATTCTTGGTTTTGTTGAAGTTGGGTCCAAGTGGTTTGCACATGTAATTTCTAATAGGAAGTGGCTAATACTTAGGATATGTGAGTATAATCATTTTGCTATTGAGAATTTTGTTGTTCAGTAGTTGTAAACACCAATAGGGTCAATTGGTTAGGTAACACTTGGTTTTAGCACATGGTTTATGTAATACCACTTTGTGATTTTTTGTGACTTGCTACTATATAAACAACCACAAGGGTAGTTTTAGAGATAAAACAAAAGAGAAAATGCAATAAGGATAGTCAAGCAAGATAAGACTTGATAGTTTAGCCAAGGGAGAATTTGTGAAGGTTGGAAGCATGGCATGGGATGTGTGGGTTCATGCTTATTCACATGGATTGCTTGGTTGTGGCTATGGCTATGAAGACTTTCATGGTTGTATTTCAATGATGTTTTGCCGAATAATACATGGTGATGGATGATTTTGGAGGTTGATTTTTCCCCACCTCAATAAGGGTTTCCCAGGGTATATCTCGTGTCACATTTTTGTGGGTATGTTGTCTATTCTTTTGCATGTGCATTTCAATAGTATATTTATTTTAGATCTATTATGAGTTACAAGGAAAAAATTATATTTTTTTATTGCAAGTTTCCTTATACATCCAAAATAGAGTAATTATCAAAGGAGGGAGGAAAACACACATTAGATGAGGATTTTTCATGAGGAAAAGAGTACTCAATATTCCTATCCAAGTACTCATACCAAATAGTAGCACTATCAAGGTTAGGAATATCATGAATCACTAAAGGTTGATAAACATAATCTTTAGGAAGATGAGCCTTAATTAAAAAAAATATCTAATAACCACCATATGCATAAGATGGGACATCTTGAATGCGATTAATGAAGCTTGAAAATAAAGATAACAACCTCATTAAAATAAAATGTAATGTAGATGCAAAATTTTTTTATTTTTTATTTTCAAAACACAAGTATATAAAATGTAATCTATATGAAAATAATACAAAGGAGATCTAAATATGACTAATGAAAACAATAACACATAAAGTAGATCTAGATATACCAAAATATAAAATACAAAGAGAGATAATGAAAAATAAGAGAGATATCAAGAGACAAATATCTAACTCCAAGAAAAGTGGGTAAGATGTTGGGTTCATCAAAATGTTTAGGGGGAAATGAGAGACACTTTAATAGGACTGTAGATCTCCCAATTCTGAGGTCCACTAAGCCATTCAAATATGTGTGTGAAGGAAAGATGTGAATTTCCAAATATGATTCCACTTATGATCCAAATTAGATTAGCTAGAACCTAGAGAAAGAAGGGAGCTAATACTAAATTTGAATTATAAAGAGAAATACAATACAAGGAAATATACTCTTTGGCCCTTGATATGATAATGTGAATGTGAAATTGAACTAATTGCTTAAATAATGTAAATCTAGATGCCATGCGAAGATAATCGACCCAATTAAGATATAATTCTAGTGTAAAGATATGAAAAGAAATAAAATATAAATGACTCACCTTGAAATGCATAGAGGAAGATTTATATTAGCTCCAAAACTCGTAGATTTGAATTATTTCTAAATATTCATCCTTGGATCTTGGAATAAAATGAGGAAAGGAACAAAACCAAAAAATCTCCTAAAAAACTAAGACTGAAGGACTAGGTCAACTTGGGAAGATGTCCTACAACCAGGTTGACATAGCTCAACGACTTGAAATTGAATTCTCTAGAAAGCTCCCAAAAATTAGTTTCCAGATCTATAATCTTTCACTGATAGCCTGCAAATTAACATAGAAAAGAAAGGTTTTGGAGTTGGGGTTTGACAAGGGCTTGCCTTGATCAAGCCCTATGTTATGGAATTAATCGTAAATTAAAATGTAAACAATCAAAGAAATGCTTGATGTAGTAGATTTGAATAATATCAAGTGAAAGACACAATTACCTTCATAGATGCAATTGCCTTTGATATGTGACCAAGTATGCAAGTATAATAGCCTTGAATTAAAGAAACCATAAGAATTAAAAGAAGCCAAAACCTCATGTATTGAAATGTATGTGACATTCCATTAATGAATAATAGAAGAAATTGAATAGATTAGAATGATTAATTGTCTCCTTAGATCCAAACTCCACTACCACCTTGAAGGAAGAAGCTTGATGGAAGAAGGAGATGCTTGAACTTGAATGCTTGAAGATGCTTTCTTGAAGAAGAATGTCTTGAATACTTTCTTTCTTATGGATGTCTTGAGAATGTGTGATCACTTGAGAATATGTGATATGAAAATGAATTTCCCAAGACTCCTTTTATACTAGTTTTCAGGCAGGAAAACAACTCAGGCCAACTAAGGAAGTGATTAAATTAATTGGTAGACTCTAGAAATTTCAAGCCTTGAACCCTGCAATTATTGGGGACTGAGTCAACCTAGTCCTAATGGAGAGGTTAGAAAGGCCACATAAAGTGCCAAGAGGTGGTGTAGGTTAAAATGGAAGATAGTGAAGAGAACATGGGATGTGGTCAAAAGGGTATCAAAATGACACCTAGAAGACCATGTTGGAAAGCAAGAGGTGACAAAGAGGAGTAAAATAGAAGAGGAGAGGAGAAAAAGAGATTAAAACCACACTAAGGAGGGCTAAATGGTCTCAAAATGAAGTGTGTCCATTTTAAGATGGTACACATTTTATTATGTTACACTTGATTGCAACTCCATAATGATTTATCCCAGGATGACCACTTAAGGCCCTAACCACCATTGAAATCCACTCTGTTAATAATTCTCCTAGAAAACTCTCGTCTATGCTCCAATAGAATTCAAATGTATAACTCATCAAATAATAATGAAAGACTCAATTAGTCATAAGATCCAAATGAATACAAAGGAAATATTTGTTTCGTAAAGAATGGAATCTCAAAACCAATCTTAAGATCCATATATGTTCATAACAAAAGGGGCATAATCATCAATTCTCTTAGGAACCCCTCTAATTTTAGTGCTTAAACCAAGGTCTCATATCTCGATTGAACATTAAACCAATCTTATAAGCATTTATGGATCCAATAGAGAAAATGTATACCAAAGGTCACAATAGGCTATAATTACAGTTAAATACTTTAAGACCTCATAAATATATGATAATAAGCAATGCACAATAAAATATAGCATTGCAAAAGATTATAAGTCACAAAATTAGTTATATCCTCATAGTCTAGATATAAATCATGAAAATTTCTCAAAGCCTTGGGTGGACACATGGGAATCCCATTTACTAAACCTCACAATACTGATTTATCAAACTGCAATATTTTAATCACCCATAATAGATATAGAAAACTAATACATTCATTTACACAAGTCAAAACGATTAATTCTATCATGAGGACAATCAATAAGAACACCACACTTAATAATAGACCATAAATCATAACATAACCTATTTAATTTATTTTCCCACAAATTATTTGTAAAAAGATTAAAAATTATCTAACCCTTAACACATTAATTTTATTAAAATAAATTTGCATGTAAATAACTATATCTTCAACACACTTTTATGATGTTGAATAATAAACTTAAAACTATATTTTATTCACATTTGGCCTACCTAATTTCCTAACTAAATTGTATTCATATTTATTAGAATAATGTAATAACACTAATTGCCTATTTAACTAAATCCTATGCACATTAGTTTAGGAAAAAAAATATGGCCCTAATTTCTAAAGTCTGGAATGAACAATAAACCATACTTATTACAACATTCTAGATTAAGCTAACAATTTTAATTTCTATCTACTAGAATCTAATTGCTAAACAAAATGACACTAATTCGGGAAATGGTAAATTAACATAAGTGCTTCAATCTTACCAAAAGAAACAATGACTGGTTAAAATAAACTAAATATATGTTGTTTTCAATTAGATTAATTCTAAATACAATTAACACTAAATTATTTATTTTATTATTTCTCAATAATATTTTGTAAGATTAATATTACCCTAATTTATCAACAATAACTAAAATAAAATGAATTAGAACTACAAAATATCAAATTTAGATTAATAACTATTATAATCTCTCAAATTTAAGTAAATCAACTTAATAATATATAATTTTTTATTTTACCGATCATACATTTTAAACAAAATTAATATAGATTTTAATTAACTAAATTTTAAAAGATCTTATAGATTTAAATAGTATAATAATCTTTTTAAATATCTATAACATAAAATCTAATTAAAATCTACAATCATCATAAAGAATCAATTAATCAAAGAAACAAACAAAAAAATGATTACTAACAAATTTGGGAACATAGAAAAAAATCAACTCGGAGAAAATGCCAATTTGAATTTTTGTTTATAATTAAGAAACTCAAATATTTTATTGATTTAGAATTCTTCTAAAGTGGAATTTGTTCCTTATTCTTTGAAATAACTATTCTAACAAAGTGTCATGTATATGTATAGTGGCTAGTACTTGTTGTATTAAAAATTATACAATTATAAATAACATATTAATATTTTTAAATATAGATAATTAAATATATTTGTACAATTAATCTTTATTTTTATTTTATATGCAAATCTAATTATAATACTAGTAAAATATCAAGTCTTATTTTCTTTCAATTTTAATATGAATTTTCATTAAATTATAATCTTATTAATTACAAAATAAATAACTATATTTTTAATTTTATTTTTGTCTTACATTTATTTTAAGATATAGTTTTTAAATAAATATAATCAATAATATTACACACATTATAATATAATAACTTTTATATTATATAAATTATAATTATCATATAATAAATATTTTCAAATATATCATAATTATAAATATACTATTTTTAAAATTTAAAAATACAATTCCATATAGAATTTTATTTAAAATAATTAGAATCTAAAATTTTAATTAGAGTAAGATAAAAATGCAACAAAGAATAATTTGACAGAACTATATGGAGAAATATGCTAAAGTAGTGGAGAATTCACTAATCATGGGAACCCATTTATAAAGGTGGTTAGCAACTTGTTCCTCAAAATCACATATAAGAGGCCAAATGTTTTAGCCAATAAAATTAAAAAAAATTAAATTTCTTTCTTTATTGGAAAATTTCTTTGAATGCAAGATTTCAGTAGGACAACGAGTTAAACTAGTTAAGTCTAAAATGAAAGGTGTAAATGGAAGTTTGTTCATGAAGAGCGAGTCAAAGAAAACAAGAAAAATATTGTTTATTGGAAGAAGATGGTTAGTTTGGTTTGGAAACTTATATTCCTAAGGATTATGAAGTCTAACTACATCAAAGAAGGCCAAATTTGAGACAAAGAGATTATACATGTATATCATTACATATGCAGAAGAATTTTAGAAGCTAAGCCTTAGATCCAAAATCTAAGAATTGGAATGTGTTGAGGTAGAAAGATATTTAAATGGATTGAGAATGAACATCCAAGAAGAGCTATAACTACTAAGTCCCAATACAGTAGCAAAGTGTTATCAACTGGCCTTAAAAGTGGAGGAAAAGATTAAGAGAAGACAAGAAAGTAACAATAGGAATAGGGGTAGGCAACCTTACAGAGGAAGAGATTCATTTAGGGGAAGGAGTCCTAAGTTTCAGTCATAACCAAAAGTAAGTTAAGAAGGGATTAGATCTAATTCATTTAGAAGTAACCTTAGAGGTAGAAGACCAAGTTTTAGAGGAAGATCATGAGGGAGATCAAATGGGTCAATAAGATGTTATAATTGCAACCAAGAAGGTCACATGTCTCACAAGTGTCTAGGAAGGGAAAGCTCTAGTTCTCAAGAAGAAAGAAGAGCACATTTAACACAAGAAGTTGATTCACAACATGACATTGATTATGTTGGTTATCTAGAGAAAGGGGAAGCTCTAATGATGAAAAGAGTTCTTCTGAAAATGCCTACAAAATTAGAGTAGCCACAAAGGAAAGAATATTCAGGAAAAATTGTAAATTTGGAAGAAAGTTTGTCAGGAACAAATTGATTCTAGTTCTACATAGAATTTTGTGTCTCTTGAGATGGTGGAGAATCTGAAAATACCAAGAATTATTCACCCATACCATACAAATTGTCATAGCTCAACAAGGGGTTGTAGACAATAGTTAAAGAACAAGCATGGATTGAATTTTAGATTGGAGCATACAAAGATAATTTATTATTTGATGTTGTTAACATGGACACTTACCATTTGCTTTTTGGTAGGCCATGAAAATATGACGTCAAAGCACACCACGACGAGGTCAAGAACACCTATACAATCACTAAGAATGGAAAGACCACTGAATTAATGCTATTGATTGAATCCAGTCAAGAAGAAATCAGACCTAAAGAATCCAAGATTATGGTGATGGATAAGAAATAATTTCTAAAGGAGATTAAGGGAAAAAATTCCCACTTCTTGCACTAGTAACTATTTTGAAAGATGAGCTACAAGAGACTATGAAGGAAGAAACTAAATTAGAAAATGAAGATTTCAGCCTAAAAGTAGAAGTTACAGGAAAGAAGGAACCAACTATAAATGAAGAATTAAAATCAATACTTAATAAGTACAAAGGCATAGTTTCTAATGAAAAGCCTAGGAGTTTGCCTCCCATGAGAGAAATCATTCATTGCATAGATCATAAACTAGGGTCAACATCAACCAAAAAAGTTGCATATAAGCTAGCACCACAACAAAATGAGGAAACAAAAAAACAAATTCAAGAATTTCTTGAAGCTGGCTTGATTGGAAATAGTGTAAGCCTGTGTGAAGTACCTATTGTACTAGCACCTAAGAAAGAGGCAACATGGAGACTTTGCACAAATTGAAGAGCCCTCAACAAAATCACTATAAGGTATGCATTTCCCATGCTCAAAATTGAAGATTTACTTGATTGTTTAGGAGGTGTAAAGTATTTTTCAAAGATATATTTAAAAAGTTGTTACCATCAAATAAGAATTAGGCTAGGAGATTATTAGAAGACACCATTTATAACCAGTAAAGTATTATATGAATGGATGGTCTTCCAATGATCCTAGTACATTTATGAGACTCATGGATGATATTCTCAAGGATTTTGTAGACAATTTTGCAACAGTCTAATTGGATGACATTATAGTTTTCAACAACACAAAGGAGGAGCATTTGCAACATCTAGACATGGTGTTAAGGTGGTTATAGGAAGAGAAGCTGATGATTAACTTAGATAAGTGTAATTTTATGCAAGAAGAGATGACATACCTTGGATCTATGATATCCTAAGGAAAACTCAATATGGATCAGGATAAGATAAGTGCAAACCTTTTTGGGACAACTCCCAAGACTATTGTAGCAGTTAGAAGTTTTCACAATTTAACAACCTTCTACAAAAAAATTATTAAAAATTTCATCTTGATTTGTGCACCTATCTTGAATACTATAAAAGGAGGACAAAAATGTAAATTTGTATGAAAAAAGGAAACAAATGAAGCCTTTGAACTCCTTAAGAAGAAAGTAGCCCAACAACCAGTCCTCACATTTCCCAATTTTAGTGAAGTCTTCCAAATAGAATGTGATGTTAGCCACATAGAAATAGGAGGTACACTTAGCCAATAGGGAATAACTATAGCTTTCTTTAGAAAAAAACTAAATGAAGCTAAACAAAGGTATTCTTCATATGATTTAGAGATGTATGCCCTTGTCCAATCCCTCAAGAAGCGGAGACACTACTTGGTGTCCAAAAAATTCATTATATACATGAATAACTACGCCCTAAGCTTCATAAATGGTCAAAAAAAAATTAGTTATAGGCACATGAAATGGGTGGAGACATTACAAGATTTTACCTTTTCTGTAAAGCATAAAAGGGGAGTTTCTAATAAGGTTACAGATGCCTTAAGTAGAAGAGTGACACAAGGAGAAATTGAAAAGCTAGGGCCAATGGAACACCTAACTATCCAAACACCTCCCTGAGTAAAAACAATGGAAGAAAACAACATAGAACAAGACCAAGGAGATAAGGAACACCAAATTTTTTATTGATTCATCAAATTATTAGCTTACATGACCAACTACAAGGCCTTTTGGGTTACAAACCAATACAAACAAATCAATTTCAAGATCCATGATCTGTATCAAGCCAACTCTAAACTTGCTCTTCCAAGATCATCTGCTCCAAAATCTCTAAGTCCTTCCTAACCTAAACCTAAACACCCCTATTTATGCTTGTCAAAATAACTTATAGAAGATTCTATATATTTACATAAGAGAAAGTTGACCTCAAAATGATTTGCACACATCCCAAGACATGATCCTTGCATTAAATTCATGATCCAAATTAATTAAATAAGTCAACTCAAACTAAGAATCAATCATAGAAAAACTCAATCAATGAAGGAACCAAACATCAACAAACATCTTACTCACTTGACACATGAAGGGACACTCGACCAACAAAGTATTCGACCAATACTTAACAAGTTGGCCCACATCGAACAACTTAGCCAACCCTAAGAAACTCAGTCAACACTAAACAACTTGACAACAACTACAACTTGACAACCACTAGAACTTGGCACTTACATGCATAATGAATAAAGATGAGCATAATAGCAAGACAACCTAGGATGCTCTTGCATCAAATAATTGAGGTTGAAGAAATAATTCTCCTAAATCATTGAGATGTCACAACCTGAGTTAAATCCAACTTATATTGAGAAATCCATGTAGTATCTTCAAAATGTTTATTATTCCACTTTACAAATATTCATAGTAGTCCTTTCCTCTTGTTCTTTTACTAATTCTTTGATCTAGTATCTATTCAACCTCTTCAATCTACTTCTTAGGATAATCATTTGGTAGAACAACTTCATCATCTAATTCATGATACTTAACAAATTAGAAACATTAAATATAGAAGATATATCCATGTCATCTTGTAACTCAACTTCATAAGCACTCCCACTATCAAAATTTCTCAAAAATCTACAAGGACCAAACTTCTTCATTTTTAGCTTACTATATGTTTTAATAGGAAATCTATCTTTCTTTAGATGAACCATCATCTCATCACCAACTTCAAAAAAATGATGTCTTCTAAAATTGTCATCATTCTCCTTATACTTATGATTACTTTGTTCCAATCTCAAGTTCACTTCCTCATGCAAAGAAGTCATAAAATTGGCAAATACTTCCCCTTCAACACTTCTCTCCTCCTCACCAGCAACATCCATAAAATTTGATATACTTTTAGGTTGCATTCCACTTACAATTTCAAAAAGTTTTTTCCCAATACTCCTATTCACAAAATTATTATATGCAAAGTCAGCTTCTACCAATACCATATCCCAATTGCTTGGCTTATCTCTAACTAAACATCTCAACAAATTACCCAAGCTTCTATTCACAACCTCTATCTATCCATCTATCTATGGATGAAATGTATAACTAAACTTCAACTCATTATCCATCTTCTTCCACAAAGTCGTCCGAAATTAACCAACACATTTGTTGTCTCTGTCAAAAATAATACTTCTTATTAACCCATGCAATCTAACTATCTCTTTGAATAAAATCTTAGCAACATGCACAACATCTGATGCCTTCTTACATGGTATGAAATGTGCCATCTTAGAAAATCTATCCACAACAATAAGTATGAAATCATACCCTCTTGTTGTCTTAGGTAATCCAAGAACAAAATTCATATTGGATGTCACTCCAAGGTTTCTCAGGAATAAAAATAAGTGTATATAATCCAGTATTATTACTTACTCCTTTTGCAACTTGAAAAATCCCACATCTCCTTACAAACTTATGAACATCCTTATACATTTCTGGCCAATAATATTTATCCTTAAGTAAATTCAATGTCTTATGAATTCCAAAATGTTCAACCAATACACTAGAATGTTTTTTCTTAATCAAATTAACTCTCATAGAACTTCTTGGTATTTAAAACTAATTTCTTTTGAACAACATACCTTCTTGAATTAAATCCTCATCATACTTACTTCTAGTTGACTTGGTAGATTTGGTGCTCCACGCTCTCTCTATGCCTCAAAAAACTTAGGGTCAGTATCATGCACCTCCTTCATTTCATCAAAACCAAGAACTACAACCTTCATCTCGGTAAACAAATATTATCTTCTTCTTATGGCATCTGCAACTCAATTAGTGACTCCACTCTTATGCTTGATGAAAAATGTGAAACTTTGAAAATATTCAACCTACTTCATATGTCTCTGATTCAACTTATGTTGACTTCCTAAATACTATAAATATTTATGATTAGTGTACAACACATACTCCTAAGGAATCAAATAATGTCTCCACTTCTTCAAATCTTGAAGAATAGCATACAAATATTGATCATATACAAAATACTTCTTTTTAGCATCATCAAAAAGTTTACCTTCTTGAATCAGCACAACTCCAATCACTAAAGAAAGCAACAGGTTTACCTTCTTGAATCAACACAACTCCAATCACTACCACTTTCATCATACTAAACTTGAAATACCTTATTGAAATTAGACAATGCTAATATAGGTAACTCAAAAACCTTTTGTTTCAAAGTATCAAAACTCTTGTTAGCTCCATATGTCCACTTGAAATCCTTTTTATCTCCTCTCATAGTCTCATTCATAGCATTACAAACATAATTGAAATTCTTTATAAACTTTCTATAAAAACTAGTAAAACCATGAAATGATCTTACCTCACCCACATTCTTAGGTGTAGGCCATTCCAAAATTTCTTTAGCATTCTCAAGATCCATTATCAAACCATCAACTAAAATCACAAATCCCAAATACATAATCTCTTCTTGCATAAAGAAACACTTCTTCAAATGTATCAGCAACTTCTCCTTTTTCAATCTTTGCAATACTTGTCTAACATGATCAAGATGTTCTTCCTTAGTCTTAATTTATATTAGAATATCATCCAAATAAAAAATCACAAAATTACACAAGAATCTCTTTAAAATCTCATTCATCAACCTCATGAAATTACGTGGTGTATTAGTCAAACTAAAAGGCATTACCAACCACTCATACAAACCATCTTTTGCCTTGAAAGTAGTCTTTCATTCATCACCTTCTTTGATTATAGAAAAATAAACTTGGATCTTTTTCATCCCCTTCTCAAATTATTTTCCATTAACCATGTAAACTCTAACATTAGTACAATTTAGTTCATTAGAAGGTTCAATCAAAAGCAATGCTATTTTCTTTTCTCCATTCACCCAAAGTGTATATTGATTTAATCTAACATCATGCACAACATGTCTATCATACTACCAAGGTCTACCTAATAAAATATGACAACAATCCATAGGCATAATATCACACAAAACTTTATCAAAATAGTTTACAATATTGAATTTCACAACACATTTCTAAGTTACCAACAATTTATGCTCATCCTTGACCCATGAAACATGATAGGGTTTAGGGTGTCTCAACCTCTACAATTTCAACTTTGTAACCAACTCCTTTGATACCAAATTCATTGAACTTCCATTGTCAATAATTAATTTGCAATATTTTCCTACCATCTTACATATGGTCTTCAAAAGACTTTGCCTTAAGACAGGTTCCTCATCAACTGTCTTATTACACAAAGTTCACCTCACCATTTCTCCTACCTTAGGTCCACAAGGTGAACCCTCAAGATCTCCTTGAATTACAACATTTCTATTACCTTGTTCATTTTCACCGAAGTACCTAAAATCAAAGGACCCATGCCCTTCTTTGTCACATCTAAAACAATTACCATGAAAACCTCCTCTAGAATAAAAAATCACCTCTTCCTTGGTTAGAAGTAGTACCTCATTGGTAAGATCTACCACCTTTCCACTCAGTCTTTCCTTTATCATCAATTTTCCATTAAGATTTACCCTTATCTTGTGTAGAATTGTTAGATATACCACTTCTCCATAACATCTACCTCTAACTCTTTGGAATCTACCACCTCTACCTCTATGTCTTTGTTAATGCTTCTTTGTCAAGATCTCATCAACTTTCAATGCATATTGATATGCTTCTTCCACACTTTCCAATTTTACCCTTATCTTGTGTAGAATTGTTAGATCTACCACCTTCTCCATAAGAACTACCTCTGCCTCTTTGGAATCTACCATCTCTACCTCTTTGTCTTTGTTCATCCTTCTTTTTCAAGATCTCTTCAAATTTCAATTCATATTGATATGCTTCTTCCACACTTTTCAATTTCAAAAAAATTATTTAATCTTGAATTTTAAATCTCATTCCATTCAAGTACCTTGTAACTATGTCAACCTCATCATCCACATGCACAAATTTGATATCTAATCTATAGAATTCCTCAGTACAATCCTTCACAATCATGTCCTTTTGTCTTAAAGTTTGCATCTTTCTCAACAAGATAACTTGGTAATTAGTAGGAAGGAACTTCTTCTTCACTTTGTTCAAAATTTTCATTTAGGTTATGATCTTTTCCTTTCCTCTTCTTTATCTATCAATTTGAAAATGATCCCACCATAGTGATGCATGACCTTTCAACCTAGTGAATGCAATCTTCACCTTTTTATTATCAGGAGTTCCTTCAAAATCAAAGAACTTTTCTATATTAGAGATCTAATCCAACACAACATTTGTGACCAATTTTCCATCACAAGGAACAACTTCCACAATAGGCTTTGAATGTGCCCTAGACAATACTCTCAACAATCTTTCCTCATCTTGATCTTCCTCAGGTGCTAAATTAGCATTTGGTGCCATTTCTTCATCATCACTAACATCATCTATTAAATTTGATGAAAGATCAACCCCATAGCTCCCAAGAATCATGTGCATGCAAACACCTATCATAGAAAGAGATAAGTGAAAGCTATGGATGCTAGAATTCCCAGATCCAAAGATGAGACATTATCGATGAGAAAAAAGAGAGATTGCTATAATAAAAAGTGAATCAATAAATTACAAAAAGATCAATACTTATAAAAGGAGATCAAAACCCTAATAGGTAAAACCTATGTTATATGACAATAATTAATAGAAAATTAATTATTATATGCCCAAGATTTAGCTTAAGTAAACTAGAGATAATTAGTGACTTAATAATTAAATCAATATGCTTTAATAAAAAATAAAAAACTTTATTACTCTAACATCTTCCATTAAGATAAAGTTAGGGAGTAGCTAAAAACCTAGAAACTACTACTAAAAGTAAATTTGGGTCCCAACTTCAAGGCCTAATGAGGTAACCAGACACAACCAAATCTTTGAAAATAGGAGAAATAGAGAAAACCACATGGGAAAAACCCTACTCTAAAAAGAGATGGAAATAATACTAAAAAGAACTAGTGAAGGACTGAAGATGCCTCCAAACTAGGGAATGTCCCAGAAAATAGGAACAAAAGATGATCATGAAGAACACCATTGAAGCATGAAGCTACAAACATTTCCAAACTGTTGATTTGAAGAAACCCCAATGTATAGAACATGACTAGGTAGAGAAGACTAAGTTTGAAGAGCTGATCAATCAAAGATGGAAGGTATCTTTATGGACTCCAAAAATAGGAATAAAAGAATGTAGATATGGTAAATGATCCATCTCACCAAATGTATAGGCATCTAGCCACTATAATCACCTAGTTTGTAGGATCAAATACTGAATACATAGCTCACTCCATCGAACCAAGAAAGCAATAGAACCAACATAACCCCCTATAATGCTAAGAAGCAAGACATGAACACTAAAATTGAATACACTATCTCCTCTAGAAAGAAGAATGAGGAACATCAAGAGTGCAAAAGAAGTACAAACACCTATAATGGCATGTGTCATTGACACATCATGAGGAACACTCACTTAACAAAGGAATATGGAAAATATGGCCAACATGAAACCCTCCAAGGCACTTTATAAGGTGTGCCGATACAAAAAAAATACAAAGATCTACAAGATCCCAAAATGCAATAGAGTGGCACTTTGTCTTATTGCGTTTATAAAAATACTATAAAAGGATGTCAATAAAGATCAAAAGAGACATAAGGCTGATACAATAGATACTACAACCAATGAAAAATCATTTTATGCAAAAAAATTGATCTCCATATCTAAAACAACCAAGATATCCACTTGAATGCAAAAAAAAAATTTGAACGGGATGTACCTAGAGAAGAATCTAGAAAATAGAATGTCTCAAGATATGTCTCCTGGAGTGTAAAATAGAACCTTTGACTTTGGCTGCATAAAATGACAAAAAAAAATCAAAAGTCCAAATAAACTAGACCATCACAATGGGCTTAGAATCATCTTTTTGATGATATCTTGTTTGTGAAAAATATATTCTAGAAGGATGAGTTATGGCCAAAAAACCATAGGTAGATCAAAAAAGCTAGAAGGGAAAAAAACAAAATTTGCCTCCTCGAGACCCATGCCAAATGCCTCAAGAAATGTGTCTGCAAGTATTAGGAATTACCTTAGGAAGTGTTACAATTTGATATGAAAACCTATCGACTTTTGTGCCAAAAATCTTGATTTTCATACCAAAAATCTCGATTTGCGCACCAATAATCTCAATTTGAGTACTAAAAATATGGATTTGCATATTGAAAAATATCAACTTTTGTGCCAAAAAATCTCAATTTTCATGCAAAAAATCTTGATTTTCATTCTTAAAACTTATCAAATTATTGCCTTGGGAAATGTGCCCAATCTAGGAGTAATTGATTTTGCCTCAGATTCCAACTACATCCAAATTGGACAAATATTAAATAAAAATGGGGGGTTTTGGGTGCTCTGAGCTCAATGGTGAGGTCCGTTTGGGCTCAAAGTGCACTGTAAAAAGGTGACCCCTAGATTCAATAAAAAAATAACTTTGTAAAATGAAACCCTCTGAAAGAAAAAGATATAGATATGAGAGCCAAGTTGAACTTCTTATAAACAAAACGTGGACATGAAGATCTGAAGCTCTAATACCATGTTGAAGTTGATGAAAGATCAACCCTACAGCTTCCAAGAATCACCTACATGCAAACACCTATCATAGAAAGAGAGAAGCAAAAGTTGTGGAGCTTGGAATTCCTAGATCCATAGTTGAGACATTCTTGATGAGAAAAAAGAGAGATTGCTATAATCAAAAGTGAATTAATAAATTAAAAAGATATCAATCCTTATATAAGGAGATCAAAACCCTAGTAGGTAAAACCTAGGTTGCATGATAATAATTAATAAAAGAATTAATTATTATACACCCAAGTTTAGGTTAAGTAAAATAGAGATAATAAGTGACTTAATAATTAAATTAGTTTTATTTAATTAATAAGAAAAAACTTTATTACTATAACATCATCTAGATGCACTCCTCTCTTCTAGGCTATCTCCATAGCATCTAATCTAGCTACAATTTGTCTCAACATTCCATAATAGTAGTGTCAACATTTCCTCCACCTCGAACCATCTTGACAAATAGGTTCTTGCAAGATCGTAACCCTCTATAAGTTATAGGTCAAATCCATGTATCTACCACCATATAACCAATTCTAACTTAGGGTTCTACATGATCCAATCTCCTCAAGGATGAACCTCAAGCTCAAATACCACCTAACGCAAGGAGAAATTGAAAAGCTAGGGCCAAAGGCACACCTAACTATCCAACTACCTCACTAAGTAAACAAAATGGAAGAAACCAACACAAAATAACACTAAGGAGAGATTGAATAATAAATTATTTGTTGATCCATCAAATTATTAGCTTACATGCCTAGCTATAAGAACTTCTATGTTAGGACCCAATACAAAAGATTTGATTTGAAGATCCATGATCTCTATCAATCCAACTCTAAACTCACTCTTCCAAGATCATCTAATTTAAACTCTCTAAGTCCTTCCTAACCAAAACCTAGACCACCCTATTTATGCTTTGCTGAATAACTTACAAAATATTCTAGAACTTTACATACTAGAAAGCGACCTCAAAAAAATCTACACATATCCCAAGGCATGATCCTTACGTTACATTCATGATCCAAATTAATTACATGAGTTGGCTCAAACTAAGAACCAATCACAAAAAAACTCGATCAAAGAAGGAACCAATCATCAACAAACATTAGGTTCACTTGAAACATGAAGGAACACTTGACCACCAAAGCACTTGGCCAATACTGAATAGCTCAGCCAACATTGAGCAACTCAGCCAATACTGAACAACTCAACCAATACTGAAAAACTTGGTAGGAACTGCAACTCAAAAACCACTGGAACTCAACACTAATAGGTAGAATGAACAAAGATGAGTAGGATAGCAAGGCAACCCAAGATACTCCTACATCAAAGAGCTTTACAATCTCAAAAATTCAATTGGGAAGTGTAGGTATTTCAATCGTGAAGAACATGTATTTTGATGATGATGATTTTAATGATATTTATCAAGCATGTACTAACCTAGATGATAGTAAGAATCATGAATATTCTGATTCAAGAAGGACTACTATTCAAAGGTGGACAACTTTGTATTCCTAAGTGCTCAATAAGAGTCAATATTATACAAGGTAAACATAGTGGGGAAATATTTGCTCATTTTGGACTAGATAAAACTTTAGAGTTAGTTAGAAGGCATTATTTTTGGCCCAAGCTATAGGAAGATGTAATAAAGTTTGTGGAAGAATATATTATTTGTCAAAAAGGAAGAGAGAATAGTACAAATGTAGGCTTATATCATCCCTTACCCATTCCTTCAAGACCATGGGAACACATTAGTATGGATTTTGTCATGGAATCACCAAGAACACAAAGGGGTATGTTAGTGTTTATGTTGTTGTAGATCGGTTCAACAAAATGGAGCATTTCTTCCCATGTAAATCTGCAAATGATGCCTCTCATATTGTAGATTTTTTTTCAAAGAAACAGTTAGAATACATGGATTACCTTTGAGCATTGTTTCTAATAGAGATGTCAAGTTCGTAGACCACTTTTGGAGAACTTTATGGAGGAAACTTGATACAAATTTATCTCTTTCATCTGCATACCATCCTTAAATAGAGGCTCAAACAGAGGCTATCAATAAGTCCCTTGGCAACTTGCTGAGATGTCTTACAAAGAAACATGGAGAGAAGTAGGGCATCATACTTACATAAGTTGAGTTTTCTTACAATGACATAGTTAATAGGAGCATAGGAAAGTCTCCATTTCAAATTATATTTGGTAAACATCCCATGGGAGTTATTGAAATTAGAGAGCTTCCAAATTCCTCCCCAATTAGTTTTGATGGAGAAAGTTTTTCTAAAGCTATCAAAGAAGTACAAGACCAAGTCAAGAAGCAACTAGAGAAAGAAAATCTAAAATACGAACAACTTGTTGATCATAAAAGAAGAGACTTACAATTCAAGGTTGGTGATTTAGTAAGGGCTTACTTGAGAAAGGAAAGATTAACTCAGTCTTAACACACCAAACTATTACCAAAGAAGGTAGGACCTTGCCAAGTATTGGCTAAGTATGCAAAGAATGCATATTAGATAGAGTTACCTTCATATTTTGGTATCTCTCCAATTTTTAATGTATGTGATCTTACTCCTTATAAGGGGACATCAACAACAAATCAATCTTTGTGAGAAGAAGAGGTAACAACATATTTTCAAGATTTACCAAAACCAAAATCACTTCAAATTGAGAGCATCTTGGATACCAAAATAAAGAAGACAAGGAGGAGACAATATATCTAGTATTTGATCAAATAGAAATATAGATTGACATCACAATCTATTTGGATAGATGAAATGAAAATTAAGAAGCATAAAACTTCATTAGAGTAGTTCATCATTCATCTTAAGTGGACTTGAGATCAAAGCTCTTGGGAAGTATGGTGTAGGGCACAGAGTAGTTATCAGGCAGATTAAATAGTTCAAATTTGTGTGTGTGAGGGTTTCAAAGTTTTCAATAAAAGTCCATTTTCTATGTAGCGACAATGCCATGATGGCATCCCATATAAGCCAACCAGACATTAGCCACTCAGGACTTAGGCTTTAGTAATTTTTATGATTTGAGTATTTAATTTGAGTTTTATTTTCCCAAAGTGTATGTGCCAGACAAATCTAAAAGTTTATAATTAATTATTAGGTAGGGTAATGATGCCAAAATAACATGAGCAATCTTTAGAAATAATTGGTATTCAAATGTAACTATAGGAATGAATTTGATGGCTTCTTGGAAGTTACATAACTATGACTCTTCAAAAAGTAGGGAATCATCTTGGGGTAAGTGCAAGATGTTGGGTCTCACTTTTGAGCAAAATGTGGAAGCATATTTCCCATTTTTGAAATTTCTCATCAATTGATGTCAAAATTTGATGCATTTAGAGCTTGAATATAAAAAACTCTAGAAATAAAAATTGTAGTGCTCAGAATCTACTTTTTGAATATGTAATTTATTTTTCTACCCATATGATAGATTTGTTTTTGGTATGGATATTTAAAAGCCACTTTTTCAAAATGCTTGTTTTAGAACCATACAATACTTGTGTACAAACACCATAATTTGACACAAATAAATGAATTTTTGTAAATCCTTTTAAAGAAAGTTACCTAACACAATAAAGGTTGATGAAAATATTTTTCCTTAATTTTTTATTAAATAATTTTATTATTATTAATTATTAATTGGCTATAAAGGTAAAATTTAAAACCTCTCGTGTAAGGACACCGTAATTTGATCAAAATTTCACTTTTTTCATTTTTTTTTAAACTTCAAAAGAATTGTATGTAGATTAATGACATATAAATTAATTTAAGAAAAACCATAACATAAAAAAGTTATTAAAGTTTTAGTGAACCTCACTATTTTACATATATGTACCACCTTTGATTAACAAATAATGCAAAAATAGTATATAAAATTATAACACTATAAAATTTATATTTCCAAAATCAAGACAGTCAGAACTTTAATGAGTTTTTTTTTTTTTTGGTGAAAAATTTTGATCAGGAAGACCCTCTAAAAATTATGGCAAAACCTCAATTTGTCAATTCAATGCCTTAGCCAAATCTTGAGAGGTCAAGGCATAGGCTTGGTCTCACCAAGCCTATCCTAAACTAAAATCTGAGGTGGGAGACAAAAAATCCCACCCCATAGTGTAAGAAATAGGCACCCATTACTTGAAATTGAAAAAATGGGTGCCTATTTTGAAAAAGTAAAATCAACGTTTAAAACACATTTCAAATCCCCCAAAAAATAAAAAATAATTTTTTTAAAAACACACACCTATTTTAAAATAAAAATAAAATGGGTACCCAAATTTTGAAGAAATGGGTGCTCATTTTAAAAAAATTCAATTTTTTCATTTTTTCAAAAATGGGCACCCATTTTTTGAAATTTAGATTGGGCATCTGAGACTAATATGGGTGCCTATTTCTAAAAGAGTATGATCTCATTCTGTGAACTTTTGCGGTTTTGAGACCCAACTTCTTGCTTCTACCCCTTGTAAACAATTTGAGAAGGGAATAGATTTAAGTTTTCTTGGTTTTTCTTGCAACTTCTTGAGTTTTTAGCATTCATACAATATTTCTTGGTTGTCTTTGTGTAGAGTTTTGCATGCATGTTTTCTGTTATGTTCATTTCAGAATCATTGAGTTCCAAATTATGTAGCTTAGATTCATTTTCATTTCATCTTTAGCAGGCCAAAACACTCTATTTTTGTGAGAGTGGTGTTCACATGGAGGGTTTTTGAAGATCCTCTAATGGTATTTATCAACCATTGGGGGATCATTAATAATTTTATGTTTTCTTCTAGTGTTGAATTATTACTTTTATTGAAGGAGAACCAAATGGACATGCAAAATTAATTGGGTGACATTTGTATGTGTCTACTCATTTTTATTTAACAATTTTATGCATTTCATGATATTTGGTTCCATTAATACCAATTTGAAGTGGAATGGGTCTTGTTTGTGTGAGATATTTGATGCCCTTGTTGACAAATTTTCTGAGTGTATTTTGACAAGAAAATGGGTGCTTTTACAAGGGTCATATCTCCCTAACCCACAATCAAATTTTTGTGATTTTAAGATAAGTTTTTATAAACCTAATTCTCTAGACTTCCACTAAATGGATTTTGAAAATATATTTAGAAAATAAAGTTACAGGTATTTTATTTGGGTACTATCTAGATTGGTAGAATGAACATGAGTTGATTTTGCATGTTTGAAGAGTGGCTATGATTGTGGGTTTATTCTATAGATTTATAGATGGGATTGTTAAAGGAAAATTTCAGATTCACTAGGTTCTTGAAGAGTTTTAGGATTGTGCACTATTGGTTTTGTATATTTAAAATATGATCTCTATTGTGTTGGTTGCATGATAAGTGTTTGTCTTCATTCCTATCATTGTGAACGCAACCAAGAAGAGTGTTTAATGTTCTATGCTCCTATAGCTGAGTATGTGGACTAGAGTAATAAGTGCAAGGAGTCCCTAATTGGTGAGTATGAACCTTTGATGAGGCATTTTATATTGAATTTATCCACAAAAGGAATTCCAAAGTGCATCTCTTCATAACTTGGCAAGTGATATATTGCATGACATAAAGGGCACATTGTTTGTATGGTTCTCACAAAGATATCCTTCTTGTACCTTGCTTCTTGTCAATTTCTTGCTTTGTATCTATGTATAGGGTAAATTGGGCCCTAGCTAATCTCGGGTCCAAATCTTCTTTGAAAAATTCCTTTTCACATGGAAAAATAGAGACTTCACTGCACTCCACTCTAATCTATTTAACTATGAAAATTCTATTGTCCAGAGAATTCAAAAATTGGAATGCTTCTGCATCATCCCATGCATGATGTAAGTATTAAGAAATACTACAACCACCCTTGACCTTCAAACAAAGGATGATAATTATTGTCTTGCAGAAGAATGTCATAAATTGTTGGTTCATGATGTATCAATTCTCCTCCCATGACTACTATCCTTCAACTTCACCATATTGATATAAAACACAAAACAAGAAACAACAGAAACTACAAGGAAGCTAATCTTGGAAATTTTCAGAACAAGGATTTTTGAATTTTTACTTGAAAGTAACTAGTGAAACAAAGAAAATGAAAATGGGTTCTAAAATCACAATTGTCTTTGGATCATGTCATGTCATCATTAAAATTTAACTTACTCATGTCCTACCATTTAATAAATGAATTCCTTTCATAATTTTTCTCAAATGACACTTGTAAATTTGGACCTATTTTTTGACATGGGTTGATTGAAAGTTTGATGCTTAAAGGTCAAAAAACTTTGTCGCTATAATTTCATCAAAATTTTGATGAAATCCATGGCTCTTAATTTATTGAAAAACAACTCTATCAAAATCATCTCCATCTATACAGGGAATTGTTAGAAACCTAGTATGAAATATCAAAATATCAACAAAAACCAAAGTTGCTTAGACAACTTTTTCATACCATCAATAGCTGGCCTCATTGAAATATCGACAATAGCTAGAGTTGTTTAGACATTTTTTTATACCATTGAAAATAGGCCTTGTCAAAATATCAATGATAGCTAGAGTTTTTTAGATGTGTTTGTCATACCATCGACGATAGGCCTCGTCAAAATATCAATGACAACTAGAGTTGTTTAGACGAGTTCGTCATACCATCGACGATAGGTATCGTTGAAATATCAATGACAACTAGAGCTGTTTAGACAAGTTTGTCATGCCATCGATGATAGGTATCATCAAAATATTTATGACAACCATATTTGTTTAGATGAGTTTTTCATACCATCAATGACAAACATCGTCAAAATATCAACAACAACTAGAGTTTAAAAAAAAATTCAAAATAGTCATATGAAGTTAAGAACCCATACTATGTCAAATTTTTTTTAGCCTTAGATATTTATGATTTAACATTCAACATAGTACATATCTAATAGTAACATTCAAAAATTAAAATTAAATTTCTCCATAGGGAGGACTTATCAAAAATAAGTACTTGAGATAGTTTTTATTTATACAAACCTACCATTTCATGTAGAGAATAGTGAAATGGTGTAGAGGCCTATATTACCTAGATTAATTCGAGGTTATAGTTGATGTGAGGGAATTGGTTCATTGATTATTAATAATTATATAGGATGGTGGTTCAGGTTTTTGACAGAGGAAGAATATTGAGCAAAGATATTACATGCTTAAGGGGCAATGCAAGCCAGTAATTATTATGATTGTTTGCAAGGAGTGGATTCTCATGATGTAAATTAAGCCAAGTGTGGAGAAAAACTAAAAAATAATATTTAATTACTCCATAAAAATCCATAGTGTTTACTAGTTGTCATCTGTATATAGCCCATAAGGAAAGAGGAGAGACTTGGTTAAAGGAAAGAGAATGCAAAGTGAAAGACCTAGCTTCCTAGTTCTAAGAATTTTTAGTGAATGGAAAGCTAAGATTAACCAATACTTTCTCTACTTGGAATCCATGCACCATGTGTTTACCTCACCATGAATTCAATTGTAAGGTTATGCATAATATGTTGTGCATTTGAACTGGCCTTAGAAAACCTAGTTAAGAAAAGGATAAATATAAATGCATTTGTGTAATGAGGCTTCCTTGTAGATTAGAGCTCTTTATTTGCCTACCAACATGAATAAAAAAAGTTTTGATGGGCCTAAATATGGGTGTAATGGAAGCTTGAGCTTATGCCCTTCAATGGAGGGTATTGGTGAAGAAGTAGAAGAGAAGGAAAATGTAAGGCAAGAAGAGGTTTCTGAGTTAGGATGAACAATGTACTTGGATCAATCCATACATGAGTTTTCTAAGAACAACCTACTTGAGTTTGAAGAAGAGGAGGCTAAAAATGGGAAAAATGGACATTCTTGGTTTCAACACAAGGATGAAGATGACTCTTCCATGGCTTTTGATGCATCTTCTAGACTTGACAAATCCTAGAAGTTGTGAATCATAGAGATTTTTATAGTGAAGTTGGGAAAAATGGGCTGAAGTTTAGTTCAAGTGATTGTGAAGTTATTGATGTGATGAGGAAGCCTAAAAAGAAAGAACTGGAAGGAGATGAACACAAAGATCTAAATTTTATTGAGAACACTACAAACCTCTTTTTTGTAACTTGAAGTTGGGATCCTACAATTTTTCACAAGTTTTCCCATGCCAAATAATGAATACATCACTAGTTCCATGTTTATCCACTCAATGGGATCCTTAGAAAACTAAATAGTGAGAAAAAGTTGCTCAACAACACAAATTGTACTTATGTTGAAGCCATTTTAAGACGTTCACTTGGAACCTTCTATGTTCACCCTTCTATTTTAGTTAGAAGGTTCCAAGTGAACGTCTTAAAATGGCTTCCATGTTTGCACATCGAAGAAAGTGTGGTCATGCATGTTTGCACAAGAGGTTCCATGTTGTTCAAACTAAACTCAAAATTTTTAGCAATATGATATAAATGTTCCACCACAATCTTTGAGGTCATTTCATAACCCTTAGCAATTCTTATGGGATGAATTCCCTATTCTAAAAGTTACTCTGTTTGCTCCAATAGTGCACCTACCATGAAAACCATGCCAGTTGTTCCATCACCAATTTCATAGTCCTGACTTTGAGACAATTCTACCATCAGTTTGCCAATTTTATTTTCTATATCCATCAACTCCAAAATTGTTGCACCATCATTTGTTGCTATGGAGGTATACACATCAACTATAATATATATGAAGTAGAAAGAGAATTATCACACATATATCTAACAAATTAATAGCCCTCTCTCTCAAACTCAAAGGAGCACCACCTTAAAATACATCTTAAGACAAATTTAAGCCGATCAAATGTTCCATAATAAAAAATAATTAATAGGAAAAAATGTGACGAAACAAGGATAATCACAGAAGAAAGAAAAAGATGGAGCACCCTGCTATTCATTTTCCATTTAACTCAATATCAACAAAAATACAAATGATAATAGTTAAAAACTTGCTTAACATGTCAACACAAACAAATTCTAAGTATTTGTTCATACACGTGGCAACTCAACACAACTTGGTATAGTTACATGCTACTGTAAATAGAATATTTTAATCCAACTAAACATATGAACTACTAATTTTTTGTGTTTATGTTAGAGTAATACCCTCATTGAATGCAACAAAATGATCATGATGGTTCCAGCAGAATTAAAATGAATGGTTTGGCTTATGACTTTTTCAATACAAAAAAAATCTAAGCATCTGTAGTAAACATAATATTTTAATGTGACTAAATAGATGAATTGTGATATCATGGACTAATGAAGAAGCATTTGGTGCTTAAACCCAAGATATTTCAAATCCAATTATTGAAAAATAAAGATTCTTAGTCCTAGGGCATAAAAGTCGTACAAGAAATATTTGAAGTGTATCAATTGGAACCGAGAAATGGAAGGACCACAAGAAATTGACAAAACCCACCTTGGACCTTCAACCATGTCCACAGTGTGCACTATTGTTGTCTGCATGTGTGCAAATGAAAGATTGGTAAATGCATGCTAAATTTCTTCTAAAGTCGAAAGAAAGAGCCAAGAAAAAGTGTATAAACAATTAAAACATACCTCATCACCAAAGTCCTTATGCATCTAGGCTAAGTTGCCAATTTAGATTCCAGTACAAATGAAAGTTTGAGATTTGGGTTTGAAATTTGTCCATATTTTTTGGGGGTTGGGTTTGGATTCATTTGGGTTGTTTGTCTATATATATGCAACAATAGTTAAGTCTATACATCACTGTGCTAGTAGTAGAGAAACATAAAAAAATGCACCACCATATCTATATTTTAGTTCAGACCTAGTTAAGCAATAGTTAAGTCTACCCAAAGATTGCTTGACCTTAAGCAAGGTGTGATCAAACTAATCACCCTCTAAAAATTTCCAAGATCCCAAACCAAACTTGAATACCAGAATGAATATTTTTTGTAGACTCTATATTGCACCATGACTACAAGTACTACCTCTTTAAATCTCCTAGAAGTAGTTTGAATGAGTCCTCAAATGTTGTGCGAATCTCCATCAAGTTTTCATTGTTCTACTTTGACACAAACATCGCCATGCCTTGAGTTGTAAAGAAACTCATCAAGATCCAACAGAAGTAATGCCCCAAACATGCCAATTCAAGTTCCAAAGACATCATGCTCTCATACCAATCGGTTGCTGCCCTAAATCAGTCATCAAAACTCAGCTATAATTTGTTCTCTCCAAAATGATGCCACTCACCCTAAAGTACATGGATCATGTATGTGTCTTTCCCTACAAAGGGAATAGCTCCATACTGAAACAATACATAAGAAGAGAGAAATATATGAATGACCTTTCCAAAGATGTCCACTTGATTAGAAAAGGCTAACTCAACAATTCGAGTGTCAAGTTGGTAAGGCATTTGTGGAGAATTGATGGGACTATATATTGCTATTTAGTTTTGATAGGTTTAGTTTGAGCTTCACTTTGTTTCAAGAATCCTTTCATATTCTCTACTTAACAAGGCCAACCATGTGAAGGTGGAAGCTCATTTTGCCTCTCCCCCACTATAATCACTCCAAATTCCCCATTAACAACTAAGTAAATATTTCATTCATTCATTTCAGAAGTATATTATTGAATCATTATAATCACATAACATTCATTAACACAACATATAATTAATTAATATGTATAAACATTCATTAATCATTTGTGAACACATCAATCATTATATTCACATAACATTCATTAACATGACATATAATTCATTAATACCTATAAAGATTTATCAAAAATTTGTGAACATGTAAATCATTATAATCACATAACAATATTCAATAACATGACATAAAATTTATTAATAAGCAACATTCATAAAAATTCATCAACACATTCATCATCAAACAAGGTTTTTAACATTCATTTCTTCTTTTGGTTTTTCTTTTGTTGAAGATAAAGGATAATAAGCACATCATGACTATCGTCAACATTCTCTTGTGGCTATTGTGGTTCTGGTCTTATGACATGAGGCTTTTTTCTTTTTTTTTTTAGGACAAGGCTGATGCGCCTCTGCAATAAGAAATAAATGGGTTTAATTGTAAACATTTTTTTAATGTTATAAGTATTTCATTAATCTAAAGAACATAAAAAGGATTTTTCTTTACCTGATAGTGCCACATCATCTACTCTTACATTTTGTTCAGCCCCAACCTCAACATGCTCAACACTAACATCACACTTTGTATACTCAAAAATTATCACATAAAAGGTTACACCAATTATAATTTAAGATGTTATATTTTATTAATAATTACAAAATTAAATTTTTTTATAGAAATTAAATATGTACCTATATCATTGTGATGCACATCAAGTCCTTCATCATGTGTAGGATCTCTGTCTTCATCATCATGAGTAAGATCTATGTCAGGAGTAGTAGGTTGTAGTGAAATGTCATGCGTGTATTGTTATCATTGTTCAAAAATAAAAATAAAAGATTATTTCTCATGAAGTTATCAATTTCTATTATTATTCATTAGGACTATTTACCTATGTGTGAACTGATGCACTAGAATCTTCTACATCTCTTTGGCCACTGGAATCTGTGCGCCGGTGGTGGGTAACCATTGCTTTATAGGCTTGCTTGAATCCAATTTGTTTGTCTTCTTTTGTGGGCAGTAAATTAAATTCAATCTGGTGCATTTTTTGCATAATATCTTCAATATTTAATGTATTTCTTATTTGTAATTTTATATAAAAATGATATGAAATTTCATTTATTGCTACTTATAAGGCATGAGTGAATTTTCATATATCCACCAAAGCCAAGACAATGTTGACCAACCTTCTCTTTCCTAGCTTACATAGCCTTTGATGTGTACTACAATCTGTATATGTAAACTTTGAAATATGTTAGAAATATGCTAGATTATATAAATCCACAATCACACTTCTAAAAATATCTACCAAAATCCACAATCCAAATAAACATGTCATTGTTTCCATACTATATTAATTTTAGGGTGGTACAAATATGGTGTAAATTGCATTTTGCAATTTGTGCTTAGTGCTTCAATAATGTTTTTAGTGTCATAAGGATATTTAATGATTGATAACATTGTAGAACTTTGCAGATATACAATCTACCACAAGTTTTAGCGTTTGAAAAAATGATGTACTTCCAAACAATTTTGTTAACATCTCGTGGTTGCCATCATATTTTAACCAATTTAATTTGTGACATATTTCTTATATTAAATGTATAATATTATTTTTATCATTTTACAATCACGTGAGCATTCATTTGTCTCAATATTGGTAAAGGGCATTCTTGTAATAAGTGGTCACCAAATTAAGCCTCTAGCATAGAATTTAGCTAGTCCAGCCATTATTTGGACACAAAATCAGGACAGAAACATAGGAAAAGTATGGTCTTCTTCTTCTTTGATGATCAAATAGAACACTACTGTTGATGATGGACACTTTGATATGTTATACACTATGAAATGTATGAAAAACACTCTTTTAGGTGATCTCTTAATCTGATTCAAATTCCTAAAGAAGATAATCCACATGTTGTGCATTTGAATCTTGTATAGGGACATGACGAACCCAAGGAAACATGGTGGTTGTATGGGATCAACTTTAGTTAGACCCTAATAAATATATTCAGTTCTTGAAATTTAGATGTTATACAAATATCTAATTATTAGCTAGTATGGTGAGGTTGTGAAACATGATAATTAATAAAATGATTTGAAGCAACATGAACATACCCTTTTTCTACTTAAAGTTATGTTATAAGGTTTCATTGCCTCATGATTGGGTGTTGGGGTGTTATGAACTTTCTTTTACAAAATCAAATAGAATTATAGTTCTGATGGAGGTTATGGGACTAATGCTTGGTGAGATTATTGATGAGTACATTGTTTTAGTTTTAGATGTAGTTGTCATGCCCCAAAGTGCTTCTAGAGAATCTGTAGTAGTTGCTATCACATTTTTCAGACCAACATGCTTGAAAAACATAAACAAAATGTCTATATAAATAGACTATCTATATTTTACCTCCTACTTGGTATTTAGATTAACACAAATCCACACCTCTGAAGCCTAAAAGGGCACACCAAGGCATTTATACAATGTTGAGGAGTAGAGGAAAACTATTTCTACTATTACATGTGAAAAAGAATAGTGGAAGCTCAATTCTACATGAGGGGATTGTTAATGGAAAACTATGGCTTCCATTAACAATCCCCTCTTATAGAATTGAGCTTCTTGTATACACAAAAAGTGAAATTACTAGCATCATTATTACGAAAGAAAAAGAAAAGTATGACAATCAGAGGTATAGATTTCTTTTCTAGATAAGTTCAGTTTGCAAGATTCTTAGCTAGTTATCTATCTCTAACTAAATACTTGATGGCATGGTTTTGTCTAGTATGTACAGGGTGGACTAAATTCAAATTTACATGATCAATCAAGGGGATTCTCATTCTTCCTATCACTTTTTAGTTTAGAACGAAGTGGAATGGTATAGAGAAGTTGTAAAATAAGTAAATTTTTCACCTAGTGGCATTTATTGTTCCAAAGGAAAGATTTAGAAGTGTAAAGGCTTCACAGACACTGTAGTGCCCACCCGTAGTTTACTTTTCAGTTATTATTGCCAAACTCTTTTAGGCCAGCTTATGTTATGTTTGATGGTTAGTGGTGTTTGATTGTTAGATTATTGGATATTGTTTCATACTTAGTTGACTATATGATGAGATTACTTTGGTACTAGTTATTTCATGTATGCATGATTATACTTTGATGATGAGTGTATACAATGATTCCAATTATTTCATGATGATAGTTAGATGGATTATTTATACGTGTTTTCTATAGATACTTACCCTATTTTTGCATGTGTGTGGTGTACGCATATGTTTTCTTTATGTTTGATGTATCTAAAGTGGTTGAGGAAGGGAGTTGTAGTCACCTGCTAGTTGGGATCTACATGATGAACCACTTCCTACCATTGCATGCTTAGTTTGGAATATATGTGTTTGAACATGTGTGATTTTTATACAGATTGTAGGTACCAGGTATCGACTTCCCTGAATTACTAGGATGAGCGTACCCTATTGCAATATCTCACTGGTAAGAGAGGGGAGATAACTCTTGAGTCTAAATCCTATCCTTAAACCATTTGTCCTAAAAAGCAGGGTAAGAATCTGAGTTGTCTACCTTTTGAATTCATCAAGTGATGTAAATTTGTGATTATAACCCTTGAGTTTGATCTAGTTTTTTGTACTTTGTTATGGGTTTACATTTAGTCTTGTGGGTCTTTGATTATTTTCTGTTATATTAAATAAATATAAAAAGATAATTAATGATTTAATTTAATAGAAAATTTATTTAAGAAAATTCAATATTTGATCATATTTAATTAATTGAGAAATTGATTAAATAAAGGAATTAAATTTAAAGATAAAGTTATAAGTCTAATTTTGTAGTGTAATAATATTTATTTAATTTAATAATAATATATTTAGGAGATCATTTTTAAATAAATGCTAAATATTATTATTACTTAAGTTAATAAATATTTTTAAAAAATGCTTCAAAAATTAATCAAAGAGAGAAAGCTAATTATTTAAATAAATATATTTTGTAATTAAATATCTAAAAGTCAATGCATGAAAATGTAAAAAGATAATAAAATAATAAAATATTATGATCATCGAGTTCCCTCACTTGATTACACAATCAGAGCCCCAAATTTAGGGGAGAACTCTTTATCAAAGATCTAGAGCTCATTTTGCGGGGACTAGGTTTTGGAGAATGGATTTTTAGATAAGGAAGCTTTTTAGATGGAAGGGGTTTTCTCGCATGCTTTGTGTGTTTTTGTGTTTGCGTATTAGCATTAGATTTAGGTAGAATCTTGTGATTAATTTATGCAAAAGATTTCTATTTTCCAATCTTCAGTATGCTTCATGTTTGGATAAATCCGTTCTCAAAAATTTGTAGATTTGTTTGATATCATTGATAAATTCCTGTTGTGAATCTTGGTTTAATTTCATTTCGAAGATATCTATGTTTGAGGAATTAAGTTCTTTTGAAACCCTCGTTCTTTTAAATTTTAGTAAGATGGGTTTTGGTTTTAAAATTAAATTCTAGAATGTAAAGTCGAATGCTTTTCCTGGGTTTCCCTATCAAAGTATTGTTCACATTTTTTTATAAATTTTAATTAGATGTGTTTTGGTTTAAAAATTAAATTCTAGAATGTAAAGTTGAATGCTTTTTCTAGGTTTCCCTATCAGAGTAATATATATATATATATATATATATATATATATATATATATATATATATATATATATATATATATATATATATATATATATATATATATATATATATATATATATATATATATATATATATATATATATATATATATATATATATATATATGTATATAAAATTGTTAAAAATGAGGGGGTACTATTTTTTAAAATAAAAAAAATTTAGAAAAATATGTTTTTGGTGGGCAGGGCCACCAATCCCCCACTCACCCCTTTTTCCTAATCCCCCCACATGGTAGCAAGAGTTGTCAGCGGCCACCATGGCAGTGCGCAATAGACTTTGCTGCCATGACAACAAAGGTACTATCGTAGGTAGTACTCTGATGTCATGACAATAGAGTTACCACATCAGCACCCAACCTATGAGCTTAAAAAATATTGGTAAGTTTTTTTTAATTTGTTAATTTTATTATTATTGATTTTATAAAATTAAATTATTTTAATTAATAGTTTTTATTAAATAAAATTTTAATAAATGTTTAAATGATTAAATATTATATTTAAATTTTAAAAAATGTTTATAGTTGTTAAATGTTATAATATAATAATAATAATAATATTTAATTTTCATAATAATAATTATTAGATCAATAATTAATTATTAATAATTTAATATATGTTATTTTATTAATAAATTAGTGATTATTATCTTTAATAATTTAATGATTATTGAATTAAATATTAATAATATTTAATTAAAACTAGGATTAATGGATTATGATATTGTATGTGAAAAGTCAATTCGAAAATTGTAAACTTAAGAAAACTAAAAACTGGCAAAAAAATATAAAATGCAAACTTTATTGTAAACTTAAGCTATGTGTTTTCAAAATCAAACAAAACTATGAAACTACATTGTTTGTTGAATGCTTTCTTGTATGTCGGGTTTGGGGTTGACTTAAAGTGTTGACTAGCTCAAGATGTCTACCAGAGGCTGGGAGTTGTTGTTTTAGTGATTACGTATGATGTCATGATTGGTTTATGTGTACTTTCTTGGATCAATCCTGTTAGGATGATCATATTAGTGATGCTTTTATTTTGACCAGTGATTTCGGTACTTGTCAGTTTCTTGTTTAAGAACTAATGTATGGTATGTCATCTTTTGGGATCTTTTTGCTTTACTGAGCTTAGAGTAGGTTATCTATATGTTATGTTGAAAAGTGGCTTATAATGGAGGTTGAGGCCCTAAAGAGGCTGATAGGTAACCCATTGTAACACTACATTAAATGAGAGTAAAATGAATTAATAAGAGTCATTATTTTCCTCGCCCATGCCTCGAGTGCTAGTACAAGATAGGATGGGAGTAGAGAGGACACTTGGTTGTGACCATGCATCGTTAGTATGCCTCATCAATCTGAAAGGATACTAGTGTTGCATAGAGTCACTAGGGAGCTAGAGAATTAATAGACTAGTCAGGTAACCTTAGAGTTGGATCATGCAATGACACTTGCCCACTAGCATAATAGATTCCCTACATGTCATTGTTGCCTCTAGGTTTAGATGTTGTTTATATCTTGGTACCTTTGAGTTAGATTGCTTTTAGGTTTTCCTTGACTTAGATGATTAGATTTGACTTTTGGGTCTGTTAACCTATTTGGGACTTGAGACTATCTCCTCAGTGTGGTGGGAGTGGACTTTTGTGGGTTACCATGAGGTTGGGTGGTAGTGCTATTTACTTTTACCATTGAGATTCGATAGTTTGATTGTCGTGGTTGGAGTTCCCTTTTCCACATCTCTTTCATTCCATTCTTGTGTACTATGATGGATGGTTATACCTATTGTATTATATTTGTTTTTGTGAATCTTATGAGATGTTGTTGTAATCTATTTTTGTGATGTATATTCTTTTAGCCCTTCATACCTTGTGCCCTGTATAGTGGATGAAGGTGCATTATAATTATTGCTAAGTGGCATTCAAGATGACTGTATATTATTTAAATGGATTCATAATTGTACATTATTCTTTGATGTGGATTTATTATATATTGGATTTAGTGTTAATTAAAATTAAATGTGATTCATTGTCATGGGACCCTTAAGAGTTGTAACCTATTTATGTGTTGTTGATGTATGAGTGTATGTTTTTTTCTTCCACTATTCTATTACTATTGTCTATGTTATCTTAAAAAAAATGTTTGTCAAACTTAGTAAAACTTTAGATTAACTTCTTTTGGGTTCCTTGGTGGGGCATTACAGACACTCCAAGATAGTCTATTACATTTGTTCAGAATGTCTATATATTGAGTAATTTTAAGAAACTCAAAAATTATTGTAATCAAGTCAAGCATTTTAATGAATAACTAGAGATCACTAATTTGTGCATAATTACATTAATACTACCACATACTTATTTTTCTTGGGTGGTGGGTTAATTCCTTTACCTCTTAGTCTTATCTCTTTTGCATATGCAATGATTTCATTCCACTCCAGCACTAGAACCATAGGAGGAAACTCATACTTTGGGTTGAGCTTTAGAGCCTTTTGTAATGGTCTCTCATAGTCTTTAGATGTTTGTAATCTTTTTTTAGAATTTGGACTCTGTTCAAAATATTTTGACCAAAGATATCCTCCATAGTTTTTATGAGCTAATTTTTTAGTTCAGGGCCTTGCTCATTCCACCTTTTAACAAAAAATAATTATTAGATAAAAAATTAGTTTAAGCTATGTACCTTGAATATATTACAACAAACAGATGAACATAAAAATATAGCAACCAATTATATCAAGCTACATACCTTTTATGTAATGTGGACCCAAATATCTTCGATGTTAAATCATAAAAAGTTTCATAAAAAAGATCATTTCCTATTAAATCATCATGGGATCATTAGTCAAAAATGAGTTATGAATAAGTAAACTACAATTACACTCTAAATAATTACAAATTTAAAGTACCCAGAAGCTTAGGCAATTTTAAGGGAATCATATCTTTCTCAACCATCGACAATGATGCCTCCAATGATCTAGTAGAAGTAACACAAGCTGATCCAAAAAAGGCTAGTGAATTGTCACCAGTACTGTTATCAGTTTTATCATCATGAGGAGGTGTACTTTTCCCTGCACAAAGTTAATCAATATCATACTATACTCAAATGAACAAGAAAGTACAAATCAAATCATATTTAACACATAACAAAATGTAGCAAAACAAGGATTTACCAACTCTATTTGCAACAGGTGTGGATGTTTGCAAGCTCCTTGTTGCCGACCTTGCAGTCGGCAATCTCAAAGTATTGGCTAGCCTCGTGGAAGTAGATGTATGCACATCATCAACAAGTGAAAAATAATTATATATATATACACCCACACACACACACACACAATCTATTGTCTTTTTAAAATATAGATTTTAAAAAAATGACAATAGTAACATTAAAATGTCAATAATAATCATGAATAAAATAATGTCCCTTCTGATGATTGAGAATTGAAATCACATACCTGTAGGAGCTACATTGGTACCCTTGTCAGGTGGAACAAATCGGTGTGCTCTCAAAAATTATTGTAACAATACATACATATTGTGGTTCATGATCCATAAATTAGTATAAAACATAAAGCTTTATTGAACTATTGTCCTGGAAAAAAACTCATTATTGCTTACTTTTAGATAGTGTGCTCTATGACACAATTCATTTTTGTGGCCTTTTTCTCTTCTGTTATATTTGGATCCATCACAAGCCTAATAATTTTTAGATTGATGGTCTTGAGGGTCTTTTTACACATGGTTATAGGGTTACTGCTATATGTGGTTTCATCATCACATAATACTATGGCTGCCATATCAAAAAGTATTTGCTATTGTGTAATATGTTCTTTTCCCTTTCCCTAAGAATCAAATAGTGACAAAAACATCAGTAATTTTTTTTAAAAAAGTCCAAAACCTTAACGAAAATAACATAATAATATGACATTTTGTAAAATTACAATTGCATAAATTTTTATATAGAAGGTTTACTTGCACTGGAGAAGGGATAGGAGCAATATCCCTACCTCTATCATCTAATGGATCGACCATGTCACCCTATGACAAAGAATGTATATAAAAACATCATCATAATGAAATGAATAGCCAACTTGGCAAAAAAACTTATTAATAAAATGGTATATTGTATATTATAGTTCTAATTGGAAGTAATTAGTTAAATATTACATATATAGTACTTTCAAGTCCCATGATAGTAACTTTCTTTGCATCTATGAGATTCAAATTATAATCTATTAGCACCTCTTCCCATGAACTTATTGATTTTAATGCACATACAAAAAAAAAAAATTCCTTACGCACCTTGAAAATGAAATTGGGTCACTTACTAGTTGACCCAAGATGTGTACTATTTATAAAACATACAATGTTCCTTGTTTCTTTTGGCCTTCCATCAATGTACACAACAAGTCTTTTACTTTGATCATTTTCTTTCCATTGTAATAATTTGCTGATAGTGCATACCTACGCATACTTTTTTTATATTGAACTATCCACATCCAATTATTGTAATTGTAACAAGGTCCAACATACTCCATCAATTCAACAACTTTATTATAATTGACCTTTATGCCATCCATGGAATATAGTTCCAAACCATGTAATGATGATGGAGCTATGCGATATATCCTCTTGTTAACACAAAAAATAGTGTTAATTGGAGCTAATTCCTTGGGTACCCATTCTTTCTCTAGATGTGTGTACCTCAAGGGAACCTTGATGTCACCCTTTGTTTCATCATCATAAGAACATGACCCCCCTTGAGCAAAGAAAAATTGTATATGTTTATTGAATTTTCTTCTAATATTTTTACCTCTAGTTTGTCTCTCTTTCATAGACCTACTACATGTCTCACTATCCTCTTCTATTCCCACATTTCCCTCACTTGAGGAAAACAAATTTGACAGATACCTATTCGGTGGTACTTGTAGCCCATCAAATGAGAGATATAGTTGAAGGTGCAAAATATATTTCTATAAAATGAGGCTAATATTGATGAATTTTTCCTAAATTTTATGTTGAAGGTAAAGAGAAAGTAAGCATGTAATAAACTTATACCTCCCAATCCATGTCACTTTATACGATCCTCATTAAAGGGGTATAGTTTCCTGCATATGTAAATCATTTGTCTTAAGTTAGTTACAAATTACACAATACTTATACTACAAATTACATAGAACATAACATGAACAATATTCGTACATCACAAAAAACATAACATTGTATATTTTTTAATTGGTTACCTCTAAAAAAAATATTTTATAAGTAATCAACACCAAGAATTGAGCATCGTAACAAATATTTCAACCTAATCAACACTTGATACATTTCTATTGATCATGTTATTGATCATCTTCTTTTCAATCTCATCATCATGAAAATCATCATTATTTCCATCATCATCTAAATCATCAAAATGACCCTCATCAACATCATGATTGTCACTATGACTATTATCGTCATCATTGTCATCATCATCATCACCATCACCACCACCACCACCACCACCACCACTACCACCACCACCATCATCATCAATGCCATTTCCATCATCATGAGCATCTTCACCATCATCATCATCATCATCATCATCATCATCATCTTCATTATCTCCTTCTTCATCTTTGCCATCATCATCATCTACTTTGTCTTCCAGTTCTTTGGTATCTTCTTCTTCAATCACATTATACTTTATTGGTATTCCTCTTGGATTGTGTCTAATGACAAATGACCAACCTAGTTTATGTGGAACACCAACATAAAAAACTTGCTCACATTGGCTTGGAAGAACATAGGGATCATTTCAAATTGGCTCAAATAACCTTGTATTAATCATTATAAATCCATTATCTTGTTCAATAACAGTTCTATCAGGATCATTTTGATTCAGTCATAACCTGTACCATTTGACAATGAATATAACTAGTTTGAAAGAATTAAATTCACACTCAATTATATCATCCAAAATTCCATAGTATATATTTTTAGATTGTTGAGGATGTATATCATTTCTAGATGAAATATTGGTGATCTCAAAGATTGTAGTTATCCTAGAATCACAAGTTCTGTTAGTTCTGTCTACCTTTTTAATGTGAAATTTATGACCATTGTGCTTGACCTGTTATTTTTCAAACATGTTAAAATTATGCATCCATTCATGAGTTGATATTAAACAAATGGGTCATGATAGATTAAATTATAAGTACCTTTCCACCTCTTAAACCATTTGCTAAATCAATTACCATTGATGTAACATTGAGATCTCCATTATGATGACCTTCTTTAATCAATGAAGCAACACCATCCCATGTTAATGAGAGACCATTTTTTTGAGATCATTCAATCCATACCATAATCCAATCAAGATGGTTTGTAGTATATAGATGAAGTACATCCCACTCCTAAGAAATTATATGAAATAAATAGACCAATTAGAAACAACTTATTTTGATGATGGATAAGAATTAATTAACTATAATAACATATTATAATTACCTATCACTTTCCTCAATCTACCTTTCCCCATCGAGTACCCCCCTTCAAATATATTAATGGAGTTAGGATCCCAAATGTGATCTACATGGATCTTTGATGCAAACTTGGGAATATATTCACTAATGTACACCATGGTCTAGTAGGCCATATATCCCTTGACTATGGAACCCTTAGGACGTTCTCTCTGTCGAACCAAACTCTTCAAAAATTTCAAGTGCTTCTTAACCATCTACATTGACCTAGTTGGTATAGGTCCACACAATTCAATCTCCTCAATTATATGTATGAGACACTGTTCTTGTGCATTGAAAAAATTGAAGGTAGACACTTTTGCATCTTACACAAAAGCTAAGGAATTTTTCTCTTCCATTTCTTTATGTCTTTTTCATCAATTTCTTTAGATGACAACCACCTAGAAGATATTCATCATGTAAAAATATATTAATGAGACTAATAACACTTCTAACCTCATGTATTTTCCAAGATCATATATAACATGTTTGACACATGTTTTCAAAGTTGTGTGAGAGAGATAGAGGTAGAACATATTGCAGTAATAATAAAATGATCTTTTCAATATATTATAAAATAAAACAATCAAAAGTACATAATTTTTAATAAATATAGTGGAAATAGATAAGAACATGACTTACCTTGACAAAGGTATGTCAATCATGCATTTTCAACCCTTACCCAAAATCACTTTTCTTTGATATGAGATTGCTTATGTTTGTAGCAAATCCTATGGGAAATTTAGTTTTTTTTTTTTATGGCTTCATATATGGCATCAGTTTGTTGTTGCATTAATAACCAAGGAATGACACTCATATTAATCTGATTTCGATTGCTATTTGATTCAAGGAAGAAATTCAATGCATGATTGGATTCATTAATGTCATTGCAAAATTTGACCAATTTTTCTTTTTCACACCTTCCATCCAATATTTTCCATAGTGTCTTTGTTACATCCTTTCCAATATGCATAGCATCAAACAAATGCACTATTGGGAGGTGCTCGTAGTACGATAACCTACTAAATTGTCTAGGATATATTTTAAGTCCTTTTGGAAATTGCTCATCGATACCTTGACAACCTTCACAAACATGAATTATGTCATTACTAAACAAAAGACAGTATCCAAATTTAAATTTCATACAAAAAATTGCATCAGATGGAATGACATTATCTCGACAATTTATTCTATTGTATTCCAACTTCCATATGTGAGGTGTCATTCTTCGTGGCTTTGATGGTGTCTCTTCTTTCCTAGTGAAAAGATATTTTTCAAAAATTCAATACTTAAGATTTTTGTGGAGAAAGTGTCTATGCTCATCGAACACCTATTTTCCTAAATTTTTTGAATGATGAGATTTCATCTTTGGACCACAAATTGGACATGTAAATTTTTCTTTTGTTTGAAGACCAACAAGATCATGTATAATTAAATGACATGTGTACTATAAGATTCATATTTATAATTATCACATACAACTTAAAAATAAAACAAAAATGTGTTAGGACTATTACATACCAAAAATATGCATTAATAGTTTTACATACCACAAAAATGTGTTAGTCTAGGGGCATCATGTATTGTCCATACAAGCATTGCACAAAATTGAAATTGTCTTTCACCAATTGATCTAGAGATGTTGTACATAGTGACCCCATTCCATAACTCCAATAACTCATCAATCAAGGGCTCAATATATACATTCATATCTTTCACTTGGTACTTACCTAGTTGAATGAACATAGACAACATATAATTATTATGACCATTTTGATACTATGTTTATAAATAAATTTAGATGAATATTAAATGGAAAAAGAATGGTACAATGATTTACAACATTATGTGCTCCCTCTTTATGGACATCCAAGGAGGAATGTTATTGTTAATAACAAAAATATGCCAGACCAAGTAAATAGATCTCATCTCTCTTAATGGATTGACACTATTTGCTACCAATGAAAACTTCAAATTATGAGGTTCTTCTTTAAATAATAACCACCTATCTTCTAGTCCTTAAATGCAAAACCATCCATAGGTATTCGCACAATGTCATCTTGACTTCTATTGCATGCATGATAATCCATAAATTGTGCCAAGCTAGTACACCTAAATAATCATTACAGACGTGGAATAATGAGAATGTATAGAAGAACCTTGAGAGGCACCTTTTTGGTTATTTGATCTGATTGACATCTACTAATGTGACAATCATGGCATTTTTTTGCAAATTCATATTATTTATGATATATAATATGATCATTGGGAAATACATGTATTGTTTGATACTCCATTCCAATATCTTTCATAATGGTCGATAATTCTCAGTAAGAGCAAGGTAGAATGTTTGATGGTGGTAAAAAAAAAATCACCTATCAATCTATGGAAAAATATTATTAATATAATATTAATGGTATGCTAACATAGAAGATGAAAAAAATGACATTATACCTTATCATACATGAGATTGCTACATTGGATATACCATTCATAACCTTGAAGTTTACCAACAACAATACAATAGAGAGAAGTGTTGTTTGGGAGCCTTGGTGTAGGGGCTTACATGCCTTTCCAATTATAGATATATCAAAGTTCTCTTCATCATCATAATTAGATGTGTGATTGTCATCATCTTCATCAGTTGTGCTAGTAACATCTTCTTCAATCCTGTTCTCTGGCACATTATGAGTTGCACCAATACCAACATCTTCAATTGTGTTCTTTGCCTTAGGATCATCTTCTTCCATGGGAGAGCTACCTTCTGCTTTGATATTCACACCTTCATGCTCCACCAGCTCAAAACCCACATTCAACAAAGGATGAAAATCCTTTCCACCTTCAATATGATCATGTTGCCTACAATGTCTCTGAGCTGTTGTGATTAGAATTCTTTGATTCCTTAAGCCCTTGCATTTTTTGCAAGGAAAATAACATTTTCCATCACCTTTTCTTTTGAACTAAGACCAAAATCTAGCAATTGTCACCTTATTTTGTTCTAGATTCATATTGTTAGGTGTGGACTTTCTTCACAAGGAAATATTCAAGCTATAAAATTATACCAAATATAAACATACAAGTATTAGTAGTATCTTGTATATAATCTATAATAATTAAATAATTAAATATTGATATCTCTTCATTAAGGATGACATCTGAAAAAATCAAATTATATATATATATATATATATAAGAAAAGAATTCATTAAAAAATATCGCTATAATTATTGGTGCTTGAAAAGATACAATCCCTATTGTTGTTAGCTTTGATTGGAAAATAGATGGAAATTAATCCATTTTGAACCTACAACTAGTTTGATTTAATCCATAAGAAGTGAACATACCACAATAACATATGAATTTTTTGTACACACAAATGAGAATGAAATAGACATATACAATTAAAGCCTTCGACATTCACAATTATGAAAATTCCTTATCATCAACAATATTATAGAGTGGCATTTATTTTGAACAAAAATTATTCATTTATGTATGTTTCCACTCAAAATATGTTGCTACCACTTCTCGTTTGACAACCAACCTCAACAACACCATGGAAGAGTGAATATAATGGTTTATATGAGTGAAAAGGTTGTGTCATTTATATGATGGAAAAATAAAGGATATTCAAAGGATGTAAAAACAAGGGCACAACTATAGTGAGAATATTAGTCTTTATCAAGGATGTAAAAAAAAGGACCAACAAGAAGTCAAGCTCAAGAACTTTGATGAATAATCTATCAATGATGCTTCATTATGTGGAAATGAAAAAGTTTCTATAATAGATTCCATGGACAAATTTTAGAGTAGGTTCAACCATGAGACAAAAATGATCAAGGGTCTTCAAAATTAGAGGTGTTGTACTTGTGAAGAGAGAAGATATGAGACAAGGTGGCCACAAAAATTAAGGTTTTTAAAAGAGCACTAATATGTCTTAACAATATCATGAGGTAAAAAACTTTTCACATGAGGATGACAATAAGCCAAGAGATACTAGTTATGAAATTTCACTTGATGGCAATCATTCCAATATTGGCGAAGATGTTGGTTTGATCGATAGCACTTGTAAAGAATCAAAAATTGAGTTGACTTTGATGAATAATGAGGGAAACTACTATGCACCTTAAGATTTGTCACCACATCCTTTTAATATGTTAGTTATTCATTTACTGGTTGATCATTTTAACTTTGTCCATACTTTGGTTTTTAATAGTTTTTAGATCAGTGTAGTCAAACAGTAAATAAATGTTTTTCAAATTGTCTTGGGATCCAAGGATCTTGTTGATGAACGAGATGCAAATTATATAGGATAGAGAAAAAGAACAATTGGTCCACAAAGAAAATTCTATTTCTTGTAGAGGGAAAATTTAACACAAGAACCATTTAAATAGGTTAGCACAAACTTCATTTAGTGCAATTTTCTCCAAAATCAGCATACCACTATCATGAGCTGCACCCAACAAGTTTCTCAAATACACTCAATTATTCACTACTGTATATCTATCATTCCAAACAACTATAGTGTTCCACTATGTGCTTCTATAAATCTATCATAGATTATTCTAGAATATACTATTTTATATCTATCATTCAGGATAAATATAATGCATTGGTATGTGTCGCTATATATCTATCATACAACCTATACAAAGATTACACCTTCAATCCAAAGATTATGCCACACATCTTGACTATGAAAAATTAGATATTGAAAAAAGAATATATTATTAGGCCCAATAAATAAGACATTTAATGGGCATAAATCAACATTTTCCTTGAGTGGCATTTAGAAATTACATAGTGAAGTGACAAGAGTAGACAAGATTATAAATCAAGGTTGTATCTACCACCTCTTCTCTTTTTGTGGTACTATCCTTTACAAGTTTTGTGCTTGTGCTTTATAACTTAGTCTTTGTGGGAAATTTTCTTCCCTTCTACATCATTGTCCACTCTTCTTTACTAATGCTATCTTTTTCTACAATATTTTTCCAAATTTCTCTACCTTCCTTTTTATATCTCCTATATATAATTCTTCCCTTACTTGGCTAGATTTATCTTTATAGGTCCCCAATATTTTTGCATATTTATCTCTAGATAAGGCCAACATAACCTCAACATATTGTTCTAAAATATCTTGAGTAACCTCATAACCAAGATGGAAAATAAATATCTCTCGAGGCTCAACAACCTCCATGCATGTGAACTTGGTTTCAACCATTAAATTTATTGTATGAACATAATTTTCCACAACTGACCTAGGTATTTTATAGCTTTGTTTCATCTATCTTTGAAATCCCTTGAACAAACCAAATAGATCACTGGTAATGTCACCTTTGTATTTCATGTGGTAGTGTTCAGTTATCAAAGTCATGGTTGGTACATCATTAGTCTAGGTAGCTAGGTGAATGTTAGGAGACTTATGAATAATATGAAAGAATATATGCAATATTAGTGAACCAAACCTAAAAATGTTGAGTTTTGTCATGCTTGATCCTTCTCAATTTTTCAAAAAACTGTTGCCTTAGGATTTCACAGATGTCAAAATATTTTCTTTCAATAACCATCTTATGTGAATTCTAAATCACTCTAATAAATATTGAATTATTCTTGCTACTATAAAGAATTTTTTAACCTAGAATCTTTGCAATTACTCTCACATCTTGTTGTCTAATATTTGATAGAGTTATGACTCTCTTATCCCATTTTGTTCCAATTTTTGTCTCAACTTATTTCTTAACCATCTTTCTAGCAACATGGATTATGAAAATATTGTACAATCTAGTAAGAAGGTGAATTAATTCTTTGGTAATCATGAATGGTTGGTCTTCTACCCAAAAAAATTGATCATGAATTCTATTAAGGACAATATTGATCCATTAGGCCCATCAAAATCAACATAATCCATGTATTGAAGGATGTTTTGGTTTGAAGATCTTGAAGTTCAGTCTTAAGAGTTTTGTCTTCCTCATAAATTTTACTTAAATCCATATGTTCTCATTTCCTATAATCTCAAATTTGTAAAGGATGTAAGCATTAATGTCTTCAACATGGAGTACATCATCTAGGATTTGTGAGAAGGCCATGTTCCATTGATTTGAATGAATGCTTCTTGAACTAGTAATAGGGTTTATCCTTAACAACATACATCTGTGGCTTATTTGTGATAACACTACTTCAAACAATAATTGAAAATACTACAAATTAAAAGATAAAAATGTGGAAATACCTCAGAAATGTTTGAGTTTAGGGCTTTCTTAGATTGCTTCAAAAAATTTACAATCACCTTTACTTGTTTGTGCTAGACATATTAGATTAGATTTTTATTTTAGTAATGATAGGATTGTGGAAGAAAAACTTTTTCTAGTTATATTATAGGATTCCATGTAGCTAAAAAAATTCTTCACAAAAGTAACAATGGGTGGCAGTAGGAGTAGTGGATGTGTCACACTATAGCAAAATCAATCAAAAGTTAATGACTTTTAGTTTCCCTAACATACTCCCAACTCAGAAAAATTATGCACTTACCTTGAACAACACTGAAAAGATCTTTGTCACACCACTAAACCCTCTTGCCTGCACTTTTTCGCATGAATAAATGAAGTTTCACTTTTATTTTTTTCTTTATATCCCCATCAATATTGAAATTTTGATGATAAACTTACGTGTCATCAAAATTTTTACTAAAAACTTAAGGGTCGTCAAAATTTTGACTAAAAACTTAAGGATGATCAAAATTTTGACATTATTAGGATCATATTAAAAAAAAAAAAAAAAAGAATTTGACAAGCCAAATTGGCTTGTTGTTAAAAAATTAGGTAAAAAATGCAACCCAAATGTACTAGTGTGAGTAAGTTGTTACATCAACTCTAATTTCAAATCACTTAAAAATATGACATGTCCATATATTATAATACCAAGAGCAACTTAACATGTGAAAATGACATAATGTGTGCATAACTAATTATAAATATCACACAATCCTCTCCCAACTAAAATAGAGCATGGGTCCCACCATGAAAATGTGAGAAAATGTTATCATGTATAAAATAATGCTAAACTATGGAATTAAAGCAAATAATAATATGTGTGAAGGCATGATACTAACCTAGCAATTTGATTTTTTTTCCTCCATTCTTATAATTTTTAAGTGAGGATGAGGTGGAAAAGTGGAAAAGAGAGAAGGTAAAGTGGAATTATTAGGGAGAAGGTGAGGTGTTTATTATGTGTCTTTGAGAAGAGTCAAAGAGATGATGTGAACTGGGTAGAAGACCTAGATGTTTTAGCTATAGGTGGAGTATGTGGCTCTTCAAATTCAAACTACTGCAAGAACTCCTCCTCACTTTGTGTCTTATGATAGAGCTTAAGCCTATGACCATTCACCAATAAATTGAAATAGACAAGATCAATTGTGGAAAGTTGTACTATACCTTTGTCAAAGATTGATATTATTTCATATGGCCCCAACCATCATGTTTGAAACTTTCTCAAAGTATGTTGATAATGGGAATCATACAATAGTGCTTTATCTTTGATAAACTTATCATGCCACTTCTTCCTTTAGTATTGAATAAGTTTAGTATTGTGCAAGGCTGATTTCCTATACTCATAAAGGCCATTCAATTGTAGGATTCTTTTTTTGTGTCTCAGTAAGATCAATATTGAGTTTGAGGGTTGTCCTTAGTGTTTTATGCTCAAATTCAAAATGCATGACAACTTGTTTACCATAGACTAGTTCAAAGGGATTGAAGCCAATTTTAGTCTTCCATGTTGTCATATAAGCCCATATTGCTTCAAGTAGATGGTATGCCCAATATTTTTTATGGATAGCTCATATTTTGGTCAACATGGCTTTGATTTCCCTATTAATAATTTTTGCTTAGCCATTGGCTTGAGGATGATTAGGGGAAGATTTGACATGTCTAATGGTATATTCATTCATGAGGGCAGTAATCATGTTGGAAGTAAATTTTACACCTTGATCAATTACTATTTATCTAGGGACACCATATATTGTGAATATTGATTCATACAAAAACTCTGCAACATTGTTGCCCTAACATGTTTCATAGGTTTAGCCTCTACCCATTTAGTAACATACTTAGTACAAACAAAAATGTATGATTTTCCATGTGATGAATTCTTTATGGGTCCAAAAAAACCAATACTTTATTTTTCAAAAGGTGTAATAATTAGCTATGGCTGTAGGAGCATTTCATCAGGCATAGTAGGCCTTAACATTCTTTGGCACTTATCACACTTTTTTAGTATACCTTATTGCATCCTTTTGTAAAGTGGGCCAGTAATAACTTGTCAAAATTTTGAATGTTGTTCTCTTGGCTACAGAGTGTCCTCTACATGGCTCATCATGACATGCTCTCAAGATGTCATATGTCTCATATTCCCTAATGCATCTACACATCACTTGATCGGGTCCAATGTAAAATATACAACTAATAATCTAGGAAATGTCAAACAATTTCTCTGTTAACAATTTATGCTCTTTAGGAGAGAAATAGGATGGTTTCCTTCTTGTAGTAAGATGGCTTGCAATATCAACATACCATGGGTTTTGTGCTGATATAGAGAAAAAATGTTCATCTGGAAAGCTATCATCAATTGTTGTAGGATCTTTTAGAATATGTAAGCATGAAACAAAATCAGCCACTACATTAGCTTTCTCTGATTTGTCTACTATGGTCAAATCAAATTCTTGCATGAACAAAATCAACGAGCCAATCTTCCAGAAATAGTAGGCTTATTCATCAAATAATTGATGACAGATTGATTTGTATGCACAAATATTTCATAACCAATTATGTATTTTCTAAACTTGTTAAGTCAATAGATCACTCCAAATAGATCCTTTTCAATGAAAATGTAATTGAACTCTACTGCTTGAAAATTCTTACTGATATAATAGATTACATGTTCAACAACTCCTTCTTTCTTCCCTGAGATAACTCCTATAGCATAATCAAAAGCATTAGTATGGATATGGATAGTCTTATCTTGATCCTAAGGTATTATTTTTATCTAATTATAACAACTACACCTATCTAAAAAGGAAATATATTTATTACCAGCCAAATTATCAAGGATTTGGTCAATGAAAGGTAAGGGAAAATGACCTTTTTAGTTGCTAAGTTTAGCTCCCTATAGTACACACAAACTCTCCATTTACCCCCCTTTTTAGGCACTATAACCATAGGAGAAACCCATCAACTATTAGAGAATGGATAGATGAACCATGCATTTAATAACTTTTGCAGTTCTATTTTCACTACATCACTTAAGATTGGGTTAATCCTTCTTTGAGGTTGTCTAACTGGCTTGCATTCTAGACTGATATAGATCCAATGGGTACAAATTTTAGGATCAAGACCTTTCATGTCAATATATTCCCATGTGAATGCTTGTTGGTTTTCCTATAGAAACTTAAGAATAATTTGTTGGTGGATTTGAGAAAGACTTTTTCTAACATTTAATCCTTTCTTAGACTGACTTCAACTTTGGATATCTTATCTAAAATGGCTACTTTAGAAAAAGTACGTGAGTGAAACTAATGAGGTAGCAATGTATGAAAGCACTGAGATATCTTAGAAAAGTGAGCTTTATGAGGAGGTAGAAGGATTATTTCTAAGGAATAGTGTTTTTTTTGACATGAGAAAAGTTAACACTATACTCATTTACCAAACTAGTTGTAATGATATCATCATCCTCTTGTGATACCATAAATGGATTCATGTCAATTACCATGAGTAAACTGACTAAGTTGACTTCCAATTCATTATCTCTTGTCCATACAACCTTTTCATCTTATAGGATTGGTTGAGCATTAATATAAATTTAATTTCTTTGTGTCCATTCCGTTGGAGATTGTCATTTTGCTAGATCAACAAGCTATAAAGGCATCAACATTGGAAAGCCATGGTTTGCCTAGGATAATAGGATAGCCACCCAGGTAGCTTTAGGGGATAAAATAAAAAAATCTACCAGATATTCCTAGGAATCTAGTGTAACCATTACAACTTCAACCATTTCATCAAGTTTTATGGTAGAGCTATCAACAAGATGAAGGATTATGGGGGTTTCTCTGAGGCTAGTGATATTAAGGTGAAATAGAACTTCCTTTTTAATGCCATTAATTGAGGTTCCTAAGTCAACTAAAGCATTTTGAACTTGAACCTCATTAATAAAAATAGTACCCACGGGGCTTCCAGGATTTGAGTATTTGGGATTGTATATCTTATCTAACATCAAGTATGAAAATTGATCCATAACTATACTATTTGAGGATCATTTTTCTTCCTACTAGGTTGTTTAATACAAGCTTCTCTAATGTCCTTTATTTATTTTGGAATCTCTTTAATACAATCCATCAATCAAATTGTAATAGTCATATGACTTAACTGATTGAGCAACTCTCCTCTAGCCAGATTCTCAACATGAATAGAAGGATTAGAAAGCTGGAAAATGGTGGAGTCTTTTCTGTAGGAGTAGTTTCCACAAGAGTAGTTGCTACAAGAGTGGATGATGGAGTAGTTACATCATCATTTTCAACAAGAGAATCATCATCAATCACCTCAATAATGATAGGGCCCTTGGGTGCAAGGGGAGAAGTCCCTAATCATAAGTGAAAGCCATTAAGAGAAATAAAATATGTTTGTTACTAATTGGGTTGCTTACTATTACAATTGGGATTAGGCCGAGCAAGAAGCTAGGTTTGTTTTGGATGATTTGCATTGAATATAGGAGGAAGAGTCAACATAGTTTCCTTCTAAGGTGATGATAGTATGACCTACTAGTTAGGATAGTTAGTCCCCCACTAAGGTGATTGTTTCTAGTTTCCTTGTAGAGGTTGTCATTGATTAGATTGTTGCGAAGATTGTTGAGGTTGTCGCCATTGGTTATTTTTCCAATTTTGATAAGGTTGATGTTATTTTTGGTTGATTGGTTTCCATTGATTGGATGAGGGTTGTTACCACTGGTTATTCCATTGATGTTGGGATTGACTAGATCAACTATTATTCCATTTAGGAGCTTGAGGTCCAAATTTTGGGAAATAATAGTTTTTCCATGACTACTATTATAACCATAATTATGCAAAGGGTCTTGAGACATACCTTGTATTTGGGCCCAAAACCTACATTGAGAAATGTAGAGAATATCCCCATGCTTATCTATGGATTTGAATTTAGTTGGCACTGGATGAGCCTCTAGATTGGCTACTATTATGCACTTACAATTTCTCTTCTTTTCTCTACAGTGTGGACAAGATTCAATGGGTGTTACTTCAGCTTCATAATGGTTCCTTTTTTCTTGCATGGTGTCCAGTTGTGTAGAAACATTATTTATAATGTCCTTCTTGAAATTAGATAATAGATTAGAAATCTCCACCTTTGATTTGCAAGAACTATTGATTTTACTAGGTGCAATTCTAACTCCTCTTCCTTTCTTCATGGTTTCCCTTGAGTAGTTAAGGCATTTTGTCTTGATATCTTTCAAACTTCTTTGAGTGATATTACCTCCCATGATAGGTCCAATGCTTCAAAACATTCATCATTAACACCTTCAATGAAAAGATATTTTTTATTCTTCATTCAACTGATATTGAGTGTTCCTTTGTATATTGAACATGAACCAAGATACACAGTGCTCTAATGCATCACCCTCTTTTTGTGACATCTTAAAAATTCCATCTCCTTTCATATCATAACCTTTGAAATAATATTTATACTTTGTAATAAATGAGTTCTTCATGGCATCCTAGTCAGCTACAAATTTTTCTCCCAACCCCATAAACCATCTTTTAGCCACCTCCTTAGAGTAGATGGAAACAAATTCAGCTTGTGGACATAAATTATGCAATCATAACTTTGAAATAGGATATCTAACTCAAAAAATAAGGTTTTAGGGTCTTCAGTAATAAGGCCATAGAATTTTGACAATGTAGAAGAATGAATGTTCTTCATATTATTGTTATCATGTAGGTCAAGTATAGGAAAGGGAAAGGTAGGATGAGCCATCCTTGGTGGTGGAGGTGGTACTACTTATCTTGATTGGTAGATTCAAAGAGCTAGATTATTTTCCTAATATTCAAGTTCAACAAAAAGGTCATTCAAGTGAAATGATTCTTAGGATGATGGTGGTGAAGGTAACTCTTCTTGGGCATCAATAATGGGTTTTCAAATGGTAGTTCTTCTTCAATAGGTTGGTATTCTTCTTCTTGATTCTCAACTTGGGGATCTTCTTGCTCAAGGTATAAAATTTCTTCTATTCTAAGTGGTCATTTTGAGGAAGGAATCTCCCAAGATCATCTTTTCTTCTATGCATACAAAAAAAAAAAACTTGTATTCTATGGAGCTTGGAAAAATAACCCTTCAGAAAGGTTTAGATTGACACCATCCATGATAGAGGCACCAAAAATTCTTGGTCAATTGATTGATATTGAAAATAGAACTTACACTCATGACTTATGGATTGGACATCCTTAGGAAGCATCCAAATACCCCACTAAACTCATTTAATTTATCAACCAGGGACATAGACTTAAAATGAAATTTGCAAAGTATATGCTCAAAACCCTCCTAGTTATCATCACTAATCTATGAGAATGGAAATACTAAACTTAATGGAAATAGAAATACTAAATTTAAATGCAAAATTGAGCAACTAATCTAGAGTGCAGGAATTGAAATACAAACAAGATTCTACACTATTTTCCTTTGCTATAGGAACAACCAATAGTTCTATTACAAATGGTTTTAGGAGAAACAAAGTTCTATCTACTCCAAAAGTAATGAAAGATTACTCCTACCAATTAGATTCACTCACCAGGTCGGGCCCCTTGGATGATCGAATGAATATAAACTCAAGATAAAGTGCTGAGAAGTACACAATGCCATTTTATCGATATGGAACCATCAATAGTACAAACTAAAAACCAACTATATATTGAATGTTGTTATGAATTAAAATCACTTCTAAACTAACTTTAGGAGTTCAAATCAACAACTAATTTATAACATCTAAGGAAAACTAACTTCCCTAAATCTAGGATCCTTCAACAACAAGGATTTAGCAACATTATTAAGGAAATACATCAACGTCGAACATGTTCTTCCCAATTGAACAAGTCTTCATCAAATGTAGCATGCCATAACTCTAGATTTGTGCATGAGTAGTTTATGGTTGCATTGATCTAATCTTCTATTCAACTATTGATATAGGGTTGTTGCATGAATCTATCATTACTTCCCTTGGTCACACTCCTAGTTCTCCTTAACTTGTTCCTTCAAGAGATTAGTACACATGCCAAATACCAAAACATACATTCATCGAGCAATAAATCATAGAAAACATTAAATATATAGGTAGACCAATCCTTGCTCACAACATGCATATGGCTACAAGAACCTACCCCATAAAACTTTAAAGGAAAGAAGTAACATCTACCAATATGCACACATATGATCTCATTTATCATATATAAATTCTACTTATAGCATTGGATTTAGGAAAGCATACTAATTATAGGTTTATATAGAGCATACGATAAAAAGTCTTTTGAACTTAAAGGAAAATACCCTTCAAATAACTATAAAACCCATAAAATTGTACTAGTTTATAACCCCATCAATAAATATGGTATTCAATGGGCACTTGAATAAGTTAGAAAGTGATAATGTAATGTTGGTTTGATTGTCCTACAATCATATAATTCTATAATGTAATGATGGAGTTTATGTATTCACTAAGCTATACAAGCTACACTAAGTGACAAGGTAAAAGGAGTACAATATTGCTTGAGCTACTATAGTATTAACCAAGTGATGTATTACCTGAGTGAAATGTAATATTTATTGAGCATGAGATGGAAGAAAAAGTTAAGAAAGTTGGAATATGAGGGTTATTTTTTGGTGGAAATAAAGAATGTTCGAGAAGTTCAAAGGTGCGATTCAAAGTTTTTTACAAGATCAACAATTGGAAAAATGCTATAATGATCTGAAAATGGAGATTGAAACAAGACAAGGATGAGAAAAAACTTCAATCATATTTCTATTTTCTAAGTAACTAAGTATATTGAATCTGAGATCTATGAATGTGATTAAGTTGCAAGATTTGAAAGAAAAGAGTTTACTATTTAAGGAGAAGTTGGAACAAGTTTTTGGTTGATATTGTTAAGTTGGAGATTCGTGCAAAGCAAGAAGAAGGAAGGAAGCAAAGTGAACCAAGAAGAGAAGAAGGAAAATCAAGTAGAGTTAGAGCAAAGTGAAAGAGTGAATATGTGAATCACCCAAACATAGATCAACAGAGATAAAAAAAATTAGAGAAGGAAGAACACAAAACATAACAAAGATATGAACAAGAAAGATAGTGATAATCTTACAAAACATTTAACTATTACTTTCTTACCATTTTATCAAAAAAATATCTTAACTAAGTGTACCTAACAATACTATGAAATCCTATATGGTAACATTGATTAGTGATGTTTTCAAGTCCTTTAGAGAAGACCAATCTTTTGACATGATCAAGGAGTGATAAGGTCTATATGATCTTTATGTTAAAACCCTCTAACCAGGTCACACTAAACATGTGCATGTAAACCTTTTACAATGTTGGCTCCTAGAAGAGATCACTTTAGAAGAGTGAAAATTATTTGGGTTGTTAGTCCTAGATGGTGTTTTCCTTTACAATTTCCACATTAAATCAAGGTGTCAAATGTGTAAATTTTGTTGTGTTGCAAGCTGATTTTCATGATATTTACTTTATATTGCATGTCAGTGAATACTAGGTAAATGACAGATAACAACTAGGTGATAGTAAAGTTATATTTTTGATACTTGGAATAATAGAAATAGTGAGTTAACAATTTGGTATAAATTGATTACAAGGTTGAATTGTAAAGTTGGATGAGAGCACTAAGTTAATTGCTTTGATGTTTATGAAATTGTATTGGTATTTAAAGTTTGAAAGGCTAGTAGGAAAGTTGAACACAATTGATTCACCCTCCCCTATCTCAGTTATCTAACAATGAGAAATTACAAAGGTGAAAATAATTGAGAGATAATTCATCAAATGGTTGATGAAAGGGAGTATAACAATATTGAAGGGCTCCATTTACAAACATTTCACCTAGCGACTATTGTTTCCCAATTCATTATACTCAAATACATATGTTCAAAAGCTATTAGATGTACAATCAAATCTATTAAAGGTGAGAGTAGGAGGAACTCATATTATCCTTTCTGAATCAATTCATTAGATGAAACTCATATTTAACTAGCGCCATAGAAAAAATTAAAAACACAGAAGGAAGAATAGTAATTTTCATCAGAGATTTTGAACTGGTTATAATCTACAACAAATATAGGGAGGGAAAAGTATATGACTATTCCACTCTATGCAAGGACTAAATAATTAAACAACTTCATATGATAAGAAAAGAAGGGATAAAACAAGAAAATAATCTATCTAAAAGAACTATAAAAAATATTAGAATGAAATATGAGGGCATGTAGAAATTGTTGGAAATATTTAGGATAAGATAGGTTACTGAGAGGGGAGGGGTGAATCAGTAACTTATAAAAATTTCAAACACTTCAACATAAAAGCCATTCACCATTCATTCATCTAATCTACTGCATAACTGAAAGAACAAAGATTCATTATACATGTAAACAGAGATTTGGTGACCCAAAAACCTTTCAAATAGAAAGTAAAATTGGGGTGGGGATGATACCCACTAAACTTCAATGCTGCAGTATAAAGTTGGTCGGTTAAGGCTTACAATGATCACTTCTGATGATCTGCCCTGTTAGGAGCAAGTAGGACTGATAGATCCACCTTGTTAGAGGATTTACAAACATACACTGAAGTATGCACTTTGTTAGGAGATTTACAAAAAATTGTTAAGTCTACCCTATTAAAGGATTTACAAACTGATTCACCTGTTAGGATGAAGCAGTGGATCTGCTTGTAACTGTTGATAAGATCTCTTTTGCATTGATCACCTGATGTGATAGATATATCTTTTCTGCTCCTATGTTGACCTTGCTGAATCCCTTTCTCTCTACTGCTGATTTGCTTTCACTTTTCTCAAAATATAGCAATACCTTTTCATATGTGAACCTTACTCTCATATATTTTTATACACACCATATATCTTACAAATGATATCATACATTACATATATACCATTCATTATTTACAACTGAAAGGTCGGCCAAAATATAAGTGAACAAAACATTACTAAGTTGGCCAGATAGTAGAAAACTCGAGTTCACTAAACTGACTCGGTGACCTTCTGATACTCGACATCCAGTACATTACTCGACATCGTCATGCACTTGGTAGAAGTGAAGGCTTGGTCCATACTAATCACCTGACATAGTTCTGAACTCGGTAACCATAGGCGAATCAGTAGATGTATTGTTACTCGTTAGAAACCATCTTCTTTGTTTACCTTGGTTCACTTGGTAAACACTGCTTTCTTTTGTTTACCTTCTTCACTCGGTAAACACTGCTTTCTTTCATTTACCTTCTTCACTTGGTAAACAATGTTGAACTGCCCATTCACTCGGGATCCTCTGGAATGCTCGGTGTGAACTATAGACTAAGTGATGAGCTTGGTAAGCATTCAGAATCCAATAAGTGTTTGCACTAATGACAAATATATCATAATTCCAACAATCTCCCCCTTTGGTATTAGTGACAAAAACACTTATGAGTCAAAACTTATGTGCAAAATTTGACATACTGATTTACATTTACAAATATCTCTATCTTTACATATGGCTTCCTTTATTTACATCTATCTCTTCTTTGGTACTCTATCTCCCCCTTTTTGACAATAATGCCAAAGTAAACAATATGTATTTACACAGAAACACCAAAATGAGAGATAAACTCATAATGTACCTTGAGAATAACAGCCAAAGTCTTATCCCAATTATCTTACAAAATTTTGCAGGTGGAGAGTGCTATTTGAACTTCTGTTGAAAGTTCAATCAAGTGTTCCTACATTATGTCCATGATAGGAAGAATCATATTCTGAATGTCAATCAAGGTTAATCTGATTCTTGCTTCCTCTCTCAACAATTCTACCTGCTTTTTTGACAAAAATCTAATTTTGAGATGATGGGATGAACTTGAACTAGGGTGAAGTTGCAGCTTTTGGGCACTGACCTTCATATCCTCATCAATTTTATTTAATTTTCCTTTGATCTCCTTGGTGTACTTGGTAACATCACAAAGTTTGGCAAAAAGTGAAGTTACATTATTAAAATAATTTTCAAGATTGACCAAAATTGTGGTCAAATTTACCTATTTTATTGCAATATGCTGAGCAATGTGCTCAAGCACCTTATTATCAAATTTCTTTTTTGCCTTTTCAATTAGTTTATCCTGACCAGAGGTGTCCTCATTGAATTTATTTACAACCTCTTCTAACTGAATCAAAATGTGTTGAGTAAAATCTACTTCAACACCTACAGCTTCTGTAATTATATTCTGGGCATCCTCAATTATTCTATATTCCTTATCCCTTTCAGACCTTAGTTGCTTCTATGTAGCCTTCATCTCAATTAGTTGACTAGGATACCTCATTTCTTCAATGGTTGCATTTTCATAGTCAATCTTTGGAATTACTATCTTTGTGTCTAATTCAATATCTTTAGGAATTTCTTTTCCAGTGATAATAAGTCTTAATGGTTGCTTTTTTTTGACTTCTGTGAGGACTGGTTTGACCTTAGGAATAGACAAAATAGTAGAGATGGAAGGACTAGCAGTGAAAATTGGGATGCTTGAGGATTGAGTGCCAATAGGAGTATATACTGGATCAAAAATTAGAGTACTTGCCAAAAATGGTGATACACTTGGTAATGCAGTATCTAAAATAACTAGGTCTAAAGTAGATGCAGATAATGCTGAAAAAATTGTAGAACAAATTGGAATTGACAAAATTGTGGAACTTACTGCTATACCGACTAATGATGATGGAGCTGAGGAGGCTAGCTCGGTAGTTGAAGAGGAGGGATGTAGCTCAGTAGATGAAGTAGTAGAGACTTCCATTGATGATACCTAGAGCTGAGATGTGGCAGGTGTAGATGATAAATCTGATGTAGATGTTATCAAACTACTGATACTAACTCCAACCTTGATGATGTCACAGTTTTAGGTGGAGAATGAGGAAGGGATGCAATAATTGCTGCTGCAATTTTCACCAGATCATCTTCCTCCTTATCTTCCTCTTCAGCTTCTTCCTCCTTATCTTCTTCCTCTTTATCATCCATCAGTGCATGCAGCTCTCCTGGTGAGACTGTGATAGATGGAGTGCTATCAAACTCATCATCGTTGCTACTATCATCATCTTTGATTTCCACTGGGTCTTCACTGGGCTTATGTAGATGATAGATGTTTTTCCACATGTTTGTAGCATCATTTACAACATGCTCAATGTCTTTGATCAAAATCAAACAGGTGTGGAATCTGATCATCATTTTACCTTCATGGATTTTCATTTTAGTTTTTACTTCTGCTCTAGTGAGACTTGGTCGAAGATTCTTCAGGGATTTCTCATAAATATCTTTTACCATTTGAGTGGCTGACTCCCATCTCGGTTGCAATCTCTCTAGTAGTTCTTTTGATATTTGAGGGGCAATCTGGTTTGGGGAGTATTTCCATTTACCCATCTTACTAAGTACCAGTTCCTCAATTTTAATTTTCTCAGCATCTTTTCTAGTTTCAAATTTCAATGCCTTGAAATTTGTGATGCTAGCTCCTTCTTCCAATAGTTTGAGCCTTTGCTTGAATGTGGGTGCAGGCCTGACTAGTATAGGTTCCTACTTACCTTTTTGGGTTCTTCTGATAAATATTGTAGTAGGCGTCTTCTTAGGTTTGGTAATGATTGCCCTACCTTTCTTCTTTGGTTGTTCTTCTACAGATTCTTCTTCTCCTTCTTCTTCTCCTCCTTCTTCTTCACCTTCTTCATCTTCACCTTTTCCCTCGGTGAGCATAAGAGGACCAGTTGTAGTTTTCAATTTGGCTATTTTCCTCTTGCCCTTGCTTATGGCCTATGGTAGCTTGATTTCAAGCTCAATTCTGGCCTTAGCTTCATCATAGGTTCCAAAAATTTGTTGCCTTGGGTCTACTAGCTCATTTACTAGTGCTTCTATGATATATCTAGCTTCATCAATATTTAACTCATAGGGAAGAGGTTTCACCCATGCAACTCAGGGTCTGACTGCCTGAATGTATACCTTGTCACAGTCAACCATGAAACATAAATCATCCTTATAATCTTCAAAAAGCTTGGGAGGAATTCTGAATCTGTTATTCATCCTTTCCTTGAAGTCTTCAAAATCATTATCCATAATACTGTCAAAATTTTCACCCATCTCTGCTAAAAACTCATTTATTTGATACAAAATTGGAATGTCTTTTCTCCATTCTACTATTCCTTTTGATGAAAAGAATTTTTGTACATAGAAAAATAAACATATTAATAGAGAACCGAATTTATAGGGGTTATTCTTTGAAGTCCTTATGCTATCCATATTTTTATTTAGCTGTCTCAGCATTACTTCCAACAGATCAAATTCAAGGTTTTTCTTTACAATCTTGAGGGCCAAATCCATAGCTTCACAAGGTACACTATTTAATCTGTTGGAACTATATAATTTATATGCAATTATATGAATGCCAAATCTTAATTCCACATTAGGTATAGTGTTGACCTTTAAACCTCTATCATCCCACTCGGTTAGGGTTTGTTTCTGTAGCTCTTCCCGACCTAGGGTTTTGGTGGTTTTGGTTTTGCTGAGCATAGGGAGACCTGTGATTTTGTGAATCATCTTCTGTGTTATCACTATGGGTTGCTCCAACCACAACTAACCATTATGCACCTGACTTAGGATATACCTAATCCATTTAGTTTGGAAGTTTCTAGGCATATGTGAGATATGAGTCAAGCCCTTGCTTTCTAGATGCTTGAATTCGGGTTTCAAAGAGCCATCTATACTCATTTCACCTAAGGCATTGTCCATCTCTAGGTTTTCAATTTCTTGAATAGAACATTTGAAATGAGTACGAATATCATTGATAAGAAGTACCTTGGGTGGTATTTGTGATTGAGCTCCATTTGGGTCGAGTGATTCTGCAATGATAGGAACAATCTTGAAGTTGGGTGCTTTCCATTATGTATTCTTTACCAACATTTTTGAACCTCTTTTTTCTTTGTTGCTGGTGCTTGTGGATGCCATTGCTGCTCGGTAAATATAAGAAAAATTTTGAACAAATTATTCACAGGAAATTCACTTGAAATCACTTGGGATTTGCTTTGGATTCACTAGAAATATTTTAGCTCTGATTATTCTTAAGTCGCGATGAAAAATGAAATCAAATTTTTCCCTTTTGATGGAAATACTATCATTAATGCTTGGTACCAAGGTAGATGAGATGACATAGTGCTTGCTAGTCTATCATTGATCTACTTAGTAGAACCTTGCAACTAGGTGGTCGAACAAAACTTTAGTTACTCCCGACCTAGCTCAATAAGGTCTTCAACCAACCTTGCTCGGTAGATGCAATACAATGAATGATAACCTTTCTTTGAACTTTGTATCTGAAATACTAATTTGACCATTTGCACTTTTTCACTTTGGAACTACTTAAGATATGGCTATAAGATGCAGTTCTTGATTCTTCTTAAATCTAATTGGAAATGGTGGAGTCGCCCATTTCTTGAGTGACATGACCATCATTTGAGCTGTCTTGCTTGATAGATTTTGGAATCCACTGTTGTCTCATCTGCTTTCGAATGTTATTAGCTTTAGCTTTCTTTTCATCTTCAATTCTTCCAGTATTCATGCAATTCTTGGTTATATGACCAAGTTTAGTACAAGTGTAACATCTTATGGTTGTGTCCTTCTTTCTTAGGTGATGTCTTGCATAGTTTATCCCAATGTGTCCATATTCTCCACAATAGTGACACCTGCACCAAGTATTGTAGTCCCAACCAAATATTGCTTTGATAATTTGTTCTGCTGGATTGAATGCTTTGGATCTACATTCAGATGCTTTGTGATCTTGTTTCTTGCATTTGTGATATTTTCCTTCAAACTTTGGTTTCTCTTTGCATTCATTTTCTTTGACCATGCTGGTTGTAGTTGTAGCATTTGCCATTGAATTTTGCCTTTCCATTACTCCAACATTTGTTTGATGTATGACCTATCTTGCCATAGTGATTGCAAGTGGGTCTTTGATTCATTTGAGCACCTTGTTTGGAGGTTTCACCTTCTTCCTTGTATCCAAGACTAGCTTTACCTTTTTGTTTAATAAAGTTTTGCTCACTTTGCTGATTTAATTGAGTCGTGTTTGTTTGAGATTTCATCATTCTTTCATTGACTTGCCTTTCAGTGATCAAGTCATTTTCCAAACTTTCATTTATTTGTCTTTCAAATCTTAGATCACTTTGTAAGCTTGAATTGATTTGTCTTTTAGTGATTATATCATTCCTCAAACTTTCATTCTCAGATCTTAGATTCATAATTTTTTCATTTGTATTAGATAGTTGACCTACAAGATCTTCATGCTGAAGGGATTGATTATTTCTTACCTCTAAGTCTTCATTTGCTTTGTTTCTCTGTTCCAAAACTTCACATAGCATGATGGATTGGATTTCTTGTTCTCTTTTGAGCTTTCTTACTTCTTCCTACAAAGAACCATTCTTTGCTAGGAGTTCCTTGATTGCTTCATTAGCTTCATTTGAACTGCTTGATGGTAAAAGGTCTTCAATCTTTTCTTCAATATACTGATGATCATTAATTTGTCTTGCAAGTTCCTTCTTTCTTTTTAGAGATTGAGAAAGATGCTCCTTTGCTTCTTTGAGTTGAGCCATGGCCATTTCTAGATCTAGCTTTTTATTCTCAATAGATTTATCAAGTCTAAATATCTCCATTGTCCTTGATCTTTGCTCAAGCTGTCAAATTTTATCCTAAGAACCACAATGCTCTGATACCAATTGTTGGAAATATTTAGGATAAGATAGGTTACTAAGAGGGGAGGGGTGAATTAGTAACTTATAAAACTTTCAAACACTTTAGCATAAAAGCCATTCACCATTCATTCATCTAATCTACTGCATAACTGAAAGAACAAACATTCATTGTACATGTACACAGAGATTTGGTGACCCAGAAACCTTCGAAATAGAAAGTGAAATTGGGGTGGGGATGATACCCACTAAACTTCAATACTGTTGTATAAAGTTGGCCGGTTAAGGCTTACAATGATCACTTCTAATGATCTGCCCTGTTAGGAGCAAGTAGGACTGCTAGATCCACCTTGTTAGAGGATTTACAAACATACACTGAAGTATGCACTTTGTTACGAGATTTACAAAAGACTATTAAGTCTACCCTGTTAAAGGATTTACAAACTAATTCACCTATTAGGATAAAGCAGTGGATCTGCTTGTAACTGTTGATAAGATCCCTTTTGCATTGATCACCTAATGTGATAGATATATCTTTTCTGCTCCTGTGTTGACCTTGCTGAATCCCTTTCTCTCTGCTGCTGATTCGCTTTCACTTTTCTCAAAATATAGCAATACCTTTTCATATGTGAACCTTACTCTCATATATTTTTACTCTCATATATTTTTTACTCGACATCAAGTACATTACTCGACATCGTCATGCACTTGGTAGAAGTGAAGGCTCGGTCCATACTAATCACCTAACATAGTTCTGAACTCGATAACCATAGGCGACTCGGTAGATGTATTGTTACTCGATAGAAACTATCTTCTTTGTTTACCTTGGTTCACTTGGTAAACACTGCTTTCTTTCATTTACCTTCTTCACTCAGTAAACATTGCTTTCTTTCGTTTACCTTCTTCACTCGGTAAACATTGCTAAACTACCCTTTCACTCAGTATCCTCTGGAATGCTCGATGTGAACTGTTTACCTGTTGAACTTATAAGGTAACCGCTGAATGCTCAGTGTGAACTGCAGACTAAGTGATGAGCTTGGTAATCATTCAAAATCGAATATGTGTTTGCACTAATGAAAAATATATCATAATTCCAACAAAAATTTATAGGGAGAGGGACAAATTATGTCAAATTTAACTATTTCTAGAATGCAAAATTGTATGAAGTGTATTTTCTATTGTTTAAGTGTATCAAAAAAAAATCGTCAGAAAAATCTAAAAAATAACTATTGTTCTACCTTCCATATTTTATACATATTTATGTGTGGTTGTCTCTGAGAATGTATCTTCATAGTTCTAGGAAAATATTTAGGTTTATAAATTTATTTGAACAAATTATTATCCTTGAACTGAAATCAAAATTTTACCCATATAACTAGTCACAAAAAAGAAAATATTAGACTTAATATTTTTGTATAAATTAATTTTATGTATAGTTTCCTATTTTTTAAATATTGTAAAATAAAAATAATTTATTTTAGTATCCTCGAACTTTTTTATTGAGTGTGGTCAACCCAATAACCTTAAGAAGAGTAGAAGAGAGTACTCATGTAGTCCAAAATGAATGATTATCATATTAAGATATATGTTTAATAAATATTGGATATGCATATCACTATAAAATGATACTTTTAAAATTAATATTGAAGCTACACATGTACCAAAATATCTATACTAAAGAAAATAGATTGTATAATAATAAAAATTGAGGAAATTGAAATATATGTGAATAAGCATCATTAGCTTTTGGTAATTGTAATCTTTGCCTACACTTATAAAAAATGTGTGTATACATAGTTATCATCATCATTTTGATTGGGAAAAAATTCTCTTGAAGTTGTTTGTTAATTTAATTAAGGTAAAGATATCTATGAATCAAACAAAGAAATTGGAGTATTTGATGAAGCATACATTGTCAAACTTAACATATTCAATTATTGTTTATGTTCTTTTAGGTTGTGACATAGATATCTTTAAAGATATTTAAGAAAACAACTAAGTTACAAGGGGGAATTGTTATGTGGCTTTTTCTCCCAGAGAAAATAAAGTTGCAAAATAATCTTCTAGTATCAAAACGAGAGAAAAATAAATGATATTATAATCCTTTGATTTAAAAAATAATAATAAAATTTTTCCAAAAACTCTCTTAAGAGAGAAGAGTGATTACATTTATTAAAGGAAATTAAAGGTTACCTTTCCAAAAGGGTGTGATGGTTTGGAAGCTAACCCTTAAAATATATATAAATAATTTGTGAAGAAGGGGGGAGATTACTCATAAAAGGAAAAGAAAGGGAGAAAAAGAAAATAAGAAGAAAATAATTTAAATGGAAGGTACACATAGTACATAGTGAGGTTCTTGGTTGGGATTTTGAGAATAGGAGAAGGGTACCGTGTGTGTCTAACTCAAGGTATAACATACACTTGGGAGTGTCCTAACTAGGGTTGTGTTATGTTTATATTATGATGCTTGAGTTTCATACCCTAAAGGTATGTGGGGTTCTAAGTAAGAAAAGTGTCCTCTGGTGAATTCTTCTTAACCAAGAAAAATCTAAGACCTTAAACAAATTGTATTTATGTAAATATCCTTCTATGAATAAAAACTTCTTTGAGATTCACAGATAAATATAAATTCATTTCATATGCTAACAATCATCTCATAATTTTTATATTATATCATTTCATGTGTAATTTTTTATTTGAATTGTGGAGAAAAGTTTCATCATACTTGTTGTTGCATCCATACTAGCTCCATCACCTCCATTAAAATTTTGTCTCACCAATGGGGTTTTTTCTCACCTCTTTTTTTCTTTATTTCTAGCATATTATCCTTCTTAGATCTCTTTCATTTACTTGCATTACAATTTATTTATCATATCTATTTAGTTATCTAGCATTCATTATCTTGTCTATCTGGTTTATGGAGGTGGAGACACCAAAACATGGAATTGATTGAGGCAAGTCTCCAAATATCCACCCAACCATTTTTGTTGATTCCCTTATTGCAGGTTTCTTGGAAATACAAACTTAGAGGATTGCTTTATCAATTGTTGAATCAAGTTGTCTTTAAATCTTCTTTGTTACTTCATCAAGTTTTATCGTGTTCTTCATTCTATTATTTTATCTTTTATTTTTAATAGGTTAAATCAATATTCTTTTATTTTCATTTATATTATTTCCTTATTATTTGTACCTATTGAGTGTATGGTATGAATAAGTGAAGTTTAGGGATCCCTTTATTGCTACAAGGGTTATGAAAATGGTTGACTTCCAAAAACTCGTGTTTTCTAGGTGAGGACCTTAAAACTTGCTGAAAGGGAGATGGTAGATCATAATTTTTGAGTTTTAGGCTTTGGTGGCCCTCCTTCTAGCATCACTTCTGTTGAGCATTCATTTTTTGATGATGATAATGGCAGAAATTCTTACAAATTTCTCTCTTGAAAGGTTGATCAAATGACCAACTCCAAGGTTATGGAATGTTATTTTTGACCACCTCGATAGCTCAATTAAATATAAATGTTTCTATTCACAAGGATGTCTTTACTAGCATATTAAGTCTACAAAACTTGGAAAAAATGTGACCATAAACCAATATATTTTTGTATTTTCAGATTTTTATGATATAGAAAATTTTATAACAAGGTAATTATATGAATTCATATTCTAACCAAGTTTTTGAAAGCCAAATTACCGAGATAGGGTAACAAGAAATTAAAATAAATTTTTGAAAATCAAATTCCTAAAAGAACATAAGTCGCATTAGCAATGTGTCTGTGAATTAAAGTTTTGAAAGGATCGAGTAGAAAACAATGAAATTAGGAGTGATGCATCCTAAACTCCATCAATGCAATCATTGAGGGAGCTAATAAAAACAGTGTGATATTTTATAATCTATCAAATCATACAACCAAAAAAAGTGCACATACATGAGACAAATCACTATGCAAAGTTGTATAATGACCCCTTCTCTAATTCATCACAATAGAGGACTTATTCTAGTCTATATGAAAAATTCTAGAAACTAAATGATTGCACAAGCATTAGAACACAACAAGAATACTGCCTCTACCACTATTCATGAACATAAAATTCATAAAGAAACACAAATTTTAACAAGAAATATTACACATAGAATGAGAGAATCAATATCATAGCTTTATTGCATCAAATACCAACCTTGAATGCATATCACATCCTTGCATTTATAGGAAATCCTCTCCATGAATTTTTTGGAGCTGGGCCTTTTTCCTAGTAAAAATCAAATTCATATAGAAACACAAATTTCAACAAGAAACACTACACCTAGAATGAGAAAACCAATATCATACCTTTATTGCATCAAATACCAACCTTGAATACATATTACATCCTTGAATTATAGGAAATCCTCTCCATGATTTTTTTGGAGTTGGGCCTTTTCCTTGTAAAAATCATGCTAAAAGCACTAATTTTATGAGAATTATGCACAAATAGACTCCTAACATGGTGCTAAGTAGGCATGTACTCTTATTTTTCATCATTAAATGGTGCATGGCCTTTACATGACTTTAAACTGACATAGAAAAAGATGATAAGAAGAGAGAGGACTCCAAGTAGAACTTGAGCTCCAAGAGCTTCTAAAAATGAGAACTCAACCTTCTCCATATGTTTCCATTACTTAAACTACCACCAAACTTGAAAAAATGTGGTTTTAATGCATGAAAATTCCCAAAAATTGAAACTAACAATTAATTGTTAGTACAATTACAAATCATCAAAAATTGTCACACATGCGAAGCTGTGAAGTTTTGCACTTGCTAAGTTGCAGACCTCCAAAGTTGAAAATTGTGCCTTCATTAGAATATTCAAAATTGAAAAGTTCTAGAGTTATAGAGTTGTGGACCTATGGAGGTTCCAGGGTCAAATATGGTAGAATTTCTTCTAAGTCAAAAATCCTAATTTCTAGCATTTGGGTCTTGTTGGCCTTCAACCAACATGATGTCTAGATGAGTTACCTTGAACTTTGGTATTGTTGAAATAATTTCCATGTGATCCAACAAGTCTAAGGCTTCATACTTGGCCCTTAGTTCCTTATGAAAATCATAGGCCTCTTACGACACTCAACAAAACTATCCATTTTAGTATCTAACTATTTTAGTTTCTCCTTGGTCTTAAAGACTCACCAAATATTGTCCTTGTAGCACACTACTTCAAAAAATACTTAGAATTGTTGTAATACTATTTCTTTTAAGCATAAATATTCTCTAGAGTCATCCTCAAAAATCTCTAGGCTTGTTGCACTACAATAATAATATGCTTCTAGTATGTGGGCTTAGAATTTCCCCTTCATATCTTGGATGTTTTTGAACATGGATAACAAAACCTTATTCCCATCCTATATCTTCTTAATCCAATCATCAAGTTTATCCAACTCTTATTCTATGTACATACCTAGCAACATCCTATACTTTTTTCCTTTAATCTTTTGTTAAGCAATCAAGTCATTGGAGCATGATGATACTTCATCCATCAACCCAAATTCTTGGTTGATTCTAGTTGCAAAATTTATCACATTCTCCCTTTCCTTCCTCTACTCTCCTTTCCATAGTATTTTCCACCCCTTACTATTCTACAACTAGTGTGTTCATTAAAGTTCTAGGAGGAGAGGGAGGCTATTGCAATGTTAGAGGAGCTTGTTCTTCTCTTAGAGCCACCTACCCCTCTAGGAGAGCTTCCTTGACTATGGGAGCTTGCTCTACTTGAGCTGTATGTACCTATCCCTCTATAGTTCCCTAGTCAATCTTGTTAGCCCTTGTTTTGAGCATCTTTATAAAGTGCACTATCCAAGTTTCTAGATGTCTAGCTGCAAGAAGCCCCATCAGTCTTCTTAGAAGAACTATGTAGTAACCAATATTTTCTATCATGTATCCTTGAGTCATGTCAACATTTCCTAGCCTATTCTGTAGGGTCCTAGATATTAGGTACTTATCTTGCACTATAGCATTGGATTCTTCCTGATGCTCTCTACACCATCTATCTGTACTCCCATATGTGGTCTCATAATATTGATCACTAACAGGAATATAGAACAACTTCTCTATATTGTCAGGTTGAATGTCAACTACAATCTCTCTAGTGATTCTCTTAATGACCTTCTCATTAGGGACATAGTGTTGTGCCAAAGATATTAACTCTGAGGACTATACTAATACTAGGTGTGAAGCATCATTGACTACTCCATTTTGTATTAGTGAGGTGATCATCTTCAATCTCTCGTGGACCTTGTTGCAAAGGAATAGGAATTTATTCCCACTAATATGTCCCATCTTTCTATTCTTAATATTTCAATACAGGTCTATGAACCTTGATTTATTTGGTACCCCCTTAAACTTAAAGGTCAATAGTTTGGGGAAGATCTTTGATTTTACCGTTGAAGATGAAGCATAAACCATGGTGATCTACACAAAATGAAAGGTTTTAGTGAGTTTAATGACCTATAAAGTACAAGGGTGCTCAAAAAATATGATGAAAAACCTCAAAAAAATTGAGAAGATGGTAGGATAAGGTAGGAAACTGAGAAGTGCACACCTACACATATGAAAACCTATGCAAGTGAACTATTTGTGTAAGTGGAAAGGAGGAATGAGAAGGGGAGGTGTGCACATTGTACACCTATGTAGGTGAACAATGTGTACAACTACACACTATGGAGATGGTGCTAGGATGGATGTGGTGGGGAAAGTATAGGCCCTATGCACCTACGGAGGGCACACAACTATGTAGTTGAAGGGTTTACCTAAGTGTACAAGCATAAGGATTGCAGAGGCTATGGAGGAGACAAGGTGCACAAGTTTTTAATCAAGGAGACTTCCAACAAGAATGAGAAAAATGGGGGATCATGTGGTGTATTTATAGGCAAGCTTAGTGCATTGTGTAGGGAATTATGCACCTACTTAAGTTATACAAGTGTGCACCTCTGTACTTTACCTTGCAAAGGGGATTTTGCACTTTTTGAACCTTGCACATGTGCTCAAGGTGTACATTTTTTCAATGTTTACACAAAAAACTCCTTTTAACCATCTAATTTGGATGACACCACCTTTTTATAGCTACCAGACCCTAGTCACTGTATTCCTACTCCCCAAGGTACCTCAGAAGATACCCTATTATGAAGAGCAAGTTCCCATGACCTAAAAGAAAAAAAAAAAAAGAATTGGGGGGGGGGGGGGGGGTGGTAGGCGGGGTCCCCATCATCAACTCAAAAAATGGGGCATGTGTTGTGAAACCACAATACTACCATATACATAGGACATGTTGACATATCATGCTAGTATCCTACTACATTGTAGTCCTAAACTAAGACTTTTTTCTGAGGCAACAAACTTGTGGACTTTGATATATTTTTCTCATAGTTAACTCTTTCTTTTCTAGTAATCTAAACATTCCTAGTTATTTTTTTACTTTAGTTATTCTCATTCGTTTTCTACTCAATTAATTAACCTTCACCTAAATGCTCACATTTGAACACTTAGAAACAATCAATAAATTATTGACCATGCAGATCCCTTATAGATAAAAAAGTGAGGTGGTGCAAGGATGTAGTCCATCACTTGAGACTTCAACATTTCTCCATGTTGGCATAATATTTTCTTCTCTACACGAATTAAATATAGATTAGTATTTATTTAATGACAATGACTTAATTTTACATAGCAACTAATCAAACTAAATTATATATAGTATTTAACATTACATTAGTCATAAATCGATATTAAATATTTAATAATTATTGATTATTAGTTATTAATACTTAATTATTTTAGTTAATATAGTCTTTAACAAAATAAATCATTGTTAATTTGTATTTGATTATCAATAATAGATATACAATATTCAATATATATTATACATGTAAATCATTGATAATTTAGCCCATAAGCTATTAGAGTTGGGGATTTTAATAGAAACCTATCCATTGAAACCATAAATTAGTAATTATTTTAATATACCTTGAAAACTACTCATTGAGCAGTAAATGAAGATCCTACTCAATCTATATACAATCTTTTATGGGTCATAATATCAGCCGGAGTGTTATGTTTATACCATCAAATCTTTTCTCTAAAATCATATTGTATCGTATCATAGACAATCAAGTCATATCCTTCAAAATCAAATAGTGGTTCTAGAAAATCTCATCTTTAAATGGATACTTCCTCTTTTATGACTCTCATTAAAATATTAATAGTATTGGCCAGAATGCATAGCCCATTAAAATGAGTGTACCTCATTGTCCACACTACACATCTCAAGTTTGAAATTCATCTATATCAAAATATCTTTACAAATTAAAATCTTATTATGAATTAGCATAGTTGTTTAAGAGTTCATTAAAGAAATGGGTGAAAATGTTGGTATGTATTCAAAGGAATATTTTTGGAATCAATTGTATTAATGTTTGGGATCAATAGGTTGGGTGTAGTAGTCTATTATCCATCACTAGATCCAAACTCACAGTAATGTATTTGCTAATAGATGGCTCAATGTGATTCCAAATGTTGAAACTATATGGAGATGATGTATTCAAAAGATTGTTTTTTTGAATAATTTTGATTTATGCAATTAAGGCTGCAAATGCATTCTATAATCCAATAATTTTGATTTATGCAATTAAGGCTGCAAATGCATTCTATAATCCAATAGTTGATTTACACTTTATTTGCTAATGAATTGCTCAATATGATCTAGAATCTTAAACCATATGCAGTTGATTGTCAAACACTATATTCTTTGGAGAATAGGTTACTGAATTTGATCAATGTTCTATCTGGTGGTAAATCTCAAAGGGAACTCAAACCTTAAACCATGGTTAGTTGATTCTCAAACATTACACTTGTTTAGACAATGGGTTACTCTATCTGATTCAAAATGCTGGTCTAAAACATCTACACAACTGATTTTGAAAAGAAATGTTTTGAATGGTACATGAATAGTTAAAAAATGAATGTCAACCATTGTTCTTGATCCAAAGCATCAACTCAATCAATTTCTAAAAGAAAATTTATATACCAATTGTTGAAAAGAGATTGTTTGAAGAGTAGAACCTGTCATGGAACAATCATTATTTTTCCAATGATGTCAAACTGACTACTTGCTAGTGAGACAATTACTTCTTTTTTTCTAAATGATATCATTTGGTTGATTGATAAAGAAGATTTGAAAAGAAAAGACAAGAAGAGAACCTAGAGAAAGGTTGAGTTATTTGGTGCATAAAAGGAGCACTAAGACAAAGTAAGATATTGATGCTATACTGTATTGTTTATCTTCTTAAAGTTTGTAATGAAAGATTACTCAAGCAAAGACTAGAAGAAGATCAAGTAAATAAAAGTTTCTACTAAGCCTTGCCAAGAAAATAGTGCAAGACAAACAAAAAATAGTAGAAGCTGAGTAAAAATCAATAGATGTTGAGCAACAAAGACAAACAGTGGAAGCCAAGTGAAAGTTAGTGTATGTCAAATAAAGTTTAGTTGGTGCCAAGTATCAGTAAACTTTAGTGATTGTCAAGTGAACTAGTGTTGGCCAAGTGATAGAATAGTGTAGATGTTGAGTGACAACAAAATGTGTTTAATCAAATATTTGACAAATCTAAGCCAACTAATTTGATTTCTTGAATTACGTGAAGTGTGTGGAAGATAACAATGATGAGATGGTGACATAGAATTCAAGGTAAACCATTTTGAGGTGAAAGTGGGAAATGGGTAGATTCATTGAATATTACCTAACCCTAGAATGGATGATAGTGGTTAAGAAAAAAAAATCTAAATTTTCTATTTATGAGATAGCTAGCCAGAAGCAAAGGTTGTCATGTGCGAGAACCTAAGGAAGACAAGAAGTCTAGGGTGTTGTTTCATCTAGTGGCCAAATAGAAGAGGCTGCAGTTGGCATACAAAGCAAGAAGGATTAAGAGAATGAATGCTTGAAGGGTGAACAAGCTATCAGAGATAAAGAGCATGAATGCCAAGCAGAATGGGGGACTGAACCATAGATCTATAAGCTACAAGTGAGTAGTAATTTTTTATCAGATCAAGTCTTGTTGTTACTTTCTAAAAACTGTACTAGTGTGGATAAATCCTTTGGATAAAGGTTGACTTAACAATCATTTATAAATCCTTTAACCAAGTAAAATTCTAATGGAATGTTCTAAAGTCCTCTAACAAAGCTCACTCCTAAGAGTGTCATTGAAATTATCTAACCAAGTTACATTTAATAATTTGTATTGTATACTTTAACAAGGTTGGCCTTTCACAAGGCATCACTTCAAAAGAGTGAAATTGGGTAGCATGTTACTAGTGATTTCTACCAAATTGGGTTTCCACATAAAATCTTTTGTCAAATTGTCTGAATTTTTTTATGGTATTTCATGTTTACATTATTGAAATTTTATTTTGACCAAGCACAATAACCTACTAAGTTAAGGCATTGTATGATCTACTGGATGCATGCGTGTTATGGTTTTATGGATATGGATCTATTAAGGACTGAAATTTTTATTTGTACATCTGGACCTTGGACAATTGATTCACCCCCCTCAGTTATTATAAGAAATTCCAATAATTGGTATTTGAGCATTGGTGCTTATGAGGAAAAATTTCTTGCATGGAAAAGTTTGATGAAGCTACATCTAGGAGGTCTTGGAGACTATGCATAATCTACCATCACTACTGAGCATATTGATCCTTCTAGAGCCCTTACTGTTGATGATCTAAAAAAGAAGAAAGAACACAATTAGATAATGTTAGAGCTTGCCTCTTCCCTAAGCTACTCAGAGTTTGATGACATAAAAGGATGTGATACTGCAAAGAAGATGTGGGATTATTCAAAACAATTGTTCAATTGTATATTGTCTTTGATGTTATAGAAAATTTCAAGTCTTTACCAGTCAATATATTTTGAGCTCACTCGAGCAATGAAGATAGTTTTTTAGTATCTGTCAGGCATTCCAATGAGAATCAAGTTCAGAGATAGTATCTGCCTAGTTCACTTGAGCACCAAAGGAATTTTATAGGAAGAAAATTGTAGATGCTAAAAAATGGTCCACATCTATGATTTCATCACATTTTCATACTAACTCATTCCATTTTCTTATTCCACTAACTCTAATCTTTTGGCCAACTTGATTATATCTCAACAATATCTATCATCATTCGTATCCTCTTTCACATCATATTAAATCAACTTGAAATCATATCAAATCAACTTAGAATCAAACTAGAATCACTTAGAATTAGTCTTCATTAGCCCAAAATGTGTCAAACATCCCAAATAAATCATCATATATCCAATCCTAGGCATTTTTGTGGCTTTTAGTGCCTTGTAAATCTATCAAATCTTATCAATGTGACCTTAGTACTATCATGGCTCTTAGTGCTAGGTCAAACTATCATTCACATCATCTGATCTTTGACATTGTTGAGTCTCTCAGTGTCAGATCATAGCATTATCAACCATTTAATAATATTTTTAGTGTTTTTCAATGTTATGTATCAACCAATCTTGATCTTGTAGCATTTTACAATGTTAGTTAAATGTTACATGTCCTTAATTCATGTCATGTGTCCTTGGCATGTTATCAATTTCAATCAATCAATCATTTTGACCATGGCTTTGGTCTATCCATCATCATCCTAGTCAATCTCCATTATCATCATATTTCATCAAAAGATATTGTCACACTTATCTAATTAGTTTGGCCAATCATCTACTAACTTTCTCTATAGGACTAAATAACCCATAATTTAATCCAATGTCAATTCCAATCATTTTTCATTTCACATTACTAATTCTTCTTCTTAACTAGCCTTCTCAATTAATTAATTTTATTAATTAGTTGATCTATTATTCATGAACCATGGAAATTCTCAATTTCTTAAGTCATATTTTCCACCATTAATTCCATTTTTTACTAATTTCTATTTATGTGGAATAATGGATTTTTAATTCAAATATTCCACATAATAATGACATCACTATGACACATGGGCATGAAACATCATGGATTCCCCATTTACACATGGCTAAGATATGTCATAATTCATATATTCTTTTTCCTTACGCACATCCATATTTGGCTTCCATTGTCACAGATTCTTGGCTTTAAGTGGGTTTGAGGTGTCATATGACACGTCATAGATTCTCTTCCATTTATAGCCATGTTTGACTTCCATTTGGCATCTTGTGTCATGTGTGCCATGGATTCTCAAAGGAATCTCTTGCCAAGTCGCATATCCAAGGTGACAAGTCCAATGCTATCATCTTGCATGTTGATTATGAAATGAGCATTCTTCCTTTCATTTCTAGTCCCCTAGCTTCTTAGTCTTTTGTCCTCTCAAGCTAAAATCAAATTTTCTAGTATTCTCATAGAATCATCATTACCATAGGCTTTGCTTCCAAATTGTGTACACTATAGACAATTGGAGCTACATCACATGGAGAAGAAAGAAGGACATGGGAGCTACAAATGAAAGAGGGGATTTTTAACATTGTGTTGCTTTCTTTGTTTATTTGGCTTTGATGGTAGACTAGAGGGTGTTGATGTACATTTATTGAGTTTGTGATTTATCATATTATGTTAGACATTAGCCTATTTTCTGGTCCTACAATAATATCTACTGGGTTCACTCAAGAAACAAAGAGAAGTTGGCATGGAATCAGTGTTAACTGAGCTCACTCAGTTACCAAAGGGAATTCAGTTTAGGATTTAGTGTATATTGATCTCACTTGGTTATCAAAGGAAGTCCAAAGAAAGTCTTTTATGAGTTAGTGTTGATTGCGCTAGGTTGGCTAACAAAGGATTTTCTTGAATCAACATATTTAGTTTGATGAATTTATTCGTTAAGTCTAGTAGACTTAAGGGATCAATATTGAATGTTTGTAAGTGTATTCAAGCTGACATGACAAGGAAAAAGATATAAGGTCATGTTGTGGGATTGAATGTGAGAAGCATGGGATTGAAAAGATAAACCAAGGAAGGAAATTTGAAGGATATTAAAGTATCCTGAGTTGACCAAGCTGCAAAGTTTTATCTGATCAAGGAGGATCAAGTAATCAAACTAGAATAGAGATCTAAAATAATTAATATAGTTGCATCAGAAATCAAGTCATATCATTTTTACTCTCTAATAATTGTAGCAATGTATCAAATCTCTTAACAGAGTTATGTAACAACTATTTGCCAAATCCTCTAACAAGGTGGCATTTCTAGATTGAAGTGTCTAAAGATCTCTAAAAAGGCCACTCCTAATAGGGTGATTAAATCATTTAACAAGGTCACATATAACATTGTGTTTTGTAACCTTTAATAGGGTTGGCTCCTAGCAGGGCTCACTTCAGAAGAGTGAAAAATGGTAACTAGTTGCAATTGGTGGTTTTTCTCCAATTGGGTTTCCACGTTAAATCCAGGTGTCATATATGTTCATGTTATTTTCTTTCTATTTATGCAACTAAAATAATTATGGTTAATAATAATAAACATCCTAAGAAGTAAATATTTTATTGATTGTTGAGTAACAATAATTCTTAGTGTTAATGAAGTGATTTAGTGTTAATTGAGTTACAATGGTATTTCAGTTTCAATAGAGTTTAATTTTATTAACATCTAAGGGATCTGGGATTTATTTAGTAGTAACTAATTCACCCCTCCCCTCTTAGTTACTCCTCTTATATTTCCAACAATTGGTATAAGAGATTTTGGTGCTTACAGAGAAGGTTTCAAGGACCTAAGCTAAAGATCAAGATGTCTTAGAGAAGGGAGATCCCTATGCTGAACAAAGATAAATTCAAGGCATGGTAGGAACTCATGAGATTGCATTTAGCAACCATTGGAGATTTAGGTCTAAAGTATCTAGACACCAAGTATGTGGCAACTACTAGAACTATGACTATTGTAGAAATTATAGAAAAGAAGAATCATAACATTATGATGATTGATATTGACTCAACTCTCAATTATGTTGAATTTGATAAATTTAAAGACTATGGTACTGCTTATGAGATGTGGATCAAGCTAAAAGCCTTCTATGGAGGAGATGATAATGTGAGGAGAGATAAGATAGAAAGTCTCAAAGGTCAATTTGATTAGATGAGGACGAGAGAAGATGCGAACATTGTAAAATATAGTGAAAGAATCAAAGCTAGTGTGTGTGCAATTGAAGTCTCAAGAGGAAAGATAGAAGATGAAATGGTGGTAAGAAAGGTTCCCAGAACACTCCTTCCTATATATGCAATTAGAGTTTTAGTAATTCAAGAGATGATATGTAATCCCAAGAATGATATAGCACTAGATGCAGTAGTGGAAAGGTTGACAATGTTTGAGTTAGATAACTATGATAACTATGTTCCTAACTCAAGAAACCTTGAGTTTGCATTTCAAGTGAAGATAAAACTCAAGAAGAAAGATGCAAAATCTAAAAGTTAATCTAACAGTGAGGATGAAGATGGTTCTGATGAAGATCTTGGAGTCATTAAAGCATTCTTTGCAAGAAGATTTCCCAAGGGAAAAGGAAAGTACAAAGGTAAAATTCTTTTGATCTACTTTTCTTGTGAAGAACTTGGTTACATTGCTACAAGGTGTCCAAAAAAAGAAAGAAAAGAAGAAAAGAAACATGACAAATACAAAGGCAAGAAAGACTTCAAAATCTACAAGAACTACAAGGACAAAGGTAAGAAATATTGTTACATTGCTAAAGATTCTAATGGATGTGAAGAAGATGAAATGGTTTATATTGCTATCAAGGATGAATCAAATGATGAGAATGATAAGATGGAACTTATATCACATATTAGTAAGAATGATACATGGATTGTTGATAGTGGTTGTTCTCACCATATGACTAGTGATAAATCTAAATTTGAGAACTTGGTACAATATGATGGTGGAAGTGTTAGATTTGGCAATGATGAACCATGTTATGTGAAAGGAAATGGTTGTATTGCACTAACCAATGATCTCAGATGTGATAATGCTCATTGGATTGAAGGACTGAAGCATAATTTAATTAGTGTGTCTCAATTGAATAACATTGGATTCAAGGTAGAATTCATGAATGAAAAGGCCAATCTACTAGACGGGAAAGGAAACCTCATTGGAATTAGAAAGAAAACAAAAGCTAACCTATTCTACCTAGATCTAAATGAATGTTCATGTTTCATAGCTCAAGTGTAAGAAAGTTGGTTATGGAATAAAAGGTTGTGTCATGTGAACTTTGATAATTTGGTTAACATAAGAAAAAATAAAGAGTGAGAGACATTCTAAGCCTCGAGAAACCTAACATGAGTATGTGTAAGAAAGAAAGACAAGTTTTAAAAGAAAGAACTGTCATTCTAAAGAAGTGTTGGAGCTGGTTCATATAGAAATTTGTGGACCAATTGACATAGAAAGCTACTGTGGAGATAAGTACTTTATTTTATTTGTTGATGATTATTCTAGAATGATGACAATTATGTATTTGAAGGATAAATCAGAAGATTTTCAAAAGTTCAAATGGTATCTGGCTAGAGTGGAGAAAGAAACAAGAAAGAAATTGAAATGTTTAAGATCATACAAAGGAGGAGAATTAGTTTCTAATGAATTCAATGAATTTTGCAATGAAAGAGGAATCAAAAGATAAGTGTTTGTACATGGGACACCTCAATAGAATGGCATTACTGAAAGAAGGAATAGATCAATCATGGATTGTACAAGGACCCTAATGATAAAGAAGAATGTTGTTGTCAAATACTGGAAGGAAGCAATTAGCACTGTAATTCATACCTTGAATCAAGTACAGTTGAAGAAAGATTTAGAGCAAACACCTTATGAGTTACGGTATGGCTATAAACCTAATTTTTGTTATTTTAATGTATTTAGAAGCAAATGTTATATTCTAAAGGAGTCAAAAAAATGAAAATTTGATGTGAAAAGTGATGAAGGTATATTTCTGGGATACTTAAATAAGAGCAAGACTTACAAATTTTTTAATCTATCTACTTATAAAGTTATAGAAAGTGTGCATGTGAAGATTGTTGAGCTTGTAGAAAGGAGTGAAGAACAAAGTAGTAAAGAACCTAAAAGCTATAGAAACTTTGTTTACTATGAGCTTGAAACTTTATCTAATGAAATTGGGAGTCAACAATCTGCATGACTCGAGTCCCCAAAATCTCCAGTTCAACCTAAGTTGCAGCCAGTACAACTTGAGTCATCAGAAGAACCTAATTTTAGCTAGTGGAAACTGAGTCACAGTCTAATGGACCCAAGTCATAGTCAGTGGGACCTGAGCATAATTTAGAAGATCATGGTAAACTTAGTGAATTTAGAAAGGAGCCTAGACTTGCTAGGTATGTCAAAAGGCATCATGTGCCTGAGAAAATAATTGGAGATCAGTCAAAAAGTACAATGAAAAGGAACAAATTGAAAGGTACATGTTTGCTTGCTAAATTTGAACCTAGAATAGTTAAAGATGCATTAGAAAATGAAACTTGGATTGAAGCAATGAATGAAGAAATCGATCATATTGAAAGGAATAAGACTTGGACTCTTGTTCCTAGACCGGGGGATGAGAATTGTAATTGGCATAGAATGGGTATTCAGAAATAAGTTGAATGAAAATGGAGAAGTTTCAAGAAACAAGGAAAGGATAGTTTGCAAGGTTTATGCTCACGAGGAAGGTATTAACTATGGAGATAAATTTCCTCTTGTTGCTAGAGTAGAAGGTGTTAGAACACTCCTTGCATAGTAGCACACAAAGGATTCAAAGTATATCAGATGGATGTGATATCAACCATCCTAAATGAAATCTTAAAAGAGGAAGTCTACATTGAGTAGCCATAAGGTTTCATTGATCCTAGAAAAATGGAAATGGTTTGTAGATTACACAAATCTTTGTATGGTCTCAAACAAGCCCCCAAAGCTTGGTATGATAGATTGCACAAGTACCTCATAAAGATTGGTTTTCAAATAACTAATGACAACAAAAACCTATACATCAAAGAAGGACCAAATAAGAATATTGGGTTCTCAAAAATATTTGTTCATGATACATTATTTACTAGAAATTATGATTTGTGCAAATATTTTTCGGAGGAAATGAGTAAGGAATTTGAGATGTCAATGTTCGGAGAGATCAATTCTTTGTTGGCATGCAGATTCAATAGAAGAAGGATGGTATCTATATTTCTCAATCAAAATACATAAAGGATATTCTTAAAAAGTTTGGAATGGAGGATTCTAGACCAGTTGGAACACCTATGTCTACTAGACATAAGCTTTCCAAATATGATGATTCAAAAGAGGTAGATCAAACTAAATATAGATCAATAATTGGAAAATTTTAGTATGTGGTGCATACAAGACCTAATATAGCATTAGCAGTTGGAATTATGGCAAGATTCTTTGCTAATCCAAAATAAAATCATATGATGGAAATAAAAAGAATCATGAGGTATCTAAAGGGTACTGAAGATTATGGTTTGTGGTATAAGAAAGGAGGCAACTTTGAATTGAAAGCATTCACTGATGCTAATTGGGTAGGAAGCATTAATGATAGAAGGAACAATAGTGATGTAGGAGCATTCTTTCTTAGAAGGGGGTTGGTATCTTAGACAAGTAAGAAATAGAATAGTATCTCTCAGTCAATAGTAGGAACAAAAGATGTTGCATTAGTCAATTGTTCAAATATTTTTTGGTTCAAACAACCAATGATAGGTATGAATGAAGAAACCAAGGATCCAATTGTTGTTTTTTGTGATAACACTATTGCAATTAACATTTTCAAGAATCCTGTGATGCATACCAAAACCAAGCACATTGCAATTAAGTATCATTTCTTAAGAGAATTGGTACAAGATAAGGAGGTAAGATTGGAATATGTGAATACAAAAGAACATATTTTAGACATATTCACTAAGCCATTACCTAAGGATGCATTTTTGTATCTAAGAGGTAAGCTAGGGGTCATTCCCCTATCTAAAGCTAACTAATCATATTTTAGTGATGCATCAACCAAGCATGTTGAAGATCGGTCAAGTTGGTGCAGTATTGTAAAGGGAAGATTGCATATGAATCAATACATAAGGTACATGGGAAATTCATTGAATGATATCTTTGGCATGAGATGTCAAAAAGGGAGAGTAATATCAAGAAATTTTGTAATTATTTATGCTTTTGACATAAAGGAAGAGTTTGTTGTCAATTCAAATGAAGAGTAGAGAAGAAGAGTTTGCTAACAGAGAGAGAAATTATAATCAGAATAATCAGTGAATCATTCTAGAGGGAGAGATTGATTTCAAAGGGAGTTCACATTGATAGAAGGTGTTCTCATAGATGAGAATCATAATGAAACTAAGGATATTATCCTTACCTTTATTTTTCCTAAAAATTTCATTGTATTATGACATATTGTGTTGTCGTCAATGCTAAAGAGGGGGACTACTTAAAAAATATGTTCAATTGTATATTATCTTTGATGTTACACAATATGTCAAGTCTTTACCAGTTAGTGTCTATCAAGATCACTCAAGTGATGAAGACAATTTCTAGTATTTGTTGAGTGTTCTAGTGAGAATCAATTTTAGAGAAGTTATCTACCGTGTTCACTCGGGCACCAAAGGAAGTTTGCAGGAAGACAATGTCTACTAAGTTCATTCAAGCACCAAAGAGAAGTTGGCACAAAACCTATGTTAACCGAGCTCACTCAGTTATCAAAGGGAATTTAGTTTAGGATGTAGTGTTAACCATGCTCACTTGGTTACCAAAGGAAGTCTTAAGAAAGTCTTTTTTGACTTAGTATTGATCAAATGGGTTGGCTAACAAAGGATTTTATTGAATCAACATATTTATTTTGATAAATTTATTTGTTAAGTCTAGCTAAATTAAGGGATGAATATTGAATATTTGTAAGTGTATTCAAGTAGATGTGACAAGGAAAAAGATATAAGTATAAGATCAATTCGTGGGATTGAATGTGAGAAGCATGGGATTGAAAAGATAAAACAAGAAAGCAAATTAGAAGTATCATGAGTTGACCAATCTGAAAAGTTTTATCTAATCAAGGAGGATCAATTAATCAAGCTATCACAAAGACTTGAAATCAGAAATACCATTGCATCAACAATCAGGTCATATCATTTTTACTCTCTAGTAATTATAGTAGTGTATCAAAACTCTTAACTGAGTTAGCTTAACAACTATTTGCCAAATCCTCTAACAAGGTGGCATTTCTAGATTGAAATGTCTGAATTCCTCTAACAAGGCCACTCCTAATAGGGTGATTAAATCCTTTAACAAGGTCACACCTAACAGTGTGTTTTGTAACCTTTAATATGGTTGGCTCCTAGTAGGGTTCAGTTGAAAAGAGTGAAAAATAGTAACTAGTTACAATTGGTGGTTTTTCCCAAATTGGGTCTCCACGTAAAATCTTGGTGTCATATGTGTTCATTTTATTTTCTTTCTATTTCTACAACTAAGTTAATTATGGTTAATAACACTAGACATCTTAAGAAGTAAATATTTCAATGATTGTTGAGTAACAATAGTTCTTAGTGTTAACCAAGTGATTCATTGATAACTAAGTTATAAAAGTACTTCAATTTCAATAGAGTTTGATTTTATTGACATCTAAGGGATATGGGATTTATTTTTGTGGTAACTAATTCACCTCTCCCCTCTTAGTTACTCTTATATTTCCAACAAGATGTTATACAAACAATTTATGGAGGAGATAAAATTGTTTTGAGAGCCAAAGCTAAAAGTCTAAGAGGAAAGTTCGATGACATGAGAATGCAAGAAGGCAAGACCATTGTCTAGTATTACACAAGAATCAAAGATATTGTGAATTTTATCAAAGGAGCTAATAGTGTTATTGATGATGAGATTGTAATTAGAAAAGTATATAGAACATTGTTACCTATCTATTCTATTAAAGTCTCTTCCATACAAGAACTAAGGTGTGTTCTTGGTAGTAATCTGACCCTTGAAGGACTGATGGTTAGACTCACTACCTTTGAACTCTCTAATTTTGACAATTTCAAATCTGAAAATGTTGAATATGCTTTCAAAGCTAAACTACCACTAAAAGAACTTAAAGAGAAAAAGAAAAATTTCAAGCATGTTTCTAGTGATAGTGATACATATTAAGATGATGTAGAAGATCTTGAAGCTTTGTTAGCAAGGAGATTTCATAGAGGCAAAGCCAAATACAAAGGTAAGCTACCTATCATGTGCTTTAATTATAATGAGGTTGGTCATATTGCTGCTAGATGTCTAGAGAAGAAGAACAATAGAATTGGAGACAAATACAGAAGTAAAAGAGATGTGAACAAAAAAATTATAAAAACAAAGGAAAGAAGTCTTGCTACATTACTAAAGAGGAAACAAAAGATGAATCTGATGACCATGATGATGAAGTTATGTATGTTGCTATGAAGGATCATTCTAATGAGGATGAGGCAACTACATTAGTGTCTTATGTGAACAAGAGTGATAGATGGATCATTGATAGTGGATGATCACATCACATGACTGGAGACAAAAGTAAGTTCATTACCCTCGATTACTATAACGGGAATAGTATTAGATTTGGTACTAATGCACCATGTCTGATAAAAGGTAAAGGATAAAAAAAATGATAGAAAATATCATGTGTGACAATGTTTACTGTGTAGAAGGACTTAACTATAACTTTTTGAGTGTCACAACTGAATAGTTCAAGTTCCAAAGTTGAATTTGAGAACAAGAAAGAAATGATCTATGACATTGATGGAAAACTAATTGGAAATTTTTGAGATCTGATAGAGGTGGAGAATTTACATCAAATGAGTTTGAGATATTTTGTAATAATACAGGAATCAAAACTCAAACTTATGCACTTAGGACCCCTCCACAAAATAGGATTGCTAAAAGGAAGAACAAATTTGTAATGGACTATGCTAGAGCCACTAGTGCATTTGAGGTCATTTTACAACCAAAAATTGTGACCGAATTTTTTAAATGGGTTGCTTGGTCGCATTATAAAGCAAATTTTTGTTTTTTTTAATAACTAGCCCGTGTTGGTCACAATTGTGACCAATTATTTTGGTCGGAATTGCGACACACAGGGAAACATAAAATAACAAAAAAAGGGCAAAACATTTCATTTGGCTTTTGCACGAGGTTCATTTGGCTTTGGCGTGAGCGAGGGTCTCCATCAATATTGGCTCTGCTATAGATCCTTTTCATCTGGCTTTGGCGTGAGGGTCTCCATCAACATTGGCGTGAGGGCACGTCTTGGCACGAGGGCACGTCTGATCTGGTGCGTTTGATTGTAGAAATTTTGAGGGCACGTCTGAAATTTTGAGGAGTTCCATGTGATTCCATTAGACTAATTTATGAAAACCATTGCAATGTTCCTTTAAAATAATGTATTGGGTACATTTCATTTCTATTTCCATTTGAAATTTCTTTCAAACAGTCTATTGCATTATGCTTTGACATCAGTTGATGGGTTTATGATAGTTTGCATTCATATTAATTGGTTATTGTATAAAATTAAAGTTGGCTCAATGTTTTGATTTGTATAGGCATAACATTCTCCTTATTCTCATTTGTGAAGGAACTCCAACCGATCATAGTACCATTTTTATCACTAACCATTTATATCAGATAGTGATAAAAATGGTCAGTGTGTCATTCAGAACAACGACTTTTCAAAGAAACAACTTTTATCTCTGAATTTTTGATATTTTACTTGAATTAGATGGTTTCATAGGCATTTATAGGAAGCCAAACAACATTACATAAATCTTTGAAGAGATTGCTTCTCATAGTATTGGGGAACAAATGAGTTGGGTGGCAGGCCACAACACTCATAGTTGAATGCCATTTACACCGCACATCTTTTTCCAAATCTTTTATTCAACAAGACCACATCACACACCATAATAAAAATGAACCTTCCTGAAACTTATTCAATAACTCAATTATATAGCCCATGCAAGACATCGTTTAACATCACAATCAAAATGGTCATCATGTGGTCAATCTTTCAACTTATTACCGTATACTATGGGTATGTCTTGTTAGAGTAATTATTTGTTCTAACTTATTAATTAAATCACTTTGATTTAATTAATTAAGTTGCCTATTACTCTAGTTTTCTTAAGCTATCTTGTAGGTGCATATAATTAATATTTTATTAATTATATTGTGCAACCCTAGCTTTTTTAGGCTTTAGTTTCCCTTTTCGGGTTTCGTGATTCCTTTATAAGGATTCACCTCTTTGTATTTTATTCATTCACTTATTGGATTATATGAGATATTGCTCTTTGCATGTCCATAAGATGGATCTGGCTTTTTGGCCTCCTTGATTTTTCCTTGCCTCTGTTCTTTGCTTCATCCATGTGACAGGGTTATGCATGCAGGTGTTCTTGGGAGATTATTTTTTCACCTAATCTAACATGTCTATTGAGGGAATGATTGGAAAATTGCACAAAAAAATGTAAAAAATTGTATAAAACATGGGTGAATACATAAATCTTAAAATGGTGAAACTAAGGGTAGAGATTTTAGGGAGTCAAAGAGATGTTTACTGACATGATTAGCTTCTGGCATAGATCAGATTACATAATTAGGGATAGGGATTGTAGTTTGTAACTCTTTTTTGGGGCATCCTTTTTATGATATGCAGTGTATCATCTCATTAGATTCTTCACTCATACTATGTGACTTTCCACGAATTGCCTATTTGGATTATGTTCATGATCTCAACTATTAGGGGAAACTCTGCACACTCTGTCTTCTCTTGACTGTGTAGGGTTCTAGAATTTTGAACACTTTTGATCTCCTTATGGCTTGAAGAGCCTTATCTTTATTAGGTCTTCTTCCTTTGAAATGTATGTCATCTGAATTGACACTGAGTTTCTTATCAAATGCAATTGGCTACTTTACATAATTCACACTAATAGAAACAACAACACCAACTACTTGTTACTCTGTAAGGAAAAAGTGAGCATCTTCTGCACCCCTTTCACAACTTTCATGCAATCTTTTGTGTCTGTTACAAAGTGTACTCCACATTTAATGATTCATCTTGATAGAAGTCATCTCCTTGGAAAATAACAAGCTTTTTCATTCTTGAATAGGGCTTGACTACTATTCTATTTATCCCAGGAATGCCATGTAAAACTCTTTGCCATATACTAACATATTCAGGCTGTATTGTGTTTTTTAATGGACACTTTTAATGGATTTCTACCAATTCACTACTTTAAGAATATGCTCTCTTTCGTCAAGATTACTTTCTAGGATAGTAACTAAAATTTTTATGTCAATACTTCAGTTAGAAATATGCTTTCTTGTTCAGCAACACAAAATCTGCCTTGTCTTCATAATTTTTATCATAGTAATATTTACTTTAATATATTTTTATTAATATTTACCACAATGTCAATTAATATTTACTTTAATATATTTTTATTATAGTAATATATTATAAAAAAAATTAATACCAAAATATTTCTTATGAAAAAGATATAGGCTAGTGTAAATGTAAAAAAAATTAACTAAATTTTTCAGATGTTAAAACTAGCACATATGTGAATTTAAAAGATTTATTTATATAATCTATTAATATTTTCTTTAAAATTTATCTCGACTCCAAGGAAAAAGCTAAGGAGTGAGAAAACATAAATTTGAGTGGTAAATGGATCCACCTAGGATTCTATTGGAAGCCAAAGTGGATGCCCGTATTGCTGTTCTTTTTACTAAAATAGATTCAAAATTCATAAGCTTGTATTAGATAAAAGGGAAAACTTTATACAAATTGTCAAAAACCTGTGACTGTCAAATACAGGGCCTTTGATCATTTCTGCCATAAACATTCAATAGAAAAATCTCTTGTCCATAAGTTTTGGCTTCCTCACACTTACAGATACCTCAATTTTGATTTATATATCTGAATTAAGAATCATGAAAATTAATTATAGTTCATAATTTTTTTCTACTTTCTGAGATCTATATAATTTTGATGATGGGTGTGATTTCAAAAATTGATAAAAGCAATTTGAGACAATCAAATTAAATTGTAAATTTTTCATCTTGGAAATCTTAGATTTGAATCTATTGAAACTTAATACATAATAACAAAAACATTTATAACAAAATCTACCTAAGCTTTGAAGACAAGTGGTTCATAGTAAACTAACAAATCCTCAAAATTGAGTATAGAAAGACTTTTAGGCCACTCTCTAGACAGAATCTCTTCCACAATCTCAATCCTCTCCTCTCTTTCCACTTCCACACTTTTACTTGAACTCACATTGAATGCATACCTCACCTGACCTCTTGATTGCTTTCACTTCCTTTCACACTGAGATACTTGTGTTGGTAATAATGGCAGTGCAGCAAATGCTACACACTTCAATTTCATTGCATTTACCAAAGACATTGGTTGTTCCTCTCTACTTTATTATACTCAATTCAATATCTCTTGCATTTTGACATTTATATAGCAAATTAAATGGGCCATACTGAAATAAATGAAAGCTAAATGGTTTCAGAATTCAACTTCATTTCGTGCAGATATACATTGAATCTTATCTTATATGTGGGTCCATTTTAAGACACATGTCTATACATTGGAAAAGATTTAGAATGCCTTGGCACATTCCTCTGAATTATTTTGCAGTGGATAAGATGGACTAAGCTATTGAAAGCGATTGATGGTAAATTCTGTGGACTCTAATTTGCATGAAACAACTGCGTATTACAAGTGGCTTCTACAATGGAGGACAAACTGTTTTTGACTCTTGTAAAACAACTGGCTTCTATCATGGAAAGTGGGGAAGCTAAATTTTAGGGGCTTCAAATGAGGCCAAATCTTTGAATGAAGGTCCCAAGGGGCTTCACTCAAAGCCTCCATGCCGATATTGGTGTGGGGGCTTTGAATGAATATTAGGGCTTCATTCGAATCTGACATGCAGACCTCGTTCATACTCCTAATAACCGATCGAAAAAGCTTTTAAATCCAACATTTTTTCTTTTTTGTCCCATGGTTTCATGTATGAGTTGGTGGACTAGGGCACTAAGAGGGAAGTCAGTAACATCATACCTTGCATCAGCATCTCCGTCTATGGTGCAGGAGCACCTAATTCTTATGAAGTAAAACTCAGCAACTGTTTGACAAGCTTTAATAGTTGACATGTAATGGGTGATTGGTGTCAGGCTACTGCGTATGCATTAATCTCAGTCTTGAATGCAAAAGAAACTATGAATTCACTAAATAGGGTCAAACTTATGTTTGTTGATTTAATAGATTTGATTTGAGAATGATGGTCTAATGATTTGAGAGAAAGAGTTGAGAGACAGATGGAGAGAGAGATAATACAAGTGATAGAAAGACTCCTAGATAATATTCTTGAGGACAATGTGTATTATAGTCCTTACCATGTTTTCCTTTGATCTACCAAAAGGATGGTGGCGTACTGCAAATGGCATGGCTCTTTCTACCACTTGTATTATCTCTCTCTCCATCTGTTTGTCCATTCTTTCTCTCAGATCATCTGACCAACATTCCCAAATCAAATCTTGACCCTATTTAGTGGATTCACAACATAAACTTCAAATACTTCTCCTATCAAATATGTAGATTTCACAATAGCTAAGAAACATAATTGTAGGCATCATGGTCACATTTTTTTGGAAATGTAATTGGGTTGTGTACCCAAGCAATGCAAAGCAACTTCCACACCTTCAATTCCAAGTTGAATTCATCTGTAAGAATGATCGCTTGCCAACAGTTGATGAATACATCTATAGCTCATGAATACAAGGTCCTCCAACAAATGTATTCAACAACTGTTGGCAAGCGATCATTCCTAGCTCATGAATACAAGGTCCTCCAACAAATCTATTTAACAAATATTGGTAAGCAATCATTCCTAGTTGCTTTTGTTTTATAAGGTTTGTCTCAATCCCAATAGGTTGTAGTTTCATTTTCTAGATGCACTTCGTCGCTTGGGTATATAACTCAATTACACTAATTCCAAAAAAATGTGACCATGATGCTTACAATTATATTTCTTAGTTGTTGTGTCCTAAGATCCCTTATGACCCTTTATGACCATTTACAATCCCTAAGAATAAATCTTAGAGCTCTTAAAATGTCGTAAAGGGTCATAAGAGACTCCTAGGAGGGGCCATGATGAGCTTCCACCTTCACGTGGTTGGCCCTGTTAAGTAGAGAATGCTATAGTTTTCACAAAACAAAGAGAAGCTCAATAATTTAAGGTCTTAGTCCATAGACAAATTAAATTAGACTTATTATCCAAAACACATAAAAAACATGCACATAAACATGGTAGGCACTAAATAGAGATAGTTGGAAGAGAATTAAAAAAAAAGATTAAGGATTATGTTATTTTAAGAAATATTTAAATAACAATTATAAATTGAGTTAAATCAATAAGTATTCATTTCTACCTTTTCCAATATAAATTTAAATATTGAATGGTCTCTCCTTTATATCTTAATCCTTCAATACTCATAACTCTTTATTGCATTCATTTTGATCATTCACTCAACTTAATTAAATTATAATTATATTACATGTTCTTTTAATTTTTTATATTTTTACTTTTTATTTTTATTATTGAATGTCATGTCAAAAAGGGGACATTATAGTGAGATGCATTACAATATAGAAAAATAACAAGAATATTATTGAAACAAACTGATACAACATTCAGATTATAAAATCAGACTACTGCAACAACACAAATTAACCTAACAGAAAGCATAGAATACCATTCCCACAATGACCGAACATTTACCCACTGAACTACACCTCTTCTAAATAATGTAAGATGCTGATAAAAAGTTGATACTGCCAGCACACATGTCAAATTAGACTGATACACAAATAAAGCCACCCTAATCAATTGTAGCTAACATCTGGATGCACACTTATAATTGATGTCAATCACAATACTGAAGGTCTAGAATAGGGCATAGTGGCTACTAATACAGTAGGTACAAACTTGTAGAAAGCTCACCAGATTCGCCAAAGTCTACATAACTAAGACTTAGCATTAAAGGTTCTCCCTAGGCACCTCGAAACCACCAAATATTGGCCCCAAAATAGGAGCCCTTCATCTTCAAGCTCTCACATACTTGCTCCACTTGGTACATCACCCCATAAAGGTCATCTATTCACTTTCAACTTGGACAGCCTACAATATGGTCTTTGTATACAATTCATTTTTTGTCGTTTCAATATATGGTTTGAACAAGTGTGGAAAAAAATCAGATTTTTATTATGAATTTTTTATTCACCAATCTATGTTAAACTAATCAGCAAGGTCACTTTCCCAATACTTTATGAACTGGATGCTATTCGCAAGGTCATTTTCCTAACACTCACTATAGTACTTGCTATTCAATTGAGATAGACACGGCTCATTAGTTTGTTTGTATTCTCTTTGGATTTTGTTAAAGAAGACAGCTGAATGCTATATGATGAACTAAAAGTTCTGTGGTGTCAACAGGTTTGTGCATTTCTTGAGCCAAATTACCAGCCCTAGTGACATTTGTTGTTGTTCAAAAGCAGCACCATACTAGACTATTTGCAAACAACCATGCAGATAGGCATTCTATAGATAGACTTGGGAACATCTTGCCAAGTCTTTAGTACATAATAAAGCAACTGAATTTCATAAATTTTTTTTTTGATAGTTGATTTGTTTAAATATTTCCCATCAAAAATTACTTAGTACATCTCATCTTTTTTCTGCACAGGAGCTTGCAATTCTGAAGAATCTGATAGCGAAGAATTTGAAGAAGATATTGTAGCAAAGGTATATTTGGTGTTCTTTTTAAAGTGAAAATGTGATTGGAAATTTTGTATATTGTCATATTTCACTTGCAGAAAGGTCAAATTTTAAATAGAAGTGAACTTGTATGGATTTAAGTTTCTTCTTCATTATTTATAATGCTCTCGATTCCTCCTTTGTAGCTGTAAAAATACTTGTTTATTTTCACCTTTCCAGATACCCTTTACTAGGTTCTTCAAGATTCCAAAATATCTTGGGCTGACCCCACTCCAACATGTCCTAACTCCTACTTGGTTCAGAGACCATACTCCTTTTTATATGTGTCTTCCTCTTACTACTCCATCTGCAGGTTGCAAACAAATCATCCTTCTTCCACCAACAAGTCATTCCATTCAAGAAAGACCATGTCTGACAATATCAACGCACAAAAAAATAGGGAGGCAATTGCTAGACTGCAGTCTAACTTAAAAAGAAAAGGTGATGGAAAATGTTATTTTCCTTGCAAAATGTGTAAGGGCTTAAAGACTCGAAGATATCTAATCACAACAGTTGAGCAACATTATAGGCAACATGGTCACATTAAAGGGGGAAACGAGTATCGCCCATTGGTATGTATTTTAATAGTTTATAAATTATAGAGACATGATTTGATGATGAGATCATGGTCATGGTTAATATAAGGTAATCATTTTCATATAGGTCAACATCCCTGAGTTTCATGTTATGGACCATGACAATTTAGAGAATGCGAATTTCCAAATGAGGGAACATGGAGGTGTGAATATTGAAGTAGAAGGTAATGATACCATTGAAGAAGATCAGGATGATGAAGATCACGATGATCAAGATGATAATGATGATGATGATGATGATGATGATGATGATGATGTAGAGTTTGATGTACCTTTACTTGAGAAGGTAGAGCAGCCCCTATATGAAGGCTTCAAAACAACTCTTCTTGCCACTGTATTTCTATTGGTGAACTTGAAGGTAATGAATGGCTTATCCAATGTAGCAATGACACGTATGTTAAGGTATGCCATCTTCTTTCATTATTTTACTCGTATTTCCCTCACAATTAACATTGGGTTCATGTAGCAATTAATATTCTTTAAATTAAGAAATTATATTTTTGGTTGTAGGTTGATAGGTGAGTGTTTGTTACCACCATCAAACATTCTACCTCGCTCGTACTGAGAATTATCTGCCATCATGAAAGATATTGGAATGGGGTATCAAACAATAGATGCATGTTTGAACGATCATATTATATATTATAAACAGCATGAATTTGCAACACAATGCCCTACTTGTCATATCAGTAGATATCAATCAGATCGATTAACAAAAAAGGTGCCTCGCAAGGTTCTTTGGCATATTCTCATTATTCCATGTCTGCAACGATTATTCAAGTGCCATAGCTTGGCACAATTTATGGATTACCATGCACGCAATAGAAGTCAAGATGACATTATGCGAATGCCTACAGATGGTTTGGCATTTAAGGAAATACAGGAAAAATGGCCACACTTTAAAGAAGAACCTCGTAATCTCAAGCTTTCATTGGCAGCAGACTGTGTCAATCCTTATGGATAGATGAGATCTACTTACTCAGTGTGGCCTATTTTTGTTATCATAAATAACATACCTCCTTGGTTATCTATAAAGAGAGAGCACATAATGTTGACACTGATTGTTCTAGGTATTTTTTGATTTAGTGGTCATCTAAATTAATTTATTATTACTAATCCATCAAATGGTCAAAATAATTATGTAATGTTTTTGCTCATTCAACTAGTTAAGTACCAAGTCAAAGATATCAACGTATATATTGAACCCCTTATTGATGAGTTGGTGGTGTTATGGAACGTATATATTGAACCCCTTATCGATGAGTTGGTGGGTTACTATGTATGACATTTGTAGACCAATAGGACAAAGACAATTTCAATTTCATGCAATGCTTGTATGGACAATACACGATGCCCCTGGGCTAACACATTTTTGTGGTATGTTCTCTTCTTGACACCTCTTTTTTGGTATGTCAAAGTTAACACATTTAATCCAATTATACACAATCTTGTAGGTCTTCAGACAAAGGGTAAATTTGCATGTCCAATTTGTGGTCCAAAGACGAAATCCCGTCATTCAAAAAGTTTAAGAAAGCAGGTGTTTGATAAGAATAGACACTTTCTGCACAGAAATCATAAGTATCAAATTACCAAAAAAAATCTTTTCAATGGTCTAAAAGAGACTACATCAAAGCCACAGAGAATGACACCTCACCTATGGAAGTTGGCATACAATAAAATAAATCGTCGAGGTAATGTCATTCCATTTGATGCTTTTTGTTTCAAATTTATATTTCGATATTGTGTTTTGTTTATTGATGATGTGATTAATGGTTGTGAAGGTCGTCAAGACATCAATGTCCAACTTCCAAAAGGATTAAAAATTTATCCTACATAATTTACTAGGTTGCCGTACTACGAGCAACTCCCAATTGTGCATTTGTTTGATCCTATACATATTGGAAAGAATGTAGCAGAGACATTATGGAAAATCTTGGATGGAAGGCGTGACAAAGATCAAATTGTCAAAACTTGTAGTGACATTGAAGAATCCAACCATGCAATGAAAAATGGTATTCGACCAAATAACAATTGAGACTAGATTGATACAAGTGCCCTTAGTTGGTTATTGTTAGAGCAGCAGAGAAATGCTATAAAAGAAGTCATAAAAAAAATATGATTTCCCACAGGAATTGCTGCGAACATAAACAATGTCATATCAAATAAAAGTGAATTTGGGCCAAGGTTGAAAACACACAATTGGCATACATTTATTAAGGTAATTCATGTTATTTTGTATTCACTATATATTTATATACTGCATGTAGTTTCAATTGCATTCTTTTATAAAATATTGACAAGATCATTTTACAAATATTGCAGTACGTTCTACCTCTATCTCTCCCACACCACTTTGCCAACAATGTCAAACAAGTTATATATGATCTTGGAAAATACATGAGGTGGTTGTCATCTAAAGAAATCAATAAAGAAGATATAAAATATTGGAAGAGAAAAATTCCTCTTCTGATGTGTGAAATGCAAAAGTGTCTACCTCCAAGTTTTTTCAATGCACAAGAACACTACCTCATACATCAAGTTGAGGAGATTGAATTATGTGGACCTGTACCAACCATGTCAATGTGGATGGTTGAGAGGCACTTGAAATTTTTGAAAGGCTTGGTTCACCAGAGAGCACATCCCAAGGGTTCCATGGTGGAGGGATATATGGTATACCAGACCATGGTGTACATTACTGAATATCTTCCTAAGTTTGCAGCAAACATCCATGTAGATCATATTTGGGATCCCAACTCAATTAACAAATTCGAAGGGGAGTACTTGATGGGAAAAGGTAGATCAAGGAAAGTGAGAGGTAAATCTAAGATTTTATTGTAGTTATTTAATTCATATAAATCTTCAATATAAGTTATTTTTAATTGGCGTATTTTTTTGAAATAGGTGGTCGAGAGTGGGATGCAATACATTTGTATATTGCGAACAATCTTGATTGGATGACAGAATGGATTGAATGATGTCAACGAAATGGTTGCTCATTAACATGGGAAGATGTTGGTTCATTGGTTACAGAAGCTCATTGTAATGGAAATTCCAATGTTATGCCGATGGTAGTTGATCTAGTAAATGGTTTAAGAGGTGGAGAGGTACATAGAAATTTATTAATGATCATAACTCGACGTATGTTTCATATTAACTCACGATGAAAATAATTTACACAGACTTCCAAAATTGCAGGTCAAGCACAACAAAGCTATGTACTATCATGGTCACAAATTTTTCATAAAAAGGTTGGATGACACAAAGAAAACTTGTGATTCTGGGATAACTGCAGTTTTCGAGCTCACCAATATATCATCTAGAAGTGACTTACATCCTCAACAATCTCAAAATCAATACTATGGCATCTTGGATGATATAATTGAGTGTGAATTTAACACCTTCAAAGTAGTTCTATTTGTCATCAAATGGTACAGGTTACGACTAAATCAAAATGATCTAGATAGAACGATTATTCAACATGATAATGGATTTACAATGATCAATACAAGGTCGTTTGAGCTAGTTGGAGATGAGCCCTATGTTCTTCCAAGCCAATGTGATCAAGCGTTTTACTCATAGGTTCCAAATAAATAGGTTTGGTCATTTTTTGTTAGACATGATCCAAGAGGAAGTCCGATAAAGTATAATGTTATGGAAGAAGAAGATATTGAAGATAATGAAGAAGCAGATGATGAAGATCAAGATGATGGTGATGACAATGATGGTGATGGTGATGGTGATGATGATGATGATGATGGCGATGATGATGATGATGGCGATGGTGATGATGGCGATGATGATGGTGATGATGGCGATGATGATGACGATGATGATGGCGATGATGATGGTGATGATGGCAATGATGATGATGATGATGAAGAAGAAGAAGAAGAAGAAGAAGATAATCAATGACTACAAACGTCATCACCCCTTCTGTTGACGATCTTGCATTCCATATATAAGGTAAATTTGTTCATGTTTACGATGTTGCATATTGTTCATGTTGTCTTCTAAGTTATTTGTAGCATACACGTATCATGTAATTTTTAGCGAAATTAAGATAAATTATTAACATATGCAGGAAATTTGATTATATATTTATTGTGTTCATTTCTAATGATTACAACATATGTTATTTATAGTTACCAATGTTTATGTTGTGTCTGATTATGACCCTTTTTGCAAACAGTCAATTGACTACAGGTACATCGTCACCCCTTCTGTTGACATGTTTGCGATGTTGCCTATTGTTCATGTTGTCTTCTAAGTTATTTGTAGCAAACGTGTATCATGTAATTTTTAGCTAACTTAAGGTAAATGATTAACATATTCTAGAAATTTGATTACATATTTATTGTGTTCATTTCTAATGATTACAACATAGGTTATTTATAATTACCAATGTTTATATTGTGTCTGATTGTCACCCTTTTTGCAAACAGTCAATTGACTACAGGAGATTTGACCTATTTGGCATGGATTGTGCACAGTGACATGGATCAGCAGGTATAAGTCAATAAATAGACATAATTTTCTTATATTCTTCTTGTTTATCATTGAGCACGTATGTTATAAATAGACATTATATAATCATATAATGTATATATAGACAAAGAAGGTCTGTATAGAAATATAATTGTATAATCACTTTCAACTTACTACATTTTATATATGTCACTTTCACTTTCCATTTGATGGATTGTAGGACCCACCAAATAGGTACTTGTCAGATCTATGTGAGGGAAATGAGGAAATCGTAGATGAAAGCTCTACATGTAGTATGGCTAAAAGAGGGAGATCAACTAGAGGTCAAAAGAATAGAAAAAAATTTGATAAACGCATGCAATTTTTCCTTGCTAATGGGGGGTCATGTTCTTATGATGATGAGACCAAAGGCGACATCAAGGTGCCCTTTCAGTACTCACACATTGAGAAAGAATGGATACCCAATGAGATACCTCCAATTAACACAAATTTTTGTGTTAATGAGAGGATATATCGCATTGCTCCATCCTCATTACATGGTTTGGGCCTATTTTCCATGGATGGGATAAAGGTATGTTACAACAAAGTTATTGAATTGTTCAAGTATGTCGGTCCATGTTACAATTACAATGATTGGATGTGGATTGTTCGATATAAAAAAAGTATGCGTAGGTATGGGGCATCGACTAATTATATACAACGGAAAGAAAATGATCAAAGTAAAATATTTGCTATGTACATTGATGGGAGACCAAAAGCAATAGGTAATATTGCAGGTTTTATAAATAGTACGCGACCTGCTTCAACTAGTAAGCAACCCAATTACATATTTGAGGCACGTGAGGGGAATGAAGTTTTTGTTTGTGCAATAAAACCAATAAGTGTAGGGGAAGAACTGCTAATTGATTACCATTTAAATTGCATAGATACAAACAATGTTACTATCATGAGGGCTGTAAGTACTATTTACCATTTTGTTAATAAGTGTTTTTTTGCTGTCTATTGCTTTCAGTTAGCTGAATTTTTTATGTTTAATCTTTGTGACAGGATGATATGGATCCGACAGATGATAGAGGTCAGCAGGATGCTACTCCCACCCCTTCTTCAGCAAGGGTAAACCTTTTTGAAATTGTACAAATTAGATAGTTGAAAAATTTTATATTATTACGTAATTTTATTTATGGTTTTTGAGTTTTTATGATAGTTTTACTGATATTCCTCTCACAATTTGATATTCAGGATAAGGGTAAAGCAGTAGCAGTGACCACCGAGCCACTAGTTATGCATTCTGATGAGGCCAATATTGCTGATACTCCCAATTTTATAAAAATGTTGAAAAAAAAAATTAGGCAAATTAATTTAGAAGCAATGAAATTTTTTGATGAGGCAAATATGGAACCCGAGGAGATGAGGAAGAGGCTATCAGAATTGAAAGTGCAAGCTCAACGTTATGACGTAAGCTCCAATGAATATTTAGTTATAAACAAAGTTCAAAAAAGATTTATATTTTATAATCTTTTATGTTGTGAAGTAAAATATGTAATATGTGCAAAAATACTTTGTTGATGCAATTTTTTTAAAGATTTATAAGAAACTTTAACTACTAAATTCTTGTTATACAGGAATTTTTGGGAATTGATCCAGAATGTGGTCAAGGACAACGCGGTGAGGGCAGTAGTAGCAAAGTTCTGACTGCCACTGGTAAAATAATCTTTTAGTTGACAAGTTAGAAGGAATTTTTTATTTCAAACATTCAAAACTTCTTAACTCTTACTTTTATTATTTTAGAATGTCTTTGCTAACAATGTATTGTTCAAGTCATCTAGTGCAGGAGACTCCTACGAGGTTGACGGATGCCCATACGAGATTGCCGACTGCAATTTCGGCAACAAGGGGACATCCAACTAGTAAATCCTTGTTTTGCTATATTTGGTTTTGTGTTAATTATGAGTTGATAATATGTACTTTAATCTTGGGATGCATCACATAGTGTATTGTTTTTTTTGTGGTAGGAGATGCACCGTCTGGTACGCCGCCAAATGCGGATCATAGTACATCTATTGGTGATAATTCACTGTCATTTCCTAGAGCTACCCATGTTTCTAGCACGGGATCTATGGAGACATCGTTGTTGATTGATGATAATGAATTAATGCCTTTGAAATGTCCTAAGCTTCCAGGCACTTTAAATAATTATTTTTTATATTGTAATAAGGATTTTCTTGCAAGATGTAAACATGATAGGAAGTGGTGAATGCAAGGGCTTTTGATATGGAGTGATGGCTTATGACCTTTAGTGTGTCGTATTGTGCAAGTTGTTTAATTATTCTGGAATTCCTTTTTATTAGGGGTTCGGTAGGATCATCTAAATTATCAATGACCTTTTGTCTATACTAGTAATTCTCTAGTTTAGGAATTTGGTACATTGCAATTTCATGCTTTGAGTAGAAGATACTAACTAATTTTTCTACAGAGAACCAAAAGTGGGAGTCTTCTTTCATATGATTCATTTTAATGGTTTTTACTATTAATTATCCCATGACATTTTTTGCAGGAAACGATACATTTTATAGGAGGCTTTATGACCTCACACTACGAAGATTCGGGCCCACCATACGTACTAGGTTGCTGTACATCATAACTGAACTAATTTTATCCCACTATTTTTTTTCATATCATTAATTGGTGCAACATTTTTGCTTTCATTCAAGTCTTTTCTTATACTAGCTATATCTAACAATTTTGTGTTTTTTCTTAAAAGGTGGAACTACCAATCTCAAAAATTAAAAGATGGGCTCATCAAAGATATAGAGCATGAGTTTGGTAGTAATATTTTTTATCGTAAGAAATTGTTACAAAAAGCTGCTAGACATCTCAAGGTTGTGAGGGACACATATAGAAAAAGCCTCATCCACAACCCGAAGTATGAGCGTCCTCCCTTTGTTTTAGCGAGGGACTGGAATGAGTTCATTTTGGATGCAAAGGAGAAAGGGCAACGTCCGCCAAAATAAAGTGCACCAAAAAATCTAAAAAGGTATGCAATAGTATTAACTACTAGTACATTAATGAGAAAATTTAGGTTTCAACTTCAGTATCAACAATTTCAACTAGCTCAATTGAATCTATCTATTGATGAAAGGTATGTAAGTCATATGCTGACATAATTGCTTATAAATCTCAATCTCAATCTCAATCTGGGCATAAATCCTACATAAGATATATTGACAAAATGAAGCCCTTTATTCATATTTAGTGACAAATTTTAGAGCCTATGTCTCCTATGGGTTCTTTTCTCAAATTTTATCTTCGCCGAACTCAAACTCTAATTCAACTAAGAAATTCCTACTCAAAGTTGTGACAATCGAATCTTGTGATATGATGTACCATGTTAGATTTTGAGTCATAAAAATAGGCAACGCCTTGACCACTATACTTGTTGACTTTCCCTTTCTTTTACAATAATTGCTCGCTATCTTGAGTTTCCTATCCCCTATTTTCATTTGGGTCATGTGTGCATCAAATCTGCACTTAATCTGCATGTAAATCCTGATGAAATCCATTATTGAAGATATCAAATCCCATATTCTATAGTATTCTGTTAACTATGATAATAGTATATAATGTTGTCATTAGTGATTGTTATTTTATACTGTCATCAATTCCATTTTGTGCTTTGTTGCATATCAAAAAAGAAGTGCATATACACTATACATCAGATTTAAGTGTGAAGCATCACAAAATCTAATCTCTATCTTCAGCTAACAATGTAGTCTGAGAATCCTAAAGAATTTAAAGCTGAGCATTTCCACCACATCTAAAATCCAATCTTCTTTTTTAGTATTTTTCATTGTTGTTGAAGCTTTGATCACATGGATTATGTGTCTATACCCAACCAATAGATTATCCTTTTTAGGGAATCCCTGCTTTTTCTCCTGTGGAAACTGTAAAAATGGAAACTCATTAAGAGATTTTTCCTGATATCACCCTGCTTCCAATCTTTCTCTTCCGTTCCTTAGCTCTTTGCAAGCTCACAAAAGGTATATCAGCTTTGGTAACATGTTAATTATTTGTGTGTAGACTAATTCAAACACATATATCAGTGAAGTAAAGAGACAAAGTACCAAGCCTAACACATCTACCTTGGGGGAGCACTCTTAAAATACAACATAATGTACAACAAAATTCACAGTGTGTAAAAATGACTTTTCATGTGATTTGAACCTTCACCTGCACCTCTTGTTCCTTCACATTCTCATCCTTTTGAATTCAATATTTCTCGCTATGTTGTTTTGTCAAAATCCCTAAAATAGGAGTTATTTCTCCAACATACTACCACGCATAATCCTCAATTTTGGTATTTAAATTTTGTTATTGTAAATATGAAAGGTATGTAATTCATATGCTGACACAATTGCTTATAAATCTCAATCTCAATCTGGGCATAAATCCTACATAAGATATATTGACAAATGAAGCTTCTAATATGTTCTCTCTGTGACCAAAGGCACTCACCCTTATAAAACCTTCACTTGCGGGTCCAAACCCACTTCTTGGAGTTGTAACTATATGTGCTTTCTCAAGGATCTCAGTAAAAATATCCCATGAATCTTGACCAGGAAATCAAACCCATACATATGGCACATTTTTTCCTCCAAAGACATCAAACCCAAGTGAAGTAAATGTTTCCACAATTATTCTAGTATTCTCTTTATATCATCTAACATATTTCAAACTTTTCATAGGTTGCAGGACACATCAAAGGCAACAAAGGCGAGGCTGGAAAAGGTTGGGCAGCACAAACTTGGCTCTGGGGGATATTCGAAAATCAAAGCACGCGTTGTAAGTAGCAATAAATGAATTGCAAAGAAAAATTATTTATAAAATGCAAATAATTTTGTTAATTAATAAAAAAATGCAGGGCGTTGATTTTAATCTGGAGGCCACAGAAGAACACAAAAAAATTGCCTTCAAGCAAGGCTATGCAGTGGTGGCTGAACGCCTACAGCAAGCTTCCATTGCCCCAACTGAACAGTCTCCTGCATCATGTGCACAGGTAAATATGCCAAAAAATATATTAGAAATTGAATACTTGAGCAACAATTTATTTGATAATAATGTGCATGACATTGCAATGCAGCCTGTTAATCCTGACATAGATCATACGCAGCATCATGAAGCCCCTGATGTGCATCGTACCATCGATGGAGGTGCTCATTTGTTATTTAAAACTAATTATGTAATTATTAATACAATTTAACATCTTTAATTGAACTTGGTATAACCTTTTTATGTTGAGGATATAGAATCATGTCGTGCTGAACGAGTGCCAAAGGATGTTCAGACTGATCAACAGGTAGATCATGTGGCACATTCAGGTAAAGAAAATCTATGTTTTGTTCTTTTAAATTAATTTTTTGATTTATAGTTCTTTTACTTAAATAAAAACTCGTAATTCACTAATATAAAATGGTGGGAATTTAACCTCATGAAGTACTTGTTATTGCAGCGGACACCCCTTTGGTGCAGCGGCCTCATGGTGTTCCTGAACGGATAATGAGGAGACATGTGTTAGAACCAGCAGAGGAGGGGGATCCTAACAAGGACATTGATATTCCTCTTAGAAATTTTATGAAAAAAAGAAACGGCAAGAAAGCAAAAAAGAGATGATTATTCATGAATGACTTACTCTTGAATATTGTTAATGAATATTGTGTTAATGAATTATTCATGAATGACTTACTCTTGAATGTTGCATGTTAATGAATTATTCGTGAATGTTGTGTGTTTATGAAATTTATGTGTTTATGAATTTTATATGTTAATGAATGTTATCATGTGATTATAATGATTGAATGTTCTATTTCAAAAATGGATGAATTGAATGTTATTAAATGTTAATGGGGAATTTAGAGTGATGTTAGGGGGGGGGGGGGGCAAATGAGCTTCCACCTTCACGTGGTTGGCCCTGTTAAGTAGAGAATATTTAACTATTCTCAAAACCAAGTGAAGCTCAAACTTTGAAGATAAGCTTATAGTTAATAATGACAACCAATTAGCAAGTCAAAATGAAGTTCTTCGTTACAGGTACCTTTTTAGTTTTTAAAGCACGATATCATGTTTTAATATTGTATAGTTTTTTTCTCTTAAGTTAAAGTATTCTTTTACTATAACAACATAATTTATGACCATTTTAGTAACTATTCTAACATCGCTTTATGACAAATCCTGTTTCTCAGATGTTGAGCATGGCTACAGTTGTGCAATTGGTGTTTCAGAGTATTGGTGTGGTTTATGGGGACATAGGAACATCACCACTTTATGTGTATGCGAGTACTTTTCTTGATGGCATCAAACATCTTGATGACGTTCTTGGGGCTTTGTCTTTGATCATATATTCTCTCACTCTTTTTCCCCTCATCAAATACGTCTTCATTGTATTGTGGGCCAATGATAATGGAGATGGTAAGATTATAACAGCTCTAGTTTCACTTTGTTTTTAGGTCAAAGTTTGATCTTTTTGATGTGAAAACATGTGTTCTAAGTTTAAAGGGATGGTTTCTTTTGCAGGTGGAATGTTTTCTCTTTATTCTTTGATTTTCCGCTATGCAAATGTCAGCATGATACCCAATCACCAAGAAGAAGACATGAAACTCTCCTCATATACACTTGAAGTTGCAGGTAGACAGCCCAATAGAGCCATTAGGATAAAGGAAGCTCTTGAACAAAGTAACTTTGCCAAGAGATGTTTGTTAATACTAGACCTTGTGGGGACTTGTATGGTTATAGGAGATGGCATCCTCACCCCTTGCATCTCTGGTACATATTATTGTTTTTACAATATGTAATGTTTTTTGTTGTTATTTTTCAATATATTGTATGCTTGTTATATCAATGTTTCAATAGTGTGATCTATTATCATATGTTAGAAATCAAACAATCTTGAAGTCTACTTAATTCACAATAAATCCCTTAGATTGTACAAAATTTGTTAACTTTTCCCTTTCATTTGTTCAAGTAGTTTCACTAACACTTAATTTGTTGATATATTTTAGTTCTTTCAACAGTGGAGGGAATCAAAAGGGTGGACAAGTCACTCAACCAAGGTGAGTTTTCGGCATTTTCTCACATTATAATATTTGAGATGGGTAGGGAGGTTATGGTGAGTAGAAAAAATGAACACGAAATTAGATTGATAAACTAATGACATTTCATTCTTTGTCCTATTCCTCAATTTCATGCTTGGGTTTTATAACCCCAATTGATCTTCCTTAAAACATTATTCCATTTCTTTTATGAATTCTGAAGTCAAGAATCTCTAAAATTGTAATGACTTTGCAAGGTATCCCAGCAAATCTCAAATTCACATTCTTTTTTTTCTATCGTAAAGTCTTGCCTGTAGGAAATTGTGATCTTGTGTTGAATACACATGTTAACCTGCGAATTTATTTGACTTTCTCTTTGGACCTGCTTTTGGTGTAATCTTAGAACCCATATTGTTGTACTTGAATTTGGAAGGCGCACTGGAGATGGCATAGCTGTGAAATGCCTGTGTTTGGAAAGCTGTTTGGTTTTTATCTTGATTGATGAATAGTTTGTTGTCATTATGTGGATAATGGCTTCGATTACGGGCATCTTATCTTTCCAAAAGCTGTCATACCTAATGACCTGAGAACATCCTAAAATTTTGACGTGTTATATCTGATTTGGAGGAGGAAGAAGTATAAACGATTCAAAAGGTTGTCTAGAATGAGAGAGTAGTGTGCTTCCATAGTTTTCATCTATCTTATTTTTGTATATTGGAATGACTTGAATATTTTTAAATGCAGGAAGAACTGCGCCAAAAAGAACGTAAAAACTAGGATGAATTTCGAAGATTGTTGGAGGATCATAAAGCAACTGGCCTGCTTACAGCAAAGACACACTTCATTTGAAGTAGGATCTTTGCTTTATGATCCTCCACGTATTTGATAAAGCAAAGAACTGGAGGATCATAAAGCAATGAGCCTGCTTCAAATACATCTGGTTCACCACCCAAGGATTTGTTTGAAGATGTTGCAGAAGGGATGAAAAAGCAAGTAAGAAAGTTGCATATATTTTAATGATTTGATTGCAGGATTTAATTGCACTTTCACAATTAGGCTTGCAATCATTATTACTCAAGGCAATGTATGTTTGATTCCTTTGATGTAACCATTTTTTGAATATGTATCTTTGGTAGCACCAGGAGGACAAATCAAACATAAAAGATGCTATGGAGTCAGGAAAGGTGTGCCTTTTGTTCTTTAAGATTTTCCATTGGATGTAAAATATATTGTAATCTTTTTGATGTAATGATTGCAACTCGTAGTAACATCAGCATGGCCTCTTGACAAGTTCAAAGCCTCCATTGGGGAACTAAATGATTTGGTTGCTGCATTTGAAACAAATCTTAAGGTTTGTTCTGATTACATTTCTAGATTTTTTGTCTCAGCTACAGAAGACTTCACAATAAAAGTATTTGGTATTTGCCTTTGAACAATGTTGTCACATATTGTTATGTTCCTAGTAACTACTATTTATACAAACAAGGATCTTATCCTTATGTTCCATATGACTCTGGTTCCTAACTGATTCGATCATTGCATCAGCTATATTATGTTTTGACTCATTTGCACTAGTAAGTAGTTGTTGGAAGTGAATCGCTATCACAAATGCATTAGTCTGTTCTCATTAGTGGATTATGGATTTTTATTAGGTTAAACTGAAACAATTGCAAATGTTGAAAGTAATGCAAGTTGTTTTGGGATATATGATTTTGTTAGGTCTTACTGACATCTTGTGTATTGCTTGCAGCTTGTGTTTGAAGAAGTGATTGAACAAGTAAAGGAAAAGGAAGAGAAAGAAGCAAAAAGGAGGGAAAGGCTGGCAGATGATTTCATGGCTTTGCTTTATTCTCTGAAGGTTTACATTATTCATTTTGGAAAAAATCCTTCTAATGCAATCTCTTTTTCCTCTACTACTTTTACACCTGGAATAGAATTTCACAGAGTTTTGTACATTAAAAATCTTGAATATGAATGAATTTCTATTCTTATCATAAAAAAATTTCTATATATGTAACAATAAATTAGTTATATATTGTTTTTCCATTTCAGGAAATTGTTGCTTCCTCAAAATGGGAGGATTGCATACCTTTTCTCAAAGATGAGAAAGCATACAGGTAAAAGAGCCACTATCAGGAATTAATCTTATTGTGAGTAATTAAAGGTAGTTATCATGCACCTTACACTAGTAGTAGCTATAAATATATTGGATATGAATATTCAGGGCAATTAGTGATGAAAGCTTCTCTCGGGAGATATCTGATAAGTACATTGCAAATCTTCACGAAAAGGTTAAAGAAAACAAGTGCAAACAAGATGAAGAAGAGGTACATGACCTGATTATCATTTCCACTTTCATATCTAATTTTTTCAAGATCTAATTTTTGTTTAAATACCTTTTGAAAGCATATTTGGGTGAGTGTTGTACTGAGAATGCAAATTAGACCTCCTTATGAAGATAATTGTATTACTAACAAGTTATTTTAACTACTTTTACAAACTAGCTATTAGAAGTTAAATTGTTGCAAACTAGCCTTTATCAAGATTTGATATGACCTAGATGAGATGAGTTAGGGTTAGTAGACTAACCAAAATGAAAAAGCCAAAAGAAATACAAAAGTTGTCAACAACACTCTTGACATTCTCTATGTATATCCTAAACAAATGTGCTATCATCAAATGCACTTAACAATGATTGTCAGCCATTCCAATATGCATGCAGATTTAATGTTAAATGAAGATAATTCTAATGTAACAATCAATCATTCTAGCGATTCTTTTGGCCACAACTTCTTCCAGGCTAAAATCTCTTCCTCTGTAATTAACTTCCGAATGCCTCCATAAAATCCTTCAACCTCACCTTCTGCTTCATGATGACGTTTCCTATTGATTGGAACATGTCTCCATCGAGAACCAGAGGTATATTGATGAAGAGATATTGAATCTTATTAATATAACAACTAACTTGATAGCATTAATATACATTATGGATGAAGAGATATTGAATCTTATTATGGACCTTATCCTTGGTGGCTATGAAACGACATCTAACTTGATAGCATTAATTTTGAAGTTTCTAACTGAATGCCCTAAGGCATTGGAGCATTATTAAAGAAAATATCAAGGGATAATATTTGAATTATGGATATTTGTAAATTATGTTGGTTTTAGATAGTTATAGTTATAGTTATATATGCGCTCTTATGATGATGTGATTGGGACTGTAAGTTTTTTTGTCACGTTTATCTGTTTGAAAAATAGATGAAATTATTGGCTTTCATTCCTGATAAATAATTATTTCCTAATTTTATTCTTCCCTGCAAGAACCAAAATTTAGACGTGCTGTGCCAATTATTGCAAAGCCTTTGCTCTCATAGGAGCCTTCTAAACTCCACAAAATTTGAGTTGTAAAGCATAATTGCTCAGTGGAAACAGGATATTGTGCACATTTCTTCCTCCTTCCCATTGTTTTGTATAAAATAAATCATTTGACAAATGAAACAATGGTGTGGAGGAAGAAATGTGCATGATACCTTGAATCTCATGCATCAAGCAATTACGCTTTATAATCAAGTTTTGTGTAGTTTTGAACGCTCCTATGAGAGCAAAGCTTTCAAAAAAAATGGGATAGCGTGTCTCAATTGCAACACATTTTGGTCTCAATTGCGACCAATATTCGTCACAATTGAGACACCAAACTGGCAACCTTTTAGGTCGCGAGTATAGCACTGGCATCAAAAGCTAAGCGTCTTTGGTCAGAATTTTGACAAAAAATTGAGCAAGTTTACGTCAAAATTGAGAAAATAACAGTTTACGTTGACTAGAGTACTCGATGAAATTTGTGTCGGTAAATCCACGTTTATGTAGTCAAAATTCTGATGCGAAATGAATGTGGCAAAAAATGGACCAAATTTGTGCGATGACGACTTTGGTCACTTTAGCGATGTACTCGTGTCAAAATTGAGACCTTTTTACGTCGCAAATTAAGCCTAAATTTACTAATGAGCACTGATGATGGAGAAGAATGTTGCTTTGAAATATTGGAGAGAAACTATGAGTATAGCTATCTATACCTTGAACTGAGTACAAGTCATGAAAGGTACACATCCAACACGTTTTGAACTATGGTATGGATACTCACCCAATGTAAAATATTTTAAGGTATTTGGAAGAAAATGTTACATTCTAAAGGACAACATGAATGGTAAATTTGATGCTAAAAGTGAAGAAGGTATAGTCCTTGGTTATTCCACAAGAAGCAAAGCTTATAAGTGTTTAAATACTAACACTAACAAAGTTGTGGAAAGTGAAAATGTGAAGTTTGATGAATATACAGAGATACATGAAGTTGAACCTATGAAGGAACCTAAAGAGTAAAAATATTTTGTATACTTTTATGAAGATATGTCTACTGATGAAGGTGCTATGAACCAAGTTATAAATGAACAACAATAAGTATCAGTGACCACCGAGTCACATAGAATGGATGTCGAGTTGCATTTAGGAATCAAGTTGCAGATAAAAGCCAAGGTACATTATGATTCTCAGATCAATGTACATGAAAGGAGTGTTGATTTATCTTATATAGAAGTACATGATGATTCTAAAGTTGACAGACCCATTGAAGAAAGAGGAGCAAAACCAAGATTGTCAAAGTAAGTCAGAAGACATCACCCTATTGAAAAAATTATTGGAGATAAAGAAGCTAGACCAATGACAAGGACTAAGTTGAGAAGTGATACATGTTTGTCGAGTATGCATGAGCCTAAGTCAGTGAAAGATTCATTAGAGAATGAAGACTACAGTAAAGCCATGAAAGAAGAGATTGATCGGAATGAGAAGAATAAAAAATAGACTCTAGTACCTAGACCAGAGAACAAGAATGTGATTGGAGCCAAGTGGCTGTACATAAAAAAGTTAGATGAGAATGGTGAAGTCACAAGGAATAAGGAAAGATTAGTTTGCAAGGGGTATGCATAGGAAGAGGGAATTGACTATGGAGAAACTTTTTCCCTAGTTGCAAGATTGGAAGGAGTAAGAACTCTGCTTGCTTACTCTACATACCAAGGTTTCAAAGTTTATAAGATGGATGTGGAGTCAACATTTCTGAATGGTATACTAGAAGAGGAGGTTTACATAGAACAACTTGAAGGATTTTTTGATCCAAACAACAAGAACATGGTATGTAGATTACACAACGTTTTATATGGTTTAAAGCAAGCCCTAAGAGCATGGTATGAAAGGCTTTACAATTATCTTGTGAAGATTGGTTTTGAAAAGACTGATGAGAACAACAATTTGTATTTGAAGATAGAAGGAGGTAAAGGTATTTTACTAGCTGAAATTTTTGTTGATGATATCATATTTGTAGGTCAAAATGAATTATGTAAGACATTTGTAAATGAAATGAAGAAAGAATTTGAGATCTCTGTGTTTGGAGAGATAAATTTCTTTGTTGTTTTGTAAGTATATTAGATGAAATATGGTATTTGCATCACTCAGTCTAAGTATGTAAAGGAAATATTGAAAACTTTTCATATGGAGGATTCAAAACCAGTTAGCACTCTTATGGTGACATGACACAAAAATTTAAAGATTGATGATTCTACAGAAGTGAATCAAACACTATACAGGTCTATGATTGGAAATTTGCAATATGTAGTACATAGAAGACTTGGTAATGCATTAGTTTTTGGGATTGTTGCAAAATTTTATGCAAATTCTAAGGAGAAACATTTGATGTTTGTTAAGAGAATTATAAGATATCTCGAAGGAACAAAAGATTATGGTCTATACTACAAGAAAAATGATAAGTTTGAGTTGAGAGCCTATATAGATGTTGATTGGGATGGAAATATTGATAACAAAAAGAGTACAAGTGGTGGAGCATTTTTCTTAGGAAAGAGATTGGCCACCTAGATCAGTAAGAAACAAAATTGTATATCTCAATCTACTGTTGAAGCTAAATATGTGGTTGTTGTAGTAAATTGCAGAAATGTGGTATGGATCAAATAGCTACTCAAAGGCATAAAAGAATAAATTACTAAACCTATGGTAATTTATTGTGATAATACAAGTGTTATAAACATATCAAAGAACCCTGTGATACACACAAAGAAAAAGCTTATTGCAATCAAGTATCATTACTTGAGAGAGTTAGTTCAAGACAAAGAAGTGAGAATGGAATATGTGAATACAAAAGAATAGATAGCTAATATACTCACAAAAGCTTTACCTAAGGATGCACATGAATATCTTAGAGGTAAACTAGGGATAATACCCCTATCCAAAGCTACTTAAGAAACATGAGTAGTGTCTTGCATCAAATGAGTTGAATGTTGTATCTTACAACTTGAGGTAGTGGATATTACTTTAGGAGATGCTTAAAGTAATGAAGGAGTCAAATCAAAAGATTTATAGTCACATGCAAGGTGATAGTAGAACTTGAATTGATTATATTTGCATGAAAAGATGACAAGTCTTTGGCATTGCTGTCAAAGAGGGAGATATATGAAAGAATGAGGGAGATATAGGAAGAGAGATACAGAAAAGAGGGAGAAATTCCCAATAAAGAAATGATATAAGCTAGAGAGAGAAGATACATTGAAGGAGATTGAAAAAGATTACATTATCATATATAGATGAAGGATATATAGTGATAGAGGGAGAAATTTCAAAGATATTAATTTTCTTTTTGGTATTGTTGTTGGTATTGGTTTGCCATCAATGCCAAAGAGGGGGATTGTTGAAAAGAAAATGTTTGAAGAATAGAACATATCATGGAACAATCATTATTTTTTCAATGATGTCAAACAAACTACTTGCTGGTGAAACAATTTCTTTTTGGTCTAAATTCTATGATGTGCTTGATTGGTGAAGACGATTTGAAAAGAGAAGATAACAAGAGAACCTAGAGAAAGGTTGAGTTATTTTGTGTATAAAAACAAGCACTAAGACCAACTAATATATTGATTCTATAGTGTATTGCTTATCTACTTAAAGTCTATAATGAAAGATTACTCAAGCAAAGACTGGAAGAAGATCAAGTAAACAAAAGTGTATGCCAAGCCTTTCTGAGCGAACAATGCAAGCTGAATAGAAAATAGTAGAAGCCGAGTGAAAGTCAATAGATACTGAGCAAAGAAAACAAAAATTGGAAGTTGAGTGAGAGTTAGTATATGTCGATTAAAGTTTAGTTGGTGTTGAGCATCAGTAAACTTTAGTGATTGCCAACTGAATTAGTGTTGGCCAAGTGATAGAGCAGTGTAGATATCGAGTGACAACAAAATGTGTTTAATTGAAAATTTGACAAATTTGAGCTAACTAATTTGATTTCTTGAACTATGTGAAGTGTGTAGAAGATAACTATTATGAGTTGGTGGCATAGAATTCAAGGTAAACCATTTTGAGGTAAATTCAAGGAAGATTATAGAGGAAGTTTCTAGAACAAAATGGAAAAGTGAGTAGATTCATTGAATCTTGTTGTGGTATCCACAACACATGCCCCATTCCTCACTAGGAATGGGGACCCCCTACTTTCTTCCGACTCTCGGGCTCATAGTTTGAAAATCGGAGGAAGGAGAAAGTCTCATTTAAATTAGTTAGAGAAATTTGAAAAAAAAAAAATTAAAAATTTTGAAATTAAAAATAAAATAAAAAATTTCCCCCGTGCACGCATATCGAGGCACACGTGCTTTGTAAGAACAAGCAAGGAGAGGGGGTTATAAAACCCCCTCCTTCCTCCAACTCATTTCATTTTTCCACTACCTTGTTTGGCTAAGGGAGGAAGGTGAGGAAAGCTCTCCCCCCCTCTCTCTCTCCACTTTAGGGCCACGCGCGTGCCACGCCGCCACGACGCCCTTTTGGGCACGCAGCCCACACGCGATGTTGCACACGCCTTTAAGGCCACGTGCATGCCGTGCCACCGCAGTGCTCTTTTGGGTGTGCAATGCACGTGTGCCGCGCTGTCCTTCTGGGCGCGTGGCACTATGCGTGCCTATAGAGCTACACGCGCGGTGCTGCGTAAGCCTTTAAGGCTGTGTGCGCGCGGCGCTCCACCATGGTGCCCCTTTTGGCACGCGGTGCGTGCGGCCGCTGCCACTGCCCTTTTATTTTTTAAATTATTTTATATATATATTTGATCAAAAAATCCAAAAAAATAAAAAAAATTTGAAATTTTTTTTTTAAAAATTAAAAAATTAAAAATATATATATATAAGTAAAATAAAAATTGGTTTTTGAGTATCATTTTTTTAATGTGTTTTATGTATCAAGTAATTAATTATTTTTTCTTTTTTTTGTGACGTTGAGGTAATACAATCAAATGGTGTCCACATCCGGATCAATAGCAAAGCTAGTCATATACAAGTTTCAAGGCATAACCCCAAAGTCATGATTACACAATGAACACTCTGAGATCAAAGACATAGAACTTGGACACACGAACTTGGGAGAATTTTTGAGGGTTTGTAACAGCCCAACTAAAAGATCTTATTTGAGATCCGCCTTAATACGGTCTGGATTGGTAAATGCAGCATCACATCCTGGGACTGTTCAGTCAGCTGAATTGATCATGACCTTATCCCGACATTTTTTTCCCGAGGAAAGGGTGGTAAAGAGTGTCACTGGGGAAGTAGTCTTGGATCTACGACCTGATAATATCGAGAAAGTCTTTCACTTACCTAGAGCTGATTAGTTTATTAGGCTTTCATACGAAGCATCTGAGAGGTGGCATAAAGATCATCACCAGGAGGCCATGGACATCATATATTCCTCATACTTCATTGAGAAGCCATCTCGAGGAAAGACAATCAGCAAAGTAGATATGGCTTGAGGATACATGAGGGATGACATTGGATATTCAATCATTCTCCTAAGCAGAGTTATGGGATTACCTGCAGTAGGTCATCTCGCTCCATTCATGGTTAACTTCATTGAAACCATCAGACATGCAAAGATGCCACTGGATTGGGCTACCACACTTAGTGAGAACTTGTGTGATCAGTTGTGGACAGTAAAGGACAAGAAGAAGTTCTATATGACTTCTTATGTGATATATCTACTTGCAGCGAGAGCCACCGACTATCTCAAGTTGTACAAAAGGGGTAGTATGTAGGATCTTAACGCATGGCCGTACATAGTTTATCCTCAGCTAGTTAAGAAAAAGCTCTTGCTACAAAGCAAAGAGTACCGGATTGTGAATGATTCCTTTATCTTTGCCATCATTCAATTCATCGAAGGCGACTATGGAAAGAGATTGTCTAATGAGGCCAAGGCACAAATCACAGCTCTTGGTGCATATTTTATCCAGTTCCAGAAATTCACATACATTCGGGTTGGTGGTGCATCTATCCATCCAAAGAAGCTCCCAAGGTACCCAAGTGATAAGTTCATTCTGATGGAAATTTCTCGGCAGATTGAGTCAGCCTATGAGAGGATCAAGAAACAACAAAGGCCTTGTTGGGATTGGCCTTTTGTAATAGGGGCATACCAAGTAAAGAGAAAGCAGGATATCTTGACCTTCGAGTGGGAGTGGGAGAACTATCCTCTTGAGGAATATAACTCTCCTCGGTTGTTCTTTGATAGTGTTGGTAAAGTGGAAAATTTGGCAAGAAAAGAGTTCTACCACGAGGACGTCATTGAAGATCATTGGATGAATGCCACAAATGACTATGATGTCGGTATCAGAGACTATTGTAGAATGACTTTGTATTTAGCAGAGAAGGCTCTCCATTTGACCATCTCAAATGAAATAAGGATACAAGATTCACAGGAGCTATTAGATCCCTTATTCAATACAGATAAAGTTGGCAAGATGCCCACTCTAAATGCAAAAATTGATAGAGAGGAAGAGAAAGTGCCTCTACAAGGGAGAACCTGACTTGCTAAAGCTACAGAATTGGAAAGAAAGAAGAATGTCACAAATAGCCCACCACCCACCCAAGCTAAAATAGTAGAGCTCTCTTCGTCGAAAGAAAAAGTACAATGATGGGTGAATGAGCAAAGAGAGCTAGGTGATGATATTCTCTCCATTCCAGATTTTGATTTCATGCCAGTGGGTACATAATTGGTTGGAGATAAGATCAGAGATACTCCTATAGGTGAATCTCAACAACAAGATTGGATGCAGATGCCACCTGAGACACAAGGTCCTCATCTAACACCCCCATCTTCACCTCTAGCTATGATGGTAGATAAGGTTTCAGTGACACCTCCACCTCTGAGTTCAGAGGAACATGTTCAGAAGGAATTATCATTACAAGAAGAACCAGAACCAAGGGTTACTGATGAGCCATCAAAAGAGGCACATGTAACGAAATGTATACAACAGCCTTCCTAGGAAATTGAGGATCAAACTACAGGATCTACAGAAACTGAGACTACAAAAGAAGAACTCTCACAATAGGAAACTCCAAGAAAAAATGACAAAGGGAAGGAGGTAGCTAAACACATCCCTTCATCATCTAGAGCTAAGGTTGAAGAAAGACATATCCTGAGATGGTTCCGGAAGGAAATAATGAGAAGTGCTAAGCATCAATGCCTTCAGGACTATGAAGTAAAGGATATCATGTTAGGGAAACCTACATGGGATACTTCTCAACAAATGATGACTATGGGAGTCAAAGAGGTTCTTAACCACATGGAACATGATGAGATTGAAATCAGAGCACTTTGAAGGCAAGCTGAGATCTTGAAAGGATATCTAGCTGAAGTTATTGGTCCTCTTGATTCTGAATGCCCCGAGGAGACTTTGACTACCATTCTGAAAGAAGGGGAAGGTGTACGGCTCATTCCATTTTTGAGAGCTTGTCAGGATTGGCGAGACAACCTTGAGGATAGGGGTATCACTATAATTATAGGAAGTCTGAAATTATTGCATGCTACACAAGACAATGTTGATAAGATCGTGGAAATTTTGAGGTAGGACTTCAGCATAATGGATGAGGTACAAGTTTGGAGCAAGGATTTGCAAATTCTACAGGCCATAAAAGGACAAAGGTACTACATTCTGATTGATGTATATACTGGCAAAGAGCTAGATATGATAGATGATTGGATAGAAAAGATTGCAAAAAGAAATAAAGTGATGGAAACATTGCATGATGAGATACACAGGCTCAAGGACCAAGCTCGAGAGCAAATTTTGGAAGCAGAAAAGTTATATAGTGATGCATGCTTGGATATTTTTGAAGATGAAGAATGAGAGAAGCTTTTATCAGTTGAGGTAGTTGTAGAAAACTTTAGATAGACATTAGAGGAAGCATCCAATGATGAAGAAATCAGACAAGCCTTTAGGATAGAAGAAGCATTGTTAGAGTTGGATACCAAACTTGGTGATTTTGCAGAAACTCGAATTGAGGTGGACAATTATAGATAGAAGGTTAAAGATAAGTATGAGGCTTTGGATCTTCCCAATGCTACTAAGATTACTGAGATTATAGAGAAATTCAAGGGAAAATATCCAAACATATCTTTAGGATGAAGATGAACAAAACCCAGATTCCAGAATTTCAATTTTAACACTTAGAAAATTTTGAGGTTTTTGACTTAGTCGAGGTCCATAGCTCCACAAGTCTGCAGCTCCGTAGGTCCATAGCTCTGCATTTTCATGAATCTCTACAATTCAGAGGTGCATCGACAATTGACTGCCAGTTTCAAAAATAGCACTTTCCATGCATTAGAAATGCATTTTGATGGCAAGTTAACTCCGACACACATGAAGTGAAGGGCTAGATTCTATTTTGGTTGTCTCCATGCACTTCTACTTTGACTGATGGCTTCCTCCTACTTTCTCTCTCATGCTTTCATTGTTTTTGACATGTAAAGGGTCATGCATCCAATTAATGAATAAAATATGGATGGAGTCCCACTAAGCACCAGTTAGATTACCAGTTTGTATATATTTAGTTTGTTTTAATATTTTTAAAGCATTTTATTGCATTAAGATACCTCTCACTCTCAAAAAAATTTGAGGAGACGATTTCTTATAAATACCCCATTGTAAAATTTAAAAAGGGCCGCCGTTATTATGCAATAAAGTTATGCTATTGGTGCTAGCATTCAGAGTGTAGTTATTCTTGCCTGGATGTGTCATTGTTTTATGGATTTTATTCATGAGATTGTGATTGAGCCAAAGGTTTATTGCATTGTTTCTAGTTGTATGATCTTTTAGTTCTGGTGTTTGCTATAGATATATGAATTTTGTTGACATAACAAGCTTGAGAAGAGATCACCCGATTGTGTCTACATAGCTTTTTGTCTCGCATGAGCGCACTTTCCGTGGCCTTGCAATTTGATGAAGAGTGAAACATCATTCTATTTGTTATAGATTCTCACCGATGATTGCATCAGTGGATTCTAGGAAGTGTTGCTCCTGTTTTCATTGGTTTCCTACCGATTTCGTCAAAGGTTTAACTCGCAGCGTGTTGTGTTCTGTAGCTTATGTCCATTTAGGAATTTCACTTTCAAGTTATTTGATTTCACGTTATTTGCTTTCAGTTTTGTTATTTGCTTTGCTAACCCCCCTGTTAGAATAGGACCTCATAGTAGCTGCATTGTTAGAGTTGCATTCATTGAAAAATACAAAAATACAAAAATATTGTTCTTTTGGTGTGATATTTTGAGACAGCGAACAGATTTTACTTGATTCCAAGGTAAAAGAGTTTTTGGAACCAGCAAAGGCCTCCTCGTGAAAATCCACATTTATCTTCTACTAAGAAGATTTTGGTATGTCACAAGACAAACACTGAACCTTGGAGTGGATCCTTAAAAAGATTTTCTTTTTAAGAGAGGAATTACACTATGGATTCCTACCATTGACCTCGTGCAAAATGAACGCCCAAAAAATCTTACCCAACCCTAAAATGGATGATTGTGGTCAAGTAGAAAAAGAACTAAATTCTCTATTTATATAGATAGCTGGCCAAAAGAAAAGGTTGTCATGTGTGAGAAACTAAGGAAGACAAGAAGTCTAGGGTGTTGCTTCATCTAGTGGCTAAATAGAAGAGACTACAGTTGGCATACAAAGCAAGAAGGCTTAAGAGGATGAATGCTTGAAGGGTAAAAAAGCTATTAGAGCTGAAGAGTATGATTGCCAAGTAGAATGGAGGACTAAATTAGAGATCTATAATATGCAAGTGATTTGTAAGTTTTATCATATCAAGTCAAGTTGTTACTTTCTAACAATTGTACTAGTGTGGATAAATCCTTTGGATTAAGGTTGATCTAATAGTCATTTATAAATTCTTTAATTGGGTGATATTCTAATGGAATGTTCTAAAGTCCTCTAACATGGAAATGCCTAGCAAGGAAAGTATGTAGAAATTAATTGGAATTTCCCTCAAATAAAGGAAAACATCTTTCAAATGAGTTCCCAAAATTCTAGTGTATGTTATGAAATAACTTTTATTTCTCATAAGATGAAATTTTGTTGCATATAGTTAATTTTTTAGAGTAGCCAAGTTGAAAATAACATAGTTCTAAAGGATATCTTAATTGATTATAATTCTAAAATTGTAAGTTACAATGATGGTCTATTCAAATTAAATCCCTCAAAAACTACCAATTTAGCTAAAGAAGGAAAGTACACAAAATACTTGTATTGTTTCAACTCCAATTATGGGAACCTTAACACAGATATATCACACATATGTCACCGTGAAAGATATTTGAAAGGGATTAAAAATAGATTTAAATTGTGGTAAAGAATACATAGATCCTATGACTCAAAATTGTTGGAACATAATAGTGTGGGATCTAGGTGATAATTCAAAATACATGAAAGGTGAAGTTTGTAATAAGTTCATTATCATCGTTATTGATAAAGGTAATTTACCTAATAAATTTTTGAGCATAGATTAAAAGTCTAAAAATCACTTACAAAATTGAATTAGATCTTTATCACTAATTTGAGGACATCTAGGATATTAGGTGCAATGAAAAACACTCTTAATGCAACAAATTATTTATATAACTAGGAAGGTTAAGTATAAAGGCACAAATTCCTAATGCAACAAAGTCTTTGTGTAATTAGATACAAATTATTATGAAATGATTGATGAACCATATTAAATAATCGAGTAACATTACTAGTCGTTGATACATGGTTGTGTTTCATCTTGCAACCCCAATTTTCAACATCAAGCCTCCTATATATATGGTCATATGATTTTTTTGAGGGTACTAAATGGATCTATTGCTACTTTCTTCATATATTCAATCATTTCATCATATATGTTAGCATGTTCAATTAACTAGACCATATAAACAAAACACTCTTGCTTTTTCTTGGTACTCATATTTCTAAAAACCAACAATTATTTCCTCATTTATTTGGCATTTAAATGTTGGGATGGTTGGTTATAATTCTTTATACATGCTACTCTATGAGATTATGGATTAGATTATCTTGAATACATAGCTCTTTCCTATCCTAATCCTAGCCTACCACCTTACCTCCATATCTTCCATTTACAAGAATAGATATTCCTTTTACCATTTTCTATTTTAATGTGTATAAGAGTGACATTTTTATTTCACCTACACTAGAGTTAACTTTAATCTAGCCAAATTTAACTTTAGCTTTTGTAATCAATATCTTTATATATGTGTTCTAGAGTTAACTTTTGCATTTAATAATCAGAAGCCTATTAAAATTATTTTGAGTTCATATGCATTATCCCTACAAATGGAAGGATGATTAATAAATCCATTGAATCTCTATCCTTTAGTCAAGTACCAAAGTCTTGCCTAAAGAAATCAAGTCAACTAGAACATGTCATTATGTTAATGCTTATTAAGAATATTCATTAAAAACGTGTTCGCATACACAAAACCAAAAAATCCATTTAAAGTAATTAGAATTTCTTATAATTTTGATTTTTTTCCATACACATTGAATTTCTTTGGTTTATTACAAGCTATCCACTTGGTGGCAACATAATGTTGCTTTACATAAATATCATTTTATCTAATCTTAGTATTTCATTGCATGCAGGTTGAAGTTTCATTATATTTCTTCCCTTGCAAATTTATTCATACCTTGAGAAACTTACCATTTCTTAGCTACATCACAACAAATTCAATTAAATAAAAATAATATATTGAAGTTAAGAAAATATTTCTTCTATTCACCAAATGTCGATTTAACTTTTCCCCAAAATTATTTTCTTAATTTATAGACTATTCATTCATAATTTCTTTTGATACAACTTTAAAGTCATATTTCAAATAGAACACTATAAACAAAAAAACTAATTTTAGTATGCTTTTGATATTAACATGTTAATTTTAGTATATAAAACAAAGAAGTGTGTTTGATTACAATAATATTGTTTCACACATGAAAAAAAATCTAGACAATTTATTATTTTCTTCACTTAGACGATGTATTTTCTTAATCGATAGGTTTACCTAGGCCTAATAAAAACCTTAAAATATAGGTGATAATCTAATTAATGACGATTCTTTTGCTAAAAATGTATATTTTATTCTACTTTCATAAAACATTAATTTTTGTTGAATAATCATGTACAAGAATTTATATTATTTATAAGAGATTTTAGTATTTATAAAAATAGTTATTAATAGTTAAAAGTCACTTTAGTATTTTAGAGATTTTAATTAATTTTCTAGTATTATTTTTCTAAACTAAAGAGATTAAATTTATAAATTATTTTTTCATAATTATTAATATTTTAAAGATAAAGCCAATAAATTAATTTTCTTTTTGGTAAAAATGTATGCTTATTTCATTAGTTGCAAACATAAAGTTAAATCTCCTTTAGAGGGGTGTATCATAGGAAAAAAATTGAGTGAGGAAAACCTTTGGTGATAGCCCTAGATGCAAAATCTACGACATAGGACACAATTACAATAACATGCCAAATAATGACATTCTAGAACAATGCAAGTGCTTGATATTTTTACATTACTATGACATTCAACCATTATATAGTACACAAACCAAAGCAATAAAAGGTAGGCTTGGTAAAACATCCATCCTTTTTTGAAACAATAATGCATATCCATCATAAAATACATAATTGTATTACAAGAAAAATTTAAAGACCTACACTGAAGTGTGTGCAAAACAAGCAATGAGCTTGTAAGTCACACGGGTTAATAGCTACAACTATATACACATTAAAAAAGAAAATGGTAAAAGGAATATCCAATCTTGTAAATCACAAATATGGAGGTAAGATGGTGGGATAAGATTGGGATAGGAGAGAGCTATCTATCCAAAATAAGCCAATTCATAATCTAGTAGAGTAGCACATATAAAAAATTATAACCAACCATCCCAACATTTAAATGCCAAATGAATGAGGAAGTTGAACCATGACAACTCTTTGTATACCAACCTAGAAAGGGTGATAATTGTTGGTTTTGAGAAATATGAGTACCAAGAAGTAGCGAGAGAGTTTTATTTACATGGGCCAATTAATCAAACATGCTAAGATATATGATGAAATGATGGAATATATGAAGAAAGTACCAATTGGTGGAATTGGAAATCAACCCAGGGAAGAGAACCTCACTAGAGAACATTAAGAGATGTGAGGAGGCATACATAGGAAGTAATGTAACTACCCAATCCAAATGATATTTCAAGTTCCAATAATTATAATTTCTATTAATAATTTCATGATAAATGACCATGGAGTCCCCCTCAATGAGAGGCTAGAAATACGTAAAATCAAAGCCTCCATTTTAACAATTTTATTAGATCCAAAGGAAGATTTTTACAAACAGCTTTAACAATTGAGCCATAAAAATCCTCCATGATAATACCAACACCTAACAAATAAGGATTTCCCCTAGAAGCACCATCAAAATTTAACTTATCAAAGCCTATAAGGGGAGAAGACCAGACAACATTAGCCCCAGATTCATCATTTTTCTCATGTTCCCTACACCCTTGAGAAGGAATATATTGTAAAAGAGGATAAGTCTTGTGAATAATACTATCCCAATGTGTAAATGTATTAATATGTTTGATGTTTTTATAGACATAAATCATAAAAACCTTAGAGATAGATTTTTTAATCCTACAAATGACTTCAAATACTGTTGATGATTTTTTCCTAAAAACTCTATTATTTATCAAGAACCAAATATTTTAGATAATCCTGGAAGGACTTATCTCCCAGATAGAAGTAAAAGATGAGGCCATATATGAAAATGACCAACCCTTAAAGAATGAAAAGATATTAGGTCTTATTATTGATGATCAACCTAATTTGGAAAATAACCAATACCAATAACTCATCAAGAAGAGACAATGAAAACATAACTCATCTAAAGATTCCACAAGGAAGCCACATGAAGTACAAGAAAATAAATGTGTGATCCTAATCGATCTAACCTCATCCTAGTAAAGATCATATCCTAGATTATAATCACACAAATGCACTATCCTTGGGAAGGTATGCAACACCCCAAAGTAATCTAGAGGGACACAAGTCAATGTAATCTATTACAATGTTAAACACATAACTAGATTTGACTATATACTACCCATAGTGTTTTGGGTCCACAAGAATTCATATACTTTGGGGGGACTAAATAATCATCTTCTATTTAATTCAAACTCTAAGTCAAAAACACAATACTAAAAAACATCTAAGATTGGGAGAACCTTCCACTTGGAAGGAGTTCAAAGAGGATGTATTAATTACAAAGTAGTCACAAACATGAATTACCCCCACATCCTTTATATGATCCTCCAAAGGAGACCAATTTTGGATTTCAATGAAAGGAAGGACTCCATTCCTAAAATCATTCCAAAAGAAATCTTTTGATACATCATGAATAAGCCAAGAGAGGGAGTGAATTATAAGGTCTCTACTAGATGAGATAAAATTCTAGACCTTAGAGTCCTTAGAAAGGGAGTTAGTAGTGAAGAGTCTTTTCCTTGCAAGTACTCAAAATACATGAGCTTTGTCCATTTTGAATTGGGTTTATTATACAATTTCTAGAATGACTTAGCACCCAAAGCTTTTTTATGAGGGGCTAAATCATGAATTCCACCCCCCTTTATTATTTAGGATGACTAACCTTATCCCAAGACAAAAGGGAGAAAAAAGGGAATCCCAAGATTGCAACTCCTAAACTGATTTCTTTGGCATATCCAACACTAAAATAAGATAGATGGGAACACATTCAAAGTCAATTGAATCATCATGATTTCACTAGGGAGGTTTATCCATTAATGCACCTAGGATAGGATCTTATTAGATATGGTAGATATAACCTACTCTCCAAAATTATGTTTTTTAGACCTTGTAAAGCAAGCAATGCCCAAATATTTACAAGGAAAGGAACTCAAAGAAAAGACCCTAAATAAGATCAACCATTGTTGTACTAGATGGTCAATATTTAGAAAGAATATTTTGGATTTTTGGGGTCACCAGTTATCCCGAAGATGCGAAGATGCAACTTAGTAATCTACTATATTTTGTTTCATGGTCGAAGATTCATTATAAATTGCTAGATTTGTTCATGTATTATTTTATTTTATTTTTCTCTACTCTCAATATTATATAAAAATATAACCTAGTAATTAGTCCTTGATTATTAACACATCAAATTATACAACAAATAATAATATAAATCAACCATTTTTATTAATTATATATAAATAATAAGATCAACTTAAATAATTAAAATTTTGTAATTGAATGATTAAAAGGAAATATTAAAATAAATTAAACTAAACTATTTGAATAAAATTAAATCAATACACTTCAATAGTAGTTTGATAGTGAAAAATACATCCTTCAATATATTTTCTAATTTATTTTTTGTTAATATTTTAATGTATTTATATAGACATGAAATACTCCAATTTTATGCTTAGTTACACACATATACTTTATCTTACTATTTGTTTTTTAATCTATAGGTACAAAATTTTAATCCAACAAACTTATTTTTCTAATTCTAATGATTACTCAATAAAACCAATAATTTCCTTCCCTAAGTTAACAATAAGGGAAAAAATAAAGATATGGGTTAGGAGTATGGAGTGATTTGAATCATTTGAAGGCCTTATAATGTCTATAGTAAACTAAATCTTCATGATGATTAGCAAATTTTAAACACACAAAAAAAAGACTATCATCCTATATAAACTTGCACTTTTTTTCTCCTATCGGCTTATCCCTTTCTTATCCTTCAGGTGCAAGTGCTAGTTATATATTCACTAATTTAAATCTAACTAAATCACCATCATATCATGATCAAATGACCAAAATATAGACAAAGGAAATGTATTACATATAAGTAACTAGAAATGTTGTAGCTAATTAACACTTGAAATCAAGTAGAATTCCATTTAATTACCATTGACTGCTTTGACTTCAACGACAACACACATTTCATTCTCACTACTACTTTGACATTAATAACACCAAAATTTTAAATAGTAGCTCCCTTTATCATTTTTGAAAAACAACAAAATATCACCAACACAAATCAAGAACATCAAACCAAAAATAATCCAAGGTTTTCAAAGACTCCCCCTATAAGGAATATATATATTTTTTAAAGGCTTATAGTCATTTTAGCTTCTTTAACCTAAAATTACCTTTCCTTTCAACATACAACATTAGGTTTCTTTTGTATCCTTTGGACATCAATAAAAAAGAACACCATTTTCTTTCTCTTTCTCCCCCTATTTGTGTGCTAAAACTCTTTGCAAGACCACTAAACCTTCTTGTTTAGGGAGTCAAAATACTCCCTCAATGGGTAAAAGCACAAACCTATGTCATCCTTCGTGATATCTAGAGGTGTTACAGTCGAACATGTTTTGGCCATACATACGTGGAAGGTTTACCTATTGACATGGCCTATACCATTACAACCGAAACCCTTTTGGTTGAAAGGGTTTCAACTGTAACCCTGACACTTTATTTAAATGCAAAATTCACTTTTTCACTATCATTTTCACTGCTACTGGTTTAATAGGCCAACGGGGTTACGGTCAAAACCCTTTTAGCTAAAAGAGTTACTAATGTAACCCCAATGTCATTAAATAATAAATCAAAATTTGACACAAGACAAATTTTTTAGGATAACATAGCTCTTCGTTAAAAAGTTCTGCAACTCTACTCTGCCTCTACAATGAAAACAAACACCTACTTATTACAAATCCAAAAATTACCATATTTGGTAGATTTTTGGGAAAAACAAAAATTTCTATTTTTTGGTAATTTTTAAAACTCCTATGAATCCTAATTTTTCCCAGGAAAAGACACCAACTAAGGCAAGATGAATTGTCAACTAATCAACAAAATCAAAGATACAATTTTGGATTTATTACAAAAACAAAATTCGAAAAAAATGGAAAAAAAACTCAAAGCCAATTTTGGAGGTCAAGATGAGTTTTTAGGCTTGCAGAAAAATGTTGAAACAACCACCTATGGAGCTGAGCTCGATCAACAATCCAAATAACTCCTTCTAGTGCAACTACCTATAAAATTTCAGCCAAAACCCACATCCGAGTCAAAAGTTATGACCCCCGGAAGTAAATCTTGACCAAAACCCACATCTAAGTCAACAACCTTGACCCTCAAATGACCCTGCATCAATTATGGCCAAAAGATTTTTGATCATAACTATCTATGTTGCATCCTAAGTGGCAGCCACACAAGCAAAAATAAGAACTTTTATAAACATCTCACTTTGAAGGACAATTTGACCTACTAAAATGAAGTTTTTTTAAAAACTAAAAATATAATTTTGTAGGTCTCGGAGTCAAGATTATGATCATATAAATTTTTTATTATTTTGATTATGGATAATATGTTATAATTTAAAAATATTACAAGCAGGTATTTTAAGATTCAAGATGTCTTTTCAAAAATTGGAAAAAAATAGTAAATCATGTTCAAAAATTATTATTTTTTAATGTTGCACTAGAGGAGAGAGTCTTCTTCAAGAACATGTAAACTTTTTTTTTTAAATATGTAGATTTGATGGAAAAAGTTTGATAGGAGAAAAAAACTGTCAATTTTTGATAAATTTGACTTTGACCAATTATAACTTGAAAAATATTAGCCAAATTTCAATTTTTCTTTTTTGGTGCTCTAGGTATACATGTCATCTCTAACATATTCCATAATCAGACCAAAATATCATCATTTTCATATATTTGTTTGATGGGAAAAAAACTCTATATTTTCAGCATTTTTAAAAAATTCAAAAATAGACTTTAAAAATTTTAAAATAAATAAAATTTTCACTCAATATTTTAAAAAAAAAGTACAGACATAAACTTCATCCAATTTTACACATTTCATTAGTTTACATCATCTTCAAATTCTAAAACAAATGCCACTTTTATGTTGTTAAAGTTGAAGAGTTTAAATTCTAATATCACTTTTCTTTATAAAAGGTGACACAAGTTTGTGCTTTTACCACAACATGTAATTCCTCTTGAATCAAGAGGAGGGAAAAATTGATCCTAACTTCTACCTAAGATATTCTATCACCTTTCGAAGGGGTTTTCTTAAGATCATGGAAATTTGGTTATTTGTCTTAGTATATTATAACTTTACTTATTTGTCTATAAGCTTATCTCTCAAAAAATTATTATTTTTTTCGACATTTTGTATCCTTGAGTGCACTATCAAATGGTTATAAAACTTTTTCTACACAAATAATATAAGTGGGTTTAGAAAAATCTATTTTTATTTCCTTCAAATTTGTTTCACCCATAAAAATGCTATAGTGTACCCTATTTGTATTGTGTACAAGGATATCAAATCCTAGTTTTTTCTTAACCAATATACAAGACTATCACCAAGGAAGAAAGCTCTATTGCTTTTACTATTCTTGGTCATTAGCACTTCTAGGCCAATATGCATTAGGATATGTAGTCAATTTCAAATTTACACTCCTGGAAACTCATATAACAAAAAAAAATTACCATCTTGAAATGGATTTCTTTATGTGTTTCCTAAAACTGAGCCAACATATCTATATCTTGCATTATATTTATTTTAGATAAAAGTAGATACATACAACATGCTACCAATCATTGACCTCTATAGGGTCTAAATTTTCAAAATGGACTCCTCATCTTTATCCAATTACATCCCATAACCACAGGTGTTCTAGTGATAGCTCTATCAAGATTCAAGTGTAGTTCTTTTAATCAAACTTGTGAAACATGGGTCAATGAGTTTGAATAAAAAACTATACAATTGAGTCGTGATAGTAATATCACAATTTTGAATTGTGGTGGAAAAAATCTCCTACCTATTATAAGTGTTCTCATTGATTTGAAATCTTATGTTTGAGTCTTGTTCAACATTTATTTTACATTCTTGGTTCAAGATATGATTATGCCTCTTTTGAATCCTTATATTTATTGATATTTGTCCTACTAGTATTAAGGAACATTGAGGGAGGAGGAACAAGGGTTGAATGAGTGTTCTATAATTTTTAACTTTGGTGATTAGATTCTTCGACCATAAACCAAATGTAATAAATTGTAAACAATTGAAAATAACACAAGCATCTACAACATCATAACACCATGAAATTATTACTCTAGAAACCCTATTAGAGGAAAAAACACAATGGGGATGGAACTCTCAAATGACTACTCTATAAAAGTATCAACCTCATTAAAGGTTTGAATACACAAGGTAAAAAATGCACAACATTCTAGAACACTACTCAAAGCTCACTATGCAATTACAATAAGGGATATAACCTCAAGGAAGGCTCACTACTTTGGAATAAATATATGTACTAAGATCCAAAATAGATGAATTGGATCATTGCATCTTCAAATGCAATAATTGTTCCATTTAGACATAATAAATTGAATCAAAACACTTCATCACTTATCTATGATTTCCTCTTAATCAAATCTCTAATTATCTCACCTTTTCATACATAACATCCGCATATTATCTTTAAAAAACTAAATAACTTGTTCTTCTATATCCACTTCAATAATTATTTCACCAATTGTATTGACCTTAAGAACATATTACAAAGATTTAAAAAATGTGTGATAGGTTAGTCAAAAATGCAAAATATAACTTGAACCTTGAACAACCACATATATTCATTCTCCCATGTTAGCACAATGTCCTCAAACTTATAAACCAATCAACAACTTAATAAGATATGATCACATAAAAATTTACCAAGGTATGTCTTTTTCCATCATTGTTAACCAATTTCATAGTATAAAGAACTCCATCAAAACATAAGTTTGAGTGCTAGAAATATGGAATAAGATAAATTATACCTTTTTGATGTTCCTTTGAGGTTCACATCCCAAAATTCAAAATTTTATTTTTGTACAAACCATTTCCTACAAATTGTATCTTGCTCTTCTACTTTCATACCTACCTAATATTTCCTTCAATTCATCAGTGTGACCAAAATATCTATCATGAACATTAAAAAAATGAATATAATTTCAAGCAATGACAACATATAAGCCATCAAGAGCAATGTCTCTTGCTAGCATGTCCAATCTTGAATGATGTGTTTTGGAATCATTCTCAAGTCCATAGAGGGCCTTCAAGTTATATTATGCACAAAATTTGATCTTTCTAAAAGTTGAAACCATTTGTTTCTTTAAATTATACTTGATCTAATCCTACATCTAGAAATGTTGATTTTATATGGCATGTAATATAATTAAAATTTATGAATGTTGATTATTATAGAAGCATTGTTATCATTTCAAATCTTTCTATCAGGACAAATATTTTCTTTAAATTAGCCCCAGTAACTGAAGTGCATCATTTGCATACAAGTCTAACCTTATTTTATATCACTTTTATTTATGAAAACCTACTTGATACCTATGAAATTCATGACTTAGGTCTTCAAATGAGGTTTCAAGTTTCATGCTTGGCACTCTAAGTTAGTTCTTCCTTTGTGGCTTTTAAACAATCTTTATCTTTATTATCCTATACATAAGTATTGTTGAGATATGATTGAATGGATCATTGTTAAGGGAAATTGTTAAAACTAGATTTAAAGAGAGAGATTGTTAAAGAAGACTATGTGTTTCAATCATTTTTTTGTTACTGATGTCAAACCTACTATTTGTTGGTCAAACAATTGCTTATAAGATTTAAGTACTATCACTTATTTGATTGATGAAGAGGATTTGATCAAAAGATGTAACAATAGCACCTAGAGAAAAGGTTGAGTTATGATTATGTAATAAAGTACACGAATTAGTTAAGATAATGATGACATGATGTATTGATAATCTACCTAAGGTTACAAACGTTGGCTACACTAAGAAAGTTTAGAAGAACAAGTTATACAAAGTTTACCTATGAAAAGTGGATAGTAGGTGCCGAGCAAAGTCAGTGCAAGCTGAGTAGAAAGTTAGTTGGAGCTAAGTAAAAGAAAATTCTAGTGGATGCTAAGTAGAATAGTGGATGCCAAGTAAAGTTTAGTTGATGTTGAGCACCAGCAAACTTTATTTGATGCTAAGTGATTTTTATAAAGGATGTTGAATAACACAATATGTGTCGAGCATCAAAATGTTGATAATGTTGAGTTGCTGTATTATTTTAAAGTTCGTGGATTTGATGAATCTAAGCTGACAGGTTTTTTTTCTTGGATTATGTGAACTAGGTGGAAGATAAGGTTAATGAGCTAGTGGCACATAATTCAAAGTAAACCACTTTTAGGCAAATTCAAAGAGGATTCTAGGAGAAGTTTCTAGAAGAGTTATGGAATATGGGGTAGATAAATTATATCCTACCTAATCCATCCAAACACTAAATTGGACGATGGAGAATGAGCAACAAAATATCTTAAATTCCTATTTATGGGAATGACTAGTTATGAAGTAAGGTTGTCATGTGTGAGAACCTAAGGAAGAGAAGGAGTTAAGGGTTTTGCTTCATCAAGTGCCCTAAGAGAAGAGTCTGTAATGGCATGTTAAGCAAGAAGGCTTAAAGAGATAAATGATTGAAGGGTGAACAAGCTTTTAGAGCTATAAAGTATGAAGGCCAAGCAGAATTGAGGACTGAATAGAGATCTGTAATCTACAAAAAAAAGTTTTCAGTTGTATCAGATTAAAGCCTTATTGTTAGTCTCTAACAATTGTATTAGTATAGGGTAAATCCTTTGGATTAAGGTTGATGTAACAATCATTTGTAAATCCTTTAACCGGGTGACATTGCAAGTGAATGGTCTAAAGTCCTCTAACAAGGCTCACTCTTAATAGGGTGATTGAAATCCTTTAATAGGGTCACATTTAACAGTGTGTATTGTAACGTTTAACAGGGTTGGCCTTTCAAATGGCATCACTTCAAAAGAGTGAAAAGAGTAGCATGTTACTAGTGTGTAGTGCCTGCCCTAGTTTGCATTTTGCTATCATTGCCAAACTCTTTTAGGCCAGTTTTATGTTGATGATTAGTACTATTGTTTTGGAGATTATCATATATTGTTTCAGATTTAGATGAGATTACTTGGTACTCTATATTTCATGTATGCATGAGGATTATTCAGTGATTTCAGTTATTGATGATGATTAGTTAGATGAATTATCATATGTGTTTTCTTATGGATACTTAGCCCATACTGCATGTGTATGGTTTGCGTGTTTGTTTTCTTTATGTATGGTGTTTCTGATGTAGTTAAGGAAGGGAGTTGTAGTCACTTGCTAGTTGAGATCTACATGATGCACTAATTCTTGCCATTGCATGTTTAGCTTAGAATATTGTGTCTATACATGCATGGATTTTATGTAGGTTGTAGGTACCAGGTTTCAACTTCTCTGAATTGCCAGGATGAGCGTACCCTATCGCATTATCTCAATGGTAAGAGAGGGGAGATAAATTCTTAAGTCCAAATCCTAAACCTTTAAGCCATTTTTCCTAATTAAAAATTAGGACAAGTATCTGAGTTTTCAACCCTCTGAATGTGTCAAATGATGTTAATTCGTGATTATAACTTTTTTATTTGATTTAGTATGTGTTTTGCTATGATAGGTTTATGTATGTTGTGTTATGTCTTTGGTGTATTTTCTGTTAATTAAGTATAATTAAAAGATTAAATTAATGATTTAATTTAATGGAAAATTATTATGGCACTTTAGTATTTAATTAATTGAGAAATTAATTAAATAAAAGAATTAAATTTGGAGGTAAAAGTTAAAGTTTAAAATTTAGAATGTGATCATATTTATTTAATTTAATAATAATATATTTAGAGTTCATTTTTAAATAAATGCTAAATATTATTGTTATTTAATTTAATAAATATTTTATCAATTAAGTTTGTAAAATAAATTTTAAAAATGAAAAAAGGTATTAAATTATTAAAACATTCTAGATCGCATGATGCGTGCATGAGTTGAAATAGAAGAAATTAATTTAAAAGATTAAACATGTAAGCTTAACAAAAATATTTTAATAAAGTGTGCATGAGAATTAAAAGTAATAAATAAATTAAAAATAGAAGTCAAGTGGAAAATTAAATAAAGTAATTTAATAATTCACTTAACGTGCTTGAAAATATAAAAGAGTTCTCCCGAGGTGAATGCACAATTAGTGCCTTGACATAAGCAGAGAACTCTTTATCACAATTGAAGGGTTCATTTTTGGAAAACATTTTTTGGAGGAGACAATTTTTTAACGCAAATTTTGGAAGACAATTTTGGATGCGAATTATAGGGAGGAATTTGGACGCAAATTTTGGAAGCGAAAATTTTGGAGAAAGAAGAAATTTCTGGAAAGGAGAAGGTTTTGAGATTAGCGAATTTCTCTACAGTTTTCTGGGATGTAGCGATTAGCATCAGTGTCTAGGTAGACGCTTGTGATTTTCACATATTTTAATATGCTCTTTTTCCTTCCTGTCTTCATCGTGTCTGATAATGGTTGTTTGAATAATTCCTATGACGAGTGTATCATGTTATGAGTTTCTAATATGTTTGTTAATTATTTTGTACATGGACATTTTAATTGATCAATATAATCCTTCTTTCGATAGACTTAAAATTGGAAATTAATAGGGGAGGGTTTTGAATTTTAAAAAAAAGAAATCTATAGAGAAAATTCAATTGGTTAGTCGAACTTTCTCTATCAGATTAATGTTGAAAACTATTTTTAAAAATTATATTTGAAAAATTTTGTGAGGGAGAGCTTTGTTTTAAATAAATAATATTTTTAAATTAAATTAGAAGTGGGCGAATTTTATTAAAATAATATAAAAATGTTATATATATATATATATATATATATATATATATATATATATATATATATATATATATATTGGGAGGGGGGTTTTACCCCACCCCATCCCTCTTACCTTATGAATTGGCGGCAGCTGCCACACAACAGGCCATGATGCTGTGCTAGTAGGGGTACTATCGTGGCAGTCCCTGCTGTCACGACAGCACATGCTGTTGGCAGCAAGTCCACCTGTACATAAGTACACGCAAGTAATAGTAAGTTGAATATTTTTATAAAAAAAATTAAATTAGTTTATAAATGTTATATCTTATTAAATTTGTAATTAATATTAATGTTTATTAAATATTTATTTATAAATATTAATATTAAGTTTTTAATTATAATTAATTTTATTAAATAATATTTATAAATGTTAAATATTAAATGTATAATTATTATTAATTGTATTATATATAATTTTTAGAAATTTAATAGATAGTTGATAAATATTTATGTATAATTTTATTAATAATTATTAATTAAATTTAATTAAATATTAGTTAATTAAGTTAATTGATAATGAAATTAAGTTAATAGAAATGTAAATTTTAATTGATTATTATTAATAGCTCTGATATTTGATAGAATTGTAAGTTATTCTATCAATAAAAAAATATATATACATTTTTAATGAATTAAATAAATAGCTTACCCTTAGATTATTCTAGAAAATTGGTTTAAATCAAATTGGGTAATTGGACTTTTAATCAAATATGAGATATGGGTTAAACTACAAGGATTAAGACGTACCCCTTTAAATTTGAAACTTACACTAAAATGAAAATTGGAACCTTACTATGAACTGTGACACTATGATATTTTCCATGTACTGTCTATGCGTTGGGGTGTTGGGAGTTGATTTAGCGTTGACCAGTCCTAAGTTGTTACCAAAGGCTTGGGGGTTGTGTGAGTGTGATGTTATGATGTTTTGAGCTCGATCTTTTAAACCCAACCATGGTAATGTGATGGCATGCTTTATGATGTGTGTGGATTATTGATTGTTATTGCTTTCCAGTTTCCTTGTGGGAAGCTAAGGTGTATGTATATGAGATCCTTGACTTAACCATTTTTGAGTAATCGATCAGTTATATTTGATTTTTTTCTAGTTGCTTTGAGAGGACTAAGATGTTTTGGATGATTTGTTCTTGATGATGTCATATGGTGACATGTTTTGACTTGACCATTTTGAGTCTTCAATCAGTATTGTGATTTATTTTGGGATATTTTCCAGTTGCTCATTGGAGAACCATTGGATACTATGATTTATCATTGATGCCTTTAGTTGCTGATAGAGAACTATTGTGATTATTATGATTAATCTTTTGATGCTTTCCAGTCACTTGTATAGGGCTGAGGTGATTTTGTGATTTTTGATTTCATGAGCCTAGGGTAGGTTATCTATGTGTAGTGTTAGGAAGTCTCTTGCAATGGGGGATGAGGGCCTTAAGTGGCTCTAGGAATAACTCATTGTAACTTGTTTTTAATAAGTGATAAATTTTACACTAAATGAGGATTAAAATGAACCTAATAAGATAATTTTATGTTCTCTCCCATGCCTTGAATGCTAGTACAGACTGGGATGGGGTAGAGAGAATGCTTGGTTATGACCTTGCATTCCATGGTATGCCTCATCAGTACGAGAGGATACTAGTGGCCATAGGATCACTAGGGACCCAAGATTCCTAAGGGATTGCTTAGGTAACTTCCAACATGATTTGAGTGATGACACTTTCCCACTTGCATAGTAGGTTTCCTACGTGTCTTGTGTGCCTCTGGGTCTAGATGTCAATCTATGTGTTGGAGCCTTTGAGTTAGATCACTTTTAGGATTTCATATACTTAGAGAGTATTTGTGTTATGTATTTTGATATCCTATTTGGGATGTGAGACTATCTCCTCAGTGTGGTGGGAGTGGACCATTTAAGTTCCATGCGGTTGGGTGGTAGTGCTTTTTACTCTTACCATTGAGATCCATCCATAGTCACTGTGGTTGGAGCTTCTTCATGCTTCTTATGTTGTATTTTGGTATGTTAAATTTCCTTATGATTATGTTCTAGTATGTTTTAGGAGTGACATCCCTATTACTATAGTACCGATGATCTTATCGGTGGCTCGGGATGTTAGGCGTGGGGGATGGTTGGGACCCATGATGGTGTAATGATGCTTTTGATGGTTGGGAGGAACCATGCATTTAGTTAGATGTGTTTTATGATGGATAGTTGTATTTCATGTTGGATGTATCATATATGGTGGTTGGTTTCATTTATTTTATTGTGCTTATATCACAGATCCGAGGAGGATGTTGTATTTTATATTTCTTCATATGTATATTCTTTTAGCCTTTCATACCCTGTGACATGTATAGTGGATGATTGAGCATTTCAAATTAATTTGCCAAGAGGCATTCAGAACAAATGTATATTAAACAGACATTGGACTTTCTTATTATTCTTTCATGTGGATGTGGTAGTTGTTAGACTTAGAATTAATTAAATGTAAATCTGACTCAACATCTTTGGATCCTTGAGGAATGTAACATGTTATGTATGTTTACAATTGATTGTATTTCATTGCTTCTACTACTATGTGATTGATGTGAATGATTTATCTATCTTGTTTAAAAAACTCAGTAGGGTGTTACATAGTGGTCTTTTCCAAATTGGATTTCTACGAAAATTATTGTGTCAAGTGTGTTGATGATTTTGTTATGTTTCATGTTTACATTTCTGCAAGTTGATTTGATAGTAGCCTACAATTTTTAAGTGATTGCATAATCTTATGGATGCATGCATGAGAATAAATGTTTTATTGGTTCACTAAGCTATGAATTTTTTTATTTATACATCTAGACCTTGGATAACTTATTTGACCCACACTCTTAGTTATTCTAAAGAATTTCAACAATTAGTATCAAAGCCATCTACTTAAGAGGACTAGTTTGAAGGTATTAGAAGCACAAAGATCAAGATGTCAAAAAGAGATGCACCCAAGTTCAACAAAGATAACTTTCTCACATGGAAAAGTTTGATGAAGCTACACCTTGGAGGAATTGGAGATCATACACAATCTACCATTACTACTGAACATGTTGATCTAGTTAGAGTCCTAACCATTGAAGATATGAAGAAGAAGAAAGAACACAACTGGGTGATGTTGGAGATTGCCTCTGCCCTAACCTATGTCAAATTTAATTATATCAAAGGTTGTAACATTGCAAATAAAATGTGGGATGCTTTACACACCATCTATGGAGGAGACACTAATGTTCAAAGAACCAATGTTGAAAGTCTTAGAGGTAAGTTTGATGATATGAGAATGAAAGAAAGTTAGAATAGTGCTTAATATGTTGCAAGAATAAAAGAAGTTGTTAATGCAATAAGAGGAGCTATTGGTCATATTGAAGACAACACTATGCTAAGCAATGTTTTAAGAACACTACTGCCTATTTATGCTGTTAGAGCTTCTGCAATTCAAGAATTGAGATGTATACCAGGAAATAATCTAACCTGTGAAGGTCTGGTATGTAGACTCACTACTTTTGAGCTATCTAACTTTAATAATTACAAACCTGAGAGTCTTGAATCTACTTTCAAAGCTAAGCTGTTATTGAAAGATTCTGATGAAAGGAAGTAGAAGAAGAAGAGAAAGATAAAATTTGTGTCTAGTGATAGTGATACAGATGAGGAAGATGTTGAACAACTGGAAGCAATACTGGCAAGAAGATTCCATAGAGGTAAATGAAAGTTACCTATCATTTGTTTTAATTGCAATGAGGTTGGTCATATAGCTGCAAGATGTACATAGAAGAAAAACTACAGAGGTGGTGACAAGTACAAAAATAGAAGAGAAGGTGACAACAAAGATTACAAAGATAAAGGCAAGAAGTCATGCTACATTTCTGAAGAGGAAACAAAGGATGATTCTGATGAACATGATGATAAAGTGGTGTATGTTGCAATGAAAGATGAACTTGATGAAGATGAGGTAACTGCTTGTGACTTGTGTGAACAAAACTAATAAATAAATCATTGATAGTGGGTGCTCACATCATGACTGGAGACAAAAGTAAGTTCATTACCTTAAATTGTTATGAAGGAAATAGTGTAAGATTTGGTAATGATGCACCATGTTTAATAAAAGGAAAAGGTTCTATCAAACTCATAGATAAGATTCTATGTGACAATGCTTACTATATTGAAGGACTAAACTATAATCTTTTGAGTGTGTTATAATTGAATAATTCAAGATGTAAGGTTGAGTTTGAAAACAAGATTTCTAAGATATATGATACTGATGGAAAATTGATTAGAAAAGGTGATCAAACTAGAAGTGATATATTCTATCTTGATATAGAGAATGCTACTTGTCTAGTTGTAAGATTTGATGATGTGTGGCTATGGAACAAGAGGTTGTGTCATATTAATTTTGATAAATTGATTAGTATCAGTAACATGAAGAAAGTTAGAGATTTTCCTAAGTTGAAGAAACCTGGCAATACAATGTGCAAACAATGTCAGTTAGACAAAATGACAAAGGCAAGTTTTAAGAGTAAAGCTTATACCTCTAAAAAAAATACTAGAGATTGTTCATATTGACTGTGTGGACCAATTGATGTGCAAAGCTAAAAAGGAGATAAGTACATGATGTTGTTTGTTGATGATTATTCTAGAATGATGATAGTCATATTTTTGAAATAAAAATTTGATGCTTTTCAAATGTTTAAGTGGTTAGCAAGAGCTGAGAAGGAAATAGGTAAGAGTTTCAAGTGTTTGAGATCAGATAGAGGAGGAGAATTCACATCACATGAGTTTGAGATGTTCTGTAAAGACAAAGGAATCAAAAAACAAACATCTACCCCTAGAACCCCTCCACAAAATGGGATTTTTGAAAGAAGAAATATCTCTGTAGTGAACTATGCTAGAACACTCGTGATGGAGAAGAATGTGGCTTTGAAATACTGGAGAGAAGCTATAAGTATGGCTATGTATACCTTGAATCATGTGTAAGTCAAGAAAGGTATCCATTCTACACCTTTTGAACTATGGTATGGACACTCACCCAATGTAAAATATTTTAAGGTATTTGGAAGAAAATGTTACATTCTTAAAGATTTTAGGAATGGAAAACTTGATGCAAAAAGTGAAGAAGGTATATTCCTCAGATATTCCACAAGAAGAAAAGCTTATAAGTGTTTGAATACTAATGTAAGAATTTTTCTTAGGGAAAATTTCACCAAAGATCAAAGAACTCAAGCACAAGCACAATAGTAGACCAAAAAGAGTATGATTAAAATATTGATATGTATTCGATTCAATGTGAAAATACACAAGGAGTGCCTATATATAAAGGCCTTTGGAATGCTTCTAGAATACATAGGAATTAGCAACATGATAAGTCATACAACTAGACACATGTCCACCTAAAGTTGATTATCCTTCATTAAGCACAAAAGTAAGTGCGATGATGAGAGGATAAGCCTACAAAGGTGTAACACGCAAAATAATGTTGTAGACACCATGTGCTAAAATAGGAGTGTGAATAACTATGTTGTCTACATGAAAACTTAGTTAATTGTGCAAACTCCAATGTTGTAGACACCATGTGCTAAATTAGAGTTGCTTACTCCAGTGTTTTCAACATGACAACTCATAAGAGTACGCAAACTCCTAAGTGTCTCACCTAAGAAATAATAAAATAATGCATAATAATAAAATAATGCGTTAACCTAAGTAAACTAAAGTAAACTCTAAATAGTAAATATGTATTTACACCAACAACTAACACTAACAAAGTTGTGGAAAGTGCAAATGTAAATTTTGATGAATATACAAGAGTACATGAGGTTGAACCTATGAAAGAACCTAAAGAATACAAATCATTTGTATACTTTTATGAAGGTATGCTTGTTGAAGAAGATGCTACAAATCAAGTTGCAAATCAATAGCAAGTTTCAGTGACTACTAAGTCACATCCTATGAATGTCGAGTTGCATTTAGTAACTGAGCCACTTTCAAATGCCAAGTTACAGAATGAAAGCGGAACACATTTTGATTATGAAGTTAGTATACATGAAAGAGATGCTGAGATACCTAACAAAGATGTAAACAGTGATCTAGAAGCTGAAAGACAAAATGAAGAAACAAGAGCTGAACCAGGATTGGCTAAATATGTGAAGAGACATCATCCTACTGCACAAATCATTGGAGATAAAGATGGAAGACCAATGACAAGAAAAAAATTGAGAAATGATACATGTTTTCTAAGCATGAAGGAACCCAAATCACTAAGAGATGCATTAGAAGATGTGGACTAGAGTAAATCCATGGAAGAAGAGATTGAGAAAATTGAGAAGAACAAAACATGGACTATAGTTCCTAGGCCAGAAGAAAAAAATGTGATTGGCACCAAGTGGGTATTCAAAAACAAGCTAGATGAAAATGGTGAAGTCATAAGGAACAAATAAAGATTATTTTGGAAGGAGTAATAACTCTTTCATGCTTGTTCTACATACAAAGGTTTCAAAGTTTATTAGATGGATGTTAAATCTGCATTTCTGAATGGCATATTAGAGGAAGAAGTTTACATAGAATAGCCAGGAGGATTTGTTGATGTTAATAATAAGAATATGGTATGTAGATTACATAAATCTCTTTATAGTTTGAAACAAGCACCAAGAGCATGGTATAAGAGACTTCATAATTATCTTTGTGAAAATTGGATTTGAAAGGACTAATGATAATAGCAATCTATACATGAAGATAGAAAAAAGCAAAGGTATTTTGTTATGTGAAAAATTTGTTGATGATATCATATTTGGAGGTCAACATGCTTTATGTAAGAATTTTGCAAATTAGATGAAGCAAGAATTTGAGATGTCTATGTTTGGAGAGATCAAATTCTTTGTGGGTTTGCAAGAATATTAGATGAAGTATGGTATATACGTCACTTAGTCAAAGTATGTCAAAAAAATATTGAAAACTTTTGGATTGGAGGATTCCAAACCAGGAAATATAGCTATGGTGACAGGACATAAGTTGTCAAAGAATGATGATTTAGCTTAGGTGAATCAAACATTATACAAGACTATGATTAGAAAATTGCAATATGTAGTACATAGTAGACCTGACATTGCATTATCTGTAGGGATAGTTGTAAGGTTCTTTGCTAATCCTAGGGAGAATCATTTAATGGCTATGAAGAGAATAATGAGATGTCTGAAAGGAACAAAAGAGTTTGGTCCATATATAAGAGGAATGAAAATTTTGAATTATGAGCCTACACTAATGCTGATTGGGCTAGAAACATTGATGACAAAAAGAGCACCAGTGGAGGAGCCTTTGTCTTAGGCAAGAGGCTAGTTACATGGACTAGCAAGAAACAAAATTGCACTTCACACTCTACTGCTAAAGCTAAATATGTTGTTGCTACTATAAATTATACAAAAATTGTATGGATCAAACTACTACTCAAAGGAATGAAGAAAGAGATCACAGAACTAGTGACACTTTATTATGATAATACAAGTGATATCAATATATTAAAGAATCCAATGATGCACACAAAGACTAAGCACATTGCAATCAAGTATCATTACTTGAGGGAATTAGTTCAAGATAAAGAGGTGAAAATGGAATGTGTCAACACAAAATACCAAATTGCAAATATCTTCACAAAAGCATTACCTAAGGATGCTCATGAGCATCTAAGAGGTAAACTAGGGGTGATACCCCTATCAAAGGCTATCTAAGTAATGGAAGGAGTGCCCTACATCAAACAAGTTGATTGCCATATGTTACAAATTGATGCAGTGGATCTTACTTTAGGAGTTGCCTAAAGTAATCAAAGAGCTGAAATTTCAAAATAGTCACAAGAAAGGTGATAGAGGGAGAAACTGAAGAAACTAAAAAATTCTATATCTACATGTTTAAGATGACAATTTTTTGGCATATGTCTTTGGCATTGTTGTCAAAAAGGGAGAAATAGCATTAAATTGATCTTAGAAGGAGCTAATTGATGATATTTTTTATTAGAGAAGAACACAAGTATGATGAAAGAGATAGAGAAGAATATAAGAAAGAGGTAGAAATCCTAATCTATGTCATGCCTGACCACTACTTCAGTTTTTCTGCATATTAGGACTTTGTTGTTATAAGTTCCTTTCAGATGTTATGTTTTTATTTCTGTAGAATTTGGTTATATTATTGTCCTTTGGAACATGATACTTATGTTGTGCGTATTTTATGTTCAAAACTATTTTATTAGCATTGAAGGTTACTTAGGATTTTATGATTTGAAAACTGGCATATATATAATTGCATATTGATTGGGTATCAATTATGTTTATTATGTTTCAAACTCATTGTAAACTACATTCTGTGAATTGTATGTTTTTCTTGACATTGCAAATACACTTGTATTTTAATATGTTGTATGTATTTGAAACTTGTCATTGTATTTTCTTATGTGTGACTGAGAAGGGATTGAATTAATGCATTGGATTTGTTTTCAGTATAGCATATAGGCATATGATGTTAAGGTTTTAGATTCTTCTAAATACATATAACCCTAAGATGGTTTTGATTACATGACTTATATTAACTTGTTATTATAAACCGCAGTTGGCATTGCGTATATGCTTGTTTTTGAAAGGGTCTAAATATCCTAAGTTGAGATTGGCATAAACATTTTTTTTAAAAAAGGTTTAATTACCTCTTAGGTAACATGTAACCCTAAATGGGTTTCGAATGCCATGAAAAAGGGAATATATTCATTGTTTTTTTTTTTTTTTTTTAAAGCCAAACATGGTGGTGGCATTGAGATTGCCATATACTCAGCCCTATGAAGTGTCACGGTTGAATTTAATGCAATTTAATGAGGCCTTAATAGTACTGAAGGCCTTGATCACCATACCTTTGTAAGTTAGGCTTCTGAGGAAGTAATGCCGATAATTTGGCCTTATTGCTCTGTGTAAGCATAACACTTGTGTTATGTTACTGAAGAGTCGGCAACATGAAGGGTGTTGGTTGGAAGGAGATACTTTCTTATGAGGCCGAGCACTGTTGAGTTTCTCAGAACCAATCAATCTCTTGCATTGTATTCAGGTTCTTCTATTGAATACCTTATTCTCTGTTTCAAGCAAGTTTATTTGTTTTGGCTCTGACGGTGGGTTGCTGAAGTGCTTCATGCTAATTATATACCCTCTACTAATTTACAAGTAGGGACAATTTCTTACCCTATTCTTTCTCTCTATTTATATTCACATTTGTATTTCGATATGCATGTATTAGAATTAAATGAAGAATATTTGACACTCAAGCATGGATATATGCAAAGTTGGGCACTATATATGGCACATGCCTGCACATATCCATACTTGAATGTGAAGTATGGTGAAATATTTTGGGATTTTTTGTATGTATATATATTGGGCTTTGCCCCAAACATGTGATTCCCACCGAGTTGAACCCAGTAGGAAATACATGCTCATGACTGTATAAATTTGCATGGACTTAGGATTAAGTCATAATATTAAACATTTATCTATGAAAATTTGGACACACTCATTACATCAAACAGATTGCATGAAGATTGAGGCACAGTCATTGGTTGAACAATTTACATGAAGCCGAGACTTAGTTATTATGTAGAATTCTTAGCAAGATTTTGGGGTTTCAAATTTTCCATGCACAGCCAACATTATAAGAATTAGAAGGAATTTATCTATGTTGCACAGTAAGTTTTGAGGTGTAAAACATCAATTTTTTTTTTTAAAGTCTTATTTGGTATTTTAGTTGTTTGAAACCTTAAGCATAGACAAGGTATCGAACGGCTGTATGAAATTGAGGAAAGGCATCAAGTCAAATAGTTAGCATGAAACTTAAATAATGTTGAATTAGTAATTTTTTGCATAGTGTTATTTTGTGATTTAAAATGTTGTCGAACAGTCGATGCCGATGAAATTTATTGTGGTTCGAATTGCTTATCAATTGTTTAAGGTAATCATATGATATTTGGGAACTTAATTAATTTTTATTATCCAACACCAGTCATAGACATATGTTGAATAGTTTGTTTGCAACCTTAAATATATGAATTTCCTTTTCATCAACATAGTTTATTATAGTATCAACACATTGGAAGATATCAGTGGAATAGCCGATATCCTGTGTGAACGGGCATTATAATTTGATTATATTTTGGAGTTTTGTATGTTGTTGAGATTTTAGTTATCTTATGCTAATTTGGAATTTGGAAATAAGATAAATGTATACTTAGCATTATTGACCAAGTTTTATTTGTATGAAAACATTTACAATGCTTAATAGTTGTTCAATTGAATGCTGAAGGAAACTGTTATATGGTACAGTATGTGATATTTTAAACAGTGATTATAGTTAGCAGGGGTTGAAATGAATACCATTGTATACTGGAACTGAATGTGATTGAGATATCAACCATATGGAAATCATATGTATGTGAATTGGAATTATTTTTCTAATGATGTTTTTCTATCCATTATTGAATTGGAAATTGTTTTCAATGGAAATGTTGAATAAATGATATATGTTTGATGAGGATTTTATATTGAACAAGAATATCATATGCATTTTGATTTTTTATCTTGGTCATTTCAAAGTTAAATGTAGACAATTATGTCAGCAGGACATTGATTGTATAGTATTAAGATTACATATGTATCGTTAAGCTGAGATAACAATTTAATTGTATTTGCATAATTTTGATATTGTAGGTCTTGTTTCTGTTGTTATAATTATCTAAATTTACTTTGCAATTGGTAGAATAAGATTTGTTACAAATAGATGAAAGGATGTAGTATCATGTTGTATACTGATTTTATATCTATTATATGTACATTCTTTTGAAAATCTGTTTGATGTGTATTTTTAAAATAGTTGTGATGAACATATATCGGGGTGGCTGAATTTGGTTTATCCTATTCAGTTAATTAATTCAGTGATAACTTTAAAATGAATTGGGTGGGTTAATTACATATAAATGATAATTGGCCTTACCTATGACTTAAACCATTAAGGTTAAGTATGGAGAACAAGGCAAATCTCTATTATGTCATTTCGTGAGTACAATAGAAAATCCCACTATGTGTTGTCTATGAGCTTTCCATACATGGATGCAGTATCTTAACACCATAGTGATGACACCTCAGTATATATATGATTCATTTACTGGTTATTCTCAGTGTGAGTTTAATTTTGTATTGTTAAGTAGATGTTTACTTTTTGCATATTAATTTTAGAATTGCACTATGTTAAGTGGATCAGATATCTACATTATGGATATGTGTATGTTTGATCTAACATGTATGTAGGTGGATTACGCTTGTCAAATCAGTGTGTACTAAGCCCTCTTTGTGTTGTGTTGAATTTTCTGTGTATTTTTCAGGTGCTTCAAGCTGATTAGCAAATAGCTAAGGATTACTATTGAAGTTACATCTAGAAACAAAATTTGTTACTTGTAGGGTCCATATGTTGGGCATAGGCATTTAAGAATGATAATGTACTTCATTATTGTATTGAACTCAATATGTATTAGTATCTTAATGGAAATGTATTTGGATGATATCTTCTTTTATTTTGGGTTTTCAGATTGAGAGTTGCTCAATCATTGTACTTGTATTATGTTGTTTTAAAAAAAAAAAATTTACGTTCATTGTACTTGGTCTTTGTTATAAATTCATTACTTATTTTTATTATGTAGCACTACAATCTACCTAGTAAGAGGGAGTTATATGAAGAGTTTGGTAACCTATTCAGAAGATGGAAGTTGTTGATAGAGGGAGAGATTTCAATACAAGTAATTATTTTCTTTTTGGTATTGTCTTACTATTTTAACATCATCAATTGGTTGAACAAGATGTTCATAATTTGATTGATTTAGTTGATTAGTTTGGTTTTCCATCAATGCCAAAGAAGGAGATTATTGAGATTTGATTGAATAGATCATTGTTGAGGGAGATTGTTGAAACTAGATTGAAAGAGAGATAGTGTTGAAGAACACTATGTTTTACTCATTGTTTTGTCATTGATGTCAAACTTTCTATTTTCTAGTAAGACAATTGCTTATAAGATTTAAGTACTATCACTTATTTGATTGATGAAGAGGATTTGATCAAAAGACATAACATTAGCACCTAGAGGAAAGGTTGAGCTATGATTATGTAACGAAGTATGAGAATCAGTTAAGACAGTGATGACATGATATATTGATAATCTACCTAAGGTTACAAATGTTGGCTACACTAAGAAAGTTTAGAAGAAAAAGTTAGACAAATTTTTTCTGCCAAGCATGATCAAGTGTATAGTAGGTGCCAAGAAAAGTCAGTGCAAGCCAAGCAAAAAGTTAGTTGGAGCCAAGTAAAAGAAAATTCTAGTGAATTTTGAGTAGAACAATATATGCCAAGTAAATTTTAGTTGATGTTGAGCACCAATAAACTTTAGTTGATACCAAGTGATTTTATAGAGGATGTCGAGTAACACAACACGTGTCGAGCATCGAAAGGTTGATAATGCCAAGTTGCTGCATTATTTTAGAGATCATGGATTCAATGAATTTGAGCTAACAAGTTTATTTTCTTGGATTATGTGAAAGAGGTGAAAGATAAGGTTGATAAGCTGCTAGCACAAAATTCAAGGTAGACCACTTTTAGGCAAATTCAAAGAGGATTCTAGGAGAAGTTTCTAGAAGAGTTATGGAATATGGGGTAGATACATTGTATCCTACCTAATCCATCCAAACCCTAAATTGGACAATGGAGAATGAACAACAAAATATCTTAATATCCTATTTATAGGAATGACTTGTCATGAAGCAAGGTTGTCATGTGCAAGAACCTGAGGAAGAGAAGGAGTTAAGGGTTTTGCTTCATCAAGTGACCTAAGAGAAGAGCCTTCAATGAAATGTTAAGAAAGAAGGTTTAAGGAGATAAATGCTTGAAGAGTGAACAAGCTATCAGAGTTGCAAAGTATGAAGGCCAAGAAGAATTGAGCACTAAACAGAGATCTATAATCTACAAGAGAAGTTGTAAGTTGTTGGTCTGCCTCACAATAGGTGTATAATAATCATGCTCTAGGCCATTCTTAGGAATAATGTATTCAATCTAAGGAGTATTTTTTTCCACTATGAGGTGCATTTAATCTTGTCAACCTAGGGACATATACTTGAAATGGTCGGCACAGTATGTGCACTAGGTCCCTTAATGAGTCATTATGCTTATGCTACATGAAAGCAAAATGCAAGGAAAAGAACCTACACTATTGCTAAAAGAAACTAACATACTTAACTCTTTATGAATACTGGAAATGCAATGAAATAATAACATATATTCCAACTTAGTTTATCTACTATAACTGTTCTCATAGATGTTGTAGGAACATTAACAAAGTATGATGCTACAGGAAGGAACTTACAACTTATACTTGCAATACTAGAAATGCTTGAAAATAAATCTATACTACTCTAATCTAATCCACCTCCCAAGTGGCCCCCCTTGGTTGGCTTCTACTAATATACTAACATAGGATAGAAGCCAAAAACTATTTCATTATGTTTCAGAAATTCATTAAATGGGAACAATACATAGAACTATAAAAACAACTCACTACAAAAGTTAACAGTCTATTTTCATAAACTTCTCCTTCTAACTAAACTAACACACTTGGTATGATCCCTATATATAGAAGATAAACACTTATTCTAAAACAAAAAAGTAAACAAACTAACTATAAATCTACAAGAGAGAAAGAAGGAAAATAACAACTCAAGGTGGGAAGAGAAGATAACGACTCAAGGTAGGAATAATAAAGTCTAAACAGCTGTTTGACATAATAATAAATGAAAAGAATGCAGTAAGTCTTCATAGCTCCTCCATACTCACAATCGTGTCCTTTGGTACCATTATGACTTTTCTCCACCATGGCTAAACCTCAATGATCTTTTCTCCTTGAATGCTATTGGTTATCTTCAACATTCATCTTTGAATTATTCCAATCATCTTTAGCTTCATTGCTAACAAGTTAGTATAATGAAAAGATATTTGCAAATAAGCATTATCAAATTAAATTCAAATATGAGAACACATATTCTAATAATTATATGAAATACTACATCATATATATAATAGTGGCAAAAAATGACATACTATCTACCCATAGGTTAATCATTAGTTTAAGTAAATATAAGTTGACAAATGTCCTGATGAAAATAAAACAATGTGTTCAACAAAGTGTTTAAAGCTATCATAAAATAGAGGCAATAATTAGCCTCATGATATGCCCCTTGGTAAACTGATGCTTGTCCTAAAGCATGGAATTTCCTAGTTAGTGACCTGAATTCCCCCACTTTTGTCCTTCCTTTCTGACTGCTTTTGAAGCTATAATAGAATCCTCCTGTTCTTTCCAAAACCTCATTTCTGTTGTCCTCCTGTAGCTTGTCAACTCTGTCAGCATTAACATTATACAAGGGCCACATGAGCATTGGAGGTTGCATAGTGAGTGGGCACCATAGTTCTGGTCTAGCCTATTTCCCTAACTCTAGATACTTTGGAGCTTAGTGAAGGGAAACCTGCAAGTTGATGGTACTATGTGGTTCTGACCTTTTAAGTGACTTAGGTAATCTAGCCCATCTACTTCTAGCAATAGCCATGGCTCTCTGGAAAGAAAAGTAAGGTAAGTTCTCATAATTAGCATAGGCCTTGGTTTTGGTAGTGAAGATTCTATCCCTTACTCCCTTCTTCTTATCCCCATAAGTTAATCTAAACCAGTCCCTAAGAACTTCTTTTGGTTTATTGCTCGTAGCTCTTAATGGCAAGGGCTCAGTTCTTTCCTCATCTCTGTAATTATTTAGTTTCCTATCATAGTTTGCTTCATTATACATCTAGGACATCAAACCACTTAGATGTATATCCCCTATATAGAGTAAAGGGTTCCATTGGGTTTCTAAAGGGATAACAAAATTATGCACATATAATTTATAGAGCAAATTCTGCTACCAGGATGGTAGATTCTCGTATAAACCATAGAATTCCTAGGCTGATTTGAATTCTACATTTATATTCTTAAGGGTTAGCATAAGTTGGAATAAAAGAAATTGTTCCTTCAAACACATAGCATAAATCCTAGGTGGTGGCCTACAAGCAAGTGTTTGATCAACCAATTCAAGGGCATGATCCATTCATTATTTTTAATTTGCTAATTGCTCCTTCAAATATATGATTTCTTCACCTTGGGATGCTATGACTTTCTTCATCTTTTTCCTCTCCTCTTCCCATAAGGCCTCAGCAAACATATGTTGTCCAAAAAACTAGAAAAGGAGTTTTTGCAGGGTAATGGAACCATTGTCTTCTTCATGGTTTCTTTTCCTCTTTCTCTGTTCCCTCCATAAATGTTCTACAAAATCAATAAGTCATGTTGATTTATAGGTAACTAGGGAAATGTTTGGATAAACTTGCTTAAGAATTGTTCCATCTTTACTACTTGAAGTACCCGATTGGCCTACTGGGGTACCATTTGGATTTTCATTGACTTCAACCCTACATTCCTCATTAGGGTTTTTAGGAATATTTATAGTTTTAGGGTGAGGAGGAAAGTGATCAAGAAAAATTTTTACAAGGGATTCTTTAGTAGATAGCTTGGATGAGGGGGATTCTTTAGAAATTTTTCCTCTCATTCTAGGACTTCTTCTTACAGGGGTTTCTTCTGGAATCACAGCCCTTTGCCCACTTCTTACTTTTGATGTCTCTACTATAGGAGTAACTACTGTAGGACTCTTCTTAGTTCTCTTTTTCCTCACGACTGTAGGGTTTGGCTCTTCTTTTACCAGAATAGAGATTCCTTCGTGCAATTTTCATTTTATCTTTGCTCAGCTAGAGGTAGGTTTCTAAGTTTCTTGAATAGGTAAAGGCATAGTCTCTTACACATTTTCTTGCACATTTTCTTGTACATTGCCTTTCACATTTTTCGCTTCAGCCTCTTGAGTACTTTGCTCAATAGGTTCATTAATGGGAACTACATTCTCCTCACTGGGATGTTCATTAAGGGCAGCCTAGGGTTGTAAAGTTTTAGCTTAGAAAAATTCTGCCCATGACATGGGAGAAACATCCTTAAGTGATCTTTCAATGAGTAAATTAATTAGGACATTAAGGGTGACAGAATTTTCCTTTTCCTTTTGGGTTTCTTCAGTACTAATACACATCATATTGTACAAGAAATTGGGAACATTTACTAGATAATTATGCCTTATACAATTGAGCAATTTAAAATGATGTACATGTAAATATGAAAAATCTTCCTTTTCATGTGAGATACCTGATAATGTGCATGGCCAGCTCATTGTATGGTGGTAGAAGAGACATTCTTTTGCAACCTTGCTTGGTAATATCCATTTGACACTAGTACATTTGATCCTATTTTTTGACCAATAGTGGTCAAAATTTTGACTCAAGTTGATTGAAATTTGGACCAAGGGATTGGTCAAAAAATTTCTCATCAAAATTTTGACCAATTTATTGGTTGTTCAAAATTTTGACCAATCCATTGGTTGAAAATTTTCCATAGCGATGGTGCAAGTTCTACCAGGAATTGGTCAAAATTTTGACCAATGCTTGGTCAAAAACTTCCAGTTATTGGTCAAAATTTTGACCAATTCCAGGTTGAAAACTTCCATGCATTGGTTGAAATTTTGACCAATTCTTGGTCAAAAATTTCCAAGCATTGGTCAAAATTTTCACCAATGCTTGGTAGGAAATAGCTAGGCATTGGTTGAAAGTTCCACCAATGCTTGGAAGGAAACTGCCAGGCATTGGTCAAATTTTATTTTGAGGCATTCTATAAAATAGTTCACATGCCTTACCTATGATTTGACATTTTGCATGTAGACTGCACTCTCTCATCCAGCTGATGATGGATTATAGAGAGTTATCTAAAATGATGATCCTAAAAAACACACACAATCAAATCCAAAATGAACTTGCATTACAAATGGATTGTGGAAATTTGATATTGTTAATTTTGCATGCATGTCTACCAGGAAATTTGATGTTGTTAATTTTGAAGCAAAACATCTAGATGAAAGGCTACTAGAGGGCTGGTGAACACCACAGGATGGAAGACCTCCAAATCCTTAATTGCGAAATGAAATAGAAGATGGCATGGTTGGCATGTTGTAATTCCCATGAACATTATGCAATCCATGTATGTTTCCTACATTGAGAACACAATTTTAGAATTCTATTGTAGAATATTGTAAATTGATTTGCTTGGAGAGCTCACAAGAGATTACATGACGAAAATAAAAGGGTTTCTCACTTGAATGGTGAAAAATAGGATTTGATGTTGATTGTGCTGAAAATGATGTTTCAAATGGCCAACCTGTGCTTGTGGAATCAAGCAAATTTGAGGTTGGATTGTTGAGCATGGACTGCAAGCATTATTTTCCATTGTCCCAGTAAGAACCAACAGTAATATCACATTCAAAAATCCAAGAAAATTCATAATGCATACATAATTTCTGATAGAAAATCGCCAAAAGGAAAAATAAACATTCAAGCAATTAATTGATAGATTAAAATAAAGACCATTAGACTCAATTCAGTGACAACATGCAATTCTATTTTAGACCATTAGATCATTAGCAAAAACTTGCAATTGTAGCTCTTAATTCTAAATTATTGTTCTAAACAATTTCCAAAACTAATTTCTAGTTCTCTAGAACTTATCTCATCTAGCTCAATAATAGAAAAACTTGCAATTGTACTTCTAAATTCTAAATTATTGTTGTGAATAATTTCCAAAACTATTTTTTAATTCTCTAGAACTTATCTCGTCTACCCCAATAACTTGTACATTCAATTTGATAACACTAGGTATCATAAAAGAAGATCAATCAATTGACCTTGACAAGAGTGATCCAAATTAAGGGAACGGACATATTTCAAAATTCATGGCATAGTTTTTCATTTCCTTTCTGCAATTAAATTGCCTTTTTTATTAAAAAATAGCAGGTTTTCCTCTCTTTATATTCTATAGTTTTTGGGATTCAAATTAGTTGAGAAAATTTTAATATTTTGGTTTGCAAATTTATTCCCTGGAAAGATTTTTGCAATAATATGCTTTAAACTATCAATGCTACTTTCTTTTAATGTAAATACTAAATAAGCTTGCTAGCACTATGATCCTATTTACTAGCATACAGGAAGAATAAAAGGAAGTCTCCTTCCTATGAACATAGACCTTAATGATATACACTATATTTACATTTGGTATGTTCATGTGATAATTGACAATCCAAACAATTGCCTAGGGATCTACAAGGTGAAATGTAAGGAAAGATAGCATATGTCCACTATGAACTCTGACAAGCAAAACAATATAAGAAAAATTGAATACCTCTACTTGACACTCTTCCATGACAACTTTTCTAGCTTTTGCTTCTAGCTCACAGGCCTTCCTCCATCTGGTTATGGCTTCTTCTACCACTATAATATCCTTCATGAGATCTTCAACCTTTCAAGATGACAAAGTAGATCAATTAATCATTGGTTCCTAACGAAACCTATCCCTACAAACTTCATAAATAAACATCTACCAATTACCACCATATAAATTGAAGATTAAAATGAAAACATTGATATTTTTCATTTCTTTTAAAACTAGCATATGAATACATAGAATATCCAAAATTTTTATTACATTTCCTATTAGAGCAATTTTCCTCTCTTCAAGTTCTTTGACACATAACTTATTTTTTGCTAGATCCTAAGCTTGGCTTGCTGAAAGTTCTCTTAAATGGTCGACTTCTTCTATGAAATATGATAGCAAAATTAAATTGAAGTAAAATGTTTAGCAACTAAAGAAAGATATATAACTTCAAGAATGTGTAAGATGCCTTACTCCAACAAAGAATATATTTCAAGTGTGACACATATTTCTTAGCTTCAATTTCACAAGCTACACAAATATATATAAAAACAAAGCAAGCATAAAATTAGTTAGTGAGAATACATATTATGATTTTACAAAGATTTTCACCATTATGAGATGCTTTTTTTATCAAAACACATACCTTGATGCTTCCAAAGAATGTTGTAGTTCTATTATTTTATGTTGCATAGTTTTTACTATATTCTCCATGGAAGAAGCTTGGGTTGAAAAATAAAGAATAAAGTATTAAATTCATGTTTTCTTGCACATAGTTTCCTACCAAATAAATTAATAAGATTGAAATTTAATACTATATTTATGTGAGCATACTAATAGAAGGAAGAGCAATGAGATAGCAGAAGCTATCAACATGCTTAATCTTAACTCCCACATTGTCATTTCTGAACTAAAACATAGATAATAAAAATGGTCATTCCTAAGACATAATAATTCAACTCATGGAATGTCACGCCCCACCATGAAGGATATCAATGCCTTAGAAAAATTCAAGACTTCACAATTTTCCCAAGTAGAGTGACCAGAAAGCATTATGAATGAACAACAAACAGTGATGGGCTTAATGATAAATAACCATCAGAATATTAAACAATGAAACAATCTTAATCAAAGAAAACTTAAAAGGAACTAAATCATTTTTAAAAAGCAATCCATAAAGACGTGTCAATAAATTGTGACAATTAATGAAGGTGCATCAAGGAGGAGACCTAACCCCTCACAAAAGGGCAACCATCCCAAAGGTCGCACATCTTGAGGAGAATGAGAAGATATAAAGCCAAGATGGGATAGGAGAGAAAAAGGGCATGGAAGATCATAAATAGAGATTTAATACATATAGAAATCAATTAAAAGAAGTGGATCCACATTTGTTATAGGGTATGTGCAGGACCATGGTGTACCAAACTATGGCCTTAAGTGGCAATGAAAAATCAGCAAATCAGGGTTATGTCAACTAGACACATAATTTTAAAGTGGTTATGAACTTTATATCAAAAATTTGTAAGAAAATAATCTGTAGAAAATTGAATGTAGTTTCTAAACTACTAGGCCTTATCAAGAGAAAAAAATAATTGATTGGTCAAAAGTTTGGATTTTAATGCAGTACTACGAAAATTTCAGGGCGAAAATAAAAAGTAGGTGTATGTCTAACCACCTTAATCAAAATCAAATGATAATATTTTTTAAATATAATTATAGCTATAAAAAGTAGACTCATGCCTGGATGTGATGCATATTTTTTCAGTATTTTTATTCCAAATAAATAATTAATATGAATTTTCCACCAAAAATTTTTTGAAAAAAAAAAACACCCATGTCTGACCACCATAACTAATAGAAAATTTAACCAAATATAATTTTTATTTTATTTTTCTTATACTAGGCAAAGCATAGAATGTGACTCAACTTTTAGATTTAAAAAATATTATACCGTTTGAAAGTTATCGCTATTTTTCAATCAGTATGTCAATCAGCACTTTACAATAATCTTCATTGAAAATTAACTAATAAATGCTTATTGAACTCAGAATTTGATAGCAATTATATTGATGGAATCTCGAGAGTGATATTAAAAAATCCTTTTTATTTCATTCAATTTTGATCAAAATAACATTGTCAGATGGCTACCTGAAGTCTGAGTGTCACTGAAACCCTCCTAAAACATGTTTTTTGGGTTGATCGGGCAGGCTTGGTAAATACCAAGCCTAATCAGATATCCACTATGGCCCAATAAGTTCCCACCCATTTTTGGAGGGAAATTTCAAAAGGGGAGTTTTTTTTAATTTTAAATTTGGAGGGAGACAAATTTAAAGGGAAATAAACTTAAGAGAATAACTTCAGACAATTTTAGAAAAAAAAATATTTCGTGAATGTGTGAACATTAATATTATAATTATTATTACATAATAGTAATATATATGATTATTATTATTAAATATAATATAGTTCTAAATATAATATAGTGATATATATGATATATATTATTATTATTAAATATATATAGTAGTATTATATGACAAAATTATTCTATATAATAATATATTATTATTATATTAGAATATACAATATAATATAATTATTAAATATAATATTGTCCCTTCGACTCATACGAAGGATTGTAATATGTCCCTAGGGGTCCTACGACCCCTAGGGACATATGTAGTCATGTAATGGGTCGAAGGGGATTGTAGATCAACCTATGACCCCCTTTGACCCATATGAAGAATTCTAATATGTCCCAAGTGGTTCTAGGACCCCTAGGGACATATGTCATCATGTAATGGGTTGAAGGGGGTCATAGGTCACCCTATGACCCCCTTCGACCCAAAGGAAGCATTCTAATATGTACCCCTAAGGACATATGTCATCATGTAATGGGTCAAAGGGGGTCATAGGTCACCCAATGACCCCCTTGAACCCATATGAAGGGAATATGTCATCATTTAATGGGTCAAAGTGGGTCATAGGTCAACCTATGACCCCCTTCGACCCATACAAAGGATTCTAATATGTCATCATGTAATGGGTCGAAGAGGGTCATCGATCACACCATGACCTCTTTCAACCCATATGAAGGATTCTAACATGTCCCTAGGAGGCCTAAGAACCCTAGAGACATATGTCATCATGTAATGGGTCGAAGGGGGTCATCGGTCACCCTATGACCCCCTTTGACCCATATGAAGGATTCTAACATGTCCCTAGGTGTCCTAGAACCCTTAGGCACATATGTTGTCATTTAATGGGTCCAAGTGGGTTATAAGTCAACTTATGACCCCCTTCGACCCATACGAAAGATTCTAACATATGTCATTATGTAATGGATCGAAAGGGTTCATAAGTCAACCTATGACCACCTTCGACCCATAGGAAGGATTTTAATATGTTCTTAGGGGTCTTATGACCCCTAGGGACATATGTCATTATGTAATGAGTTGAACGAGGTCATAGGTTGACCTATGACCCCCTTCGACCCATATGAAGTATTCTAATATGTCCCTAGGGGCCCTACGACCCCTAGGGACATATGTCATCATGTAATGGGTCAAAGGGAGTCATAGTTTGACCTATGACCCTCTTCGACCCATAAAAAGCATTCTAATATGTCCCTAGGGGTCCTAGGACCCCTAGGGACATATGTCATTATGTAATGGGTCGAAGGGGGTCATAAGTCAACCTATGACCCCTTTCGACCCATAGGAAGGATTCTAATATGTCTCTAGGGGTCCTAGGACCCCTAGGAACATATGTCATCATGTAATGGGTTGAAGGGGGTCATAGGTTGACCTATGACCCCCTCCGACCCGTAGGAAGGATTATAATATATCCCTAAGGGTCTTAGCACCCCTAGGGACATATGTCATCATGTAATGGGTCGAAGGGGGTCATAGGTCAACCTATGACCCACTTTGACCCAAAAGAAGCATTCTAATATCTTCCTAAGGACATATGTCATCATCTAATGGGTCAAAGGGGGTCATAGGTCAACCTATGACCCCCCTTCAACCTATACAAAGCATTCTAATATGTCCCTAAGGGTCCTAAGACCTCTAGGGACATATATCATCATGTAATGAGTCGAAAGGGGTCATAAGTCAACCTATGACCCCCTTCAACCCATAAGAAGCATTCTAATATGTCCCTAGGGGTCCTAGGGCCCCTAGGGACATATCTCATCATGTAATGGGTCGAAGGGGGTCATAGGTCACCCTATGACCCCCTTCGACCCATATGAAACATTCTAATATGTCACTAGGGGTCCTAGGACCCCTAAGGACATGTGTTATCATGTACTGGGTCGAAGGGGGTCATAGGTCACCCTATGACCCCCTTTGACCCATAAGAAGCATTCTAATATGTCTCTGAGGGTCCTAGGACCCCTAAGGACATATGTCATCATGTAATGGATCAAAGGGGGTCATAGGTCACCCTATGACCCCCTTCGACCCACAAGAAGCATTCTAATATGTCCCTAAGGGTCCTAGGACCCCTAAGGACATATGTTGTCATGTAATGGTCGAAGTGAGTCATAGGCTTCAACCCATAGGAAGCATTCTAATATGTCCCTAGGGATCCTAGGACCCCTAGGGACATATGTCATCATGTAATGGGTCGAAAGGGGTCATAGGGTCGACCCATATGAAGCACTCCAATATGTCCCTAGGGGTCCCAGGACCCCTAGGGACATATGTCATCATGTAATGGGTTGAAGGGGGTCATAGGACCCCCTTCAACCCATAAGAAGCATTCTAATATGTCTCTAAGGGTCCTAAAACCCTTAAGGACATATGTCGTCATGTAATGGGTTGAAGTGAGTCATAAGTCAACCTATGACCCCCTTTGACCAATAAGAAGCATTTTAATATGTTCCTAGGGGTCCTAGGACCCCTAGGGACATATGTCATCATGTAATGGGTTAAAGGGGGTCATAGGTCACCCTATGACCCCCTTCAACCCATATGAAGCATTCTAATATGTCCCTAGGGGTCCTAGGACCCCTAGGTACATATGTCATCATGTAATGGGTCGAAGGGGGTCATAGGTCAACCTATGACCCCTTTCGACCTATAAGAAGGATTCTAATATGTCCTTAGGGGTCCTAGGACCCCTGGGGACATATGTCATCATGTAATGGGTCGAAGAGGGTCATAGGTCAACCTATGATGCCTTTCGACCCATAAGAATCATTCTAATATGTCCTTAGGGATCTTAGGACCCCTAGGGACATATGTCATCATGTAATGGGTCAAAGGGGTTTATAGGTCAACCTATGACCCCTTTCGACCTATAGAAAGGATTCTAATATGCCCCTAAGGGTCTTAGGACCCCTAGGGACATATGTCATTAGGTAATGGGTGAAAGGGGGTCATAGGTCACCCGATGACTCCCTTCGACCCATAAGAAGCATTCTAATATGTCCCTATGGGTCCTAAGACCCCTAGGGACATATGTCATCATGTAATGGGTCAAAGGAGGTCATAGGTCAACCTATGACCCCCTTCGACCCATAGGAAGGATTCTAATATGTCTCTAGGGGTCCTAGGACCCCTAGGAACATATGTCGTCAAGTAATGGGTCGAAGGTGGTTATAGGTCACCCGATGACCCCCTTCGACCCATAAGAAGCATTCTAATATGTCCCTAGGGGTCTTAGGACTGCTAGAAACATATGTCATCATGTAATGGGTTGAAGGGGGTCATAGGCCACCCCATGACCCCCTTTGACCCATATGAAGCATTCTAATATGTCCCGAGGGGTCCTACAACCCCTAGGGACAGATGTCATTATGTAATGGTACGAAGCATTCTAATATGTCCCTAGGGGTCCTATGTCATCATGTAATGGGTCGAAGGGGGTCATAAGTTGACACATAGGAAGGATTCTAATATGTCCCTAGGGGTCTCAGGACCCCTAAGGACATATGTCATCAAGTAATGAGTCAAAGGGGGTCATAGGTTACTCGATGAACCCCTTCAACCCATAAGAAGCATTCTAATATGTCCCTAGGGGTCCTAAGACCCCTATAAACATATGTCATCATGTAATTTCTTGAAGGGGGTCATAGGTCACCTTATGACCCCCTTCGACCCATATGAAGCATTATAATATGTCCCTAGGGACCCCTAGGGACATATTTCATCATGTAATGGGTCAAATGAGGTCATAGGTCACCCTATGACCCCCTTCAACCCATAAGAAGCATTCTAATATGTCCCTAAGAGTTCTATGACCCTTAAGGACATATGTCGCCATGTAATGGGTCGAAGTGGGTCATAGGTCAACCTATGACCCCCTTCGACTCATAGGAAGCATTCTAATATCTCCCTAGGGGTCCTAAGACCCCTAGAGACATATGGCATCATGTAATGGGTTGAGGGTGTCATAGGTCACCCTATGACCCGCTTTGACCCATATGAAGCATTCTAATATGTCCCTAAGACCCCTAGGGACATATGTCATCATGTAATGAGTCGAAAGGAGTCATAGGTCAACCTATGACCCCTTTCAACCTATGACCCCTTTCAACCTATAGGAAGGATTCTAATATATCCCTAGTAGTCTTAAGACCCCTATGGACATATGTCGTCATGTAATGGGTCGAAGGGGGTCATAAGTCACCCCATGACCCCCTTCAACATATATATATTATATTTATAGATTATAATAATAATAACATAATATATTATGATATATTGATAACATAGGTCATAATAATAATAAAATATTATAGATAATAATAATAATATATATTAATAACATATATATATATGTATATATATATATAATATATTACATTATTATATTGAATAAAAATATAGGAAAAATAATAATAATATAATATAATAATATATATTATATTTATAGATTATAAGAAGGATAACATAATATATTATTATATATTAATAGATTATATGTTATATCTTTATGTTACGTTATTATATATATAATATATTATAATATATTTTTGCATAGTAATATAATTGAAATAATTGAAAAGTCACAAACTATAACTCACATATTTGGGTTTCCCTCCAAAATTTTTTAGTGGGCATATCGGATATCCGATTCGGAATCAGATATCCGATTTCATATCAAATATCCAATTTCAAATTGGATATTTGATATTACGAGCATCATTTTCTAACATATTGCTTGTCCCTGCAGACCTGGCAGCATCACTTTTTGATTTGTTTTCACGGGTTTCACGAAAAGTCACTTTTTGGGGCCCAACTAATCAAAAAAAGTTTGGAAATATAACCCTAGGTGTCCAATATTGTCATCTGAATGGGGATCAGTAGTCATCGAAAGGCTAAATGCAAAAGGAAGGTATCCAATGAAGACATTGCGGCATATAGGGAAAGGGACAAAATGGAACACCGAAGAAAAAGACAAGGTATGTTAAATATCAGTCAAGTTGACGATGAATTAGTCGAAGGTGAAATCATAGAGTCAAATAATGAATATGTATAGTTGGGGAATGAAAATGTACCTATTGAAAATGATAATGCTGGAATTGAAAATTTAAAGAATGAAAATTTTGAGGATGAAATGCTACTAGGTCATAATGCAAATTGCATAATTGACCATGTCGAACATGACAATGCACAGGAACCTAATGCACAAGAACCTTACATATCTCCTAATTATAATCAACATGAAGGTTCTAAAAAACCAAAATGGATAATTGAAATTGATGAAACAATTATTACCAGTTTGGAAGAGAAAAAGTCAAAAAGAACCATTCAATTATGGGTTACAAGACTATGTAAGATGTTTTTGGGCAAAAAGATAGTGGTAGAGCAATGTCAGCTTTTCATGCACTTATTAAAGATGCAAAAGATGAGACCTATGCTTTCCAAATTGAAGATTCGTGTCAATAAAAAGTTGGAAAGAAATGTCATTATTGTGAAGAATCATTTCAGTTCTCTCAATAGCATTGGGAAAAATAGTAAGAAAAAGGATAACAAAGCTGCTCGAAGGGTTATTACAACTTCATTGGTAAGTCATCATTTGAGAAAGGGTAGATATATGAGACAAACTTGTATTGATTTGAATCTAAATCGTACTACTTTGAGAAGAGCACTTAGTCGACGAGAGAAAATTGATGATCCTCTTCAAAATGAAACATGGGCATTTGGTGGGAGACTCCACATTTTGATAAGAAGCTGTCTGATGATGTAAAGGAAGAAATTACACAATTTTGGCACTTTAGCTCATAAGTATCACCCAATGCTAAGAGGTGTTAAAGTTTAGAATTGACATCAGAGACCGCATGCCACATCCTAAACACTATTTGGAGGTAAGTCAAACTATGTTGTTCAAACAATTTAGAGAGAGTCATCCAAGTCTTCATATATCACAAAGGGCTTTTGAATCTTTGAAGCCATTTTATTGTGTGCCACTCAAAATTTGAAATACATGTTGTTGCAAATATCATGTTGATTTTTCTATGCACCATGAACTATTATGCTCCATCCATTCTACTTTGCATAGTAAAGAAATGTTGGAGGATTGTGGTGCTAGTGGGCTTCCAAAATCATCAAGAGACTTGCTAGATCAACTTTTATGTCATAGAATTGATGGTTGTTTCTTTTATAAAAATGCTTACTTAAATAAGAAGTGCTCAGTGCGGTGGCTTATACAAGTTTGACACATGTTTCTATCAGGCGTGCGAACAAGATCTTGGAAAGACAATAGTGAAAAAAAAAGGTATATGAAACGGTGAAATACACATCGAAGAGTGGGGGTGAGAGCTCTAAATGTGAATTGGTTGGAAAAGATATCAGTGTGGCTAGTTTTATTTCAGATTTCAAGGCAAATATTTTTTACAAGTATGCACGACATAGTCACAGGTCTCAGTGGTTGGATCAACAATTTAGAATGTGTAAGGATACTTTTCCCATTAGCACTATTATATCAGTTATTGATTTTGTTGAGAACTACACATTGTAACCTCAAAATGAGATAATCTCAATATTACAACTCCATTCAGTTTGCTATTTTCATTCACATAACATATAGACATGCCCCTGATAGTGCGAAAGATAATTGAAAGATTATTAGAGAGTATCATTTTTATATGAGTGATAATAGATCTCACTCTCACAATTTTTCGCAACATTGTTTCAAGAATTATTTTGATTTCTTACATGAGCATGCAATTTCTATAGATAGACATATCATTTGGTCAAATAACTGTACAGGTCAATTCAAGAATGCTCGCATGTTTTATTGGTTGTGTAGGATGCACATAGAGGGAGGGGTGCCTCATATTTGGAGTTTTTTTGAGTCCGGCCATGGAAAAGGGGAACATGATGGAGCAGGGGCATGTGTGAAGAGAGCTCTAGTTAAGGAGCAACTAAAGATTTCAGCAGTAGAGCTTCTTGATGCTCGTAGCATTGTTGATTGGTGTAGTTTAGCATTATCACAGGCGGGGGGACTCTTGATTCAATGGTACATAGGTTCTTTTGGTTGGTTGAGGAAAGGTCCATAGCTAATAAATCAGATTGTGCTACAGTGAGAGACTCATAAAAAATGCATTCATTTCGAAGCTTTAATTCTAGTACATGGACCATTTGGACACGACAGCTAGCTTGCTTTTGTCCTAGTTGTTTTCAGTGTGATTGGGATCACTGTGAGTCAAGTGAGTGGGTGGACACATGGGTTCACTTGAGCATAACCATCTATCCGATATGCCCGCAATATTATATATAAATCATAACATTTAATATCTTACATTTTTATTATTATATTATATTTTATATAATATATATTACATTATATTATATTTTATATTAGATTAGATTATATTTTTTATTTTTTATTATTATATTATATTATTATAATATAATATTATTATTATATTATATTTTATATATATTATATTACATTATATTATATTTTATATTTTATTATATTATATTATTATAATATAATACATTATAATATTATTATTATTATCATAATATTATATTATATAATATTAAATAATATATTATACTACTATAATATAATATTTTTATATTATTATAATATAATAATAATATTATAGTATAGTATAATAATTATAATAATTATATTATTATAATATTATTGCGCTAATTATCGGATATCCAATATCTGGACATCTGATGTCAAATTGGATATCTGATAAGGCTCAGCCTTACCTTCTAGGTTTGGTACCTAGATAAGTGAACAAAAGTCAGAGCGGATTTTGAAGCACTTTTAGACGTCTTCAAACTCTATTTTTTTCACATCGTCACTTTTGCACACCATGATCCTGCACATACCTTATATCAAGAAAACATTGGGGAGAAGAACATCCACAGGTTTGAACATCTCGGTACTCATCCAAATCAGGCAAAGGTCATTATGAAAAGAACATACAACACAAAGGATCAGACTGGAAGAAGTCATCTCTAGAAATATTATTATGAAACTATTCTCAAAGGGGCATTAAACATCATAAGAAAGTAGATGATATTCAACAAACCAATTGATAGATTGAACCATTTAGCAATAAACATTCATTCAAAGGAGTGGCAATAGCATTGAAGAACGAAATAGTATCAAATCAAATTTATCTATATCACACTAGTAGACTAAAAGGCATGAATTAGGACAATTTCAGAAAGGGAACAACACATGGAAGAACAAAGACTTGGTAAAGCTTTTGCAAAACCACCCATATATGGTTTGCATTTCATTCCAATTTTGGAGCTCAATGTTGGAATTTAGTCATCTTTTAACAATTTGTTCTATTCACCATCATTTCATTTTGTTTCTCAAGTGGCATTCATATAAAGTAGACCTAGTCATTCTTGAAAAAAGAAGAAAGTTTTCATAAGTATGTCTGTATGCCATAAGCATGCTTGTCCATGTTAAAATAATAAAAAATGTTCAGCAATTTCCAATGTCGAACTTTACCAATCAGGCCAATGTACAATATTTTAGAAGACAAATCCCTAGACCATGCTGAGAACTCTAGCATTTGAGTATTGAATTTATATCAGCTAGCAAAGCATCAAGAGAAAAAGCATAGAGTGTACATGTTAAGTTAGTCCTTGCGCCTTCAACAAATTTCCAAGGTTGTTATGTGCATCAACTTGTATAGTGTACCAAAAAAATCATGACCACAGAATTTGAGCAAGTCTTGAAGTACATAAAAAATGTAAAATTTCAATGAGAGAGAGGCTTACAAGATGAGGATTTAGATGAAGAGTTTGATGAAAACACTCTAACTCAACCTTCCTTTTTGCATGTATGCACTGGCCAGATTGGACCACGCATCACAAAAGTTTAGTCGTAACTTCAAAACAAAATTGGAAAAATATAAATTAACAAAAAAGTTAACAAAAGATGAGGAAAATATTGAGACTTGATTAACTAGCCACCAAACAACATAAGTAAAGCAAATGCATATCCCAATATCCTAAAAAATAAAAATTCCTTCCAAGGTCCAACATTTGTAAAGAAAACACTAAATGGACCTTCCTACATGTTACGTGGTGTGTGTTCAATGGGACACATGTAAAATGACCTTCAAAAACACATTTAACTTCAAATGAGCACTAATATTGACCTTTGTAATAGAATAGCAAGTCATTGGACACAATTCAAATCAGCTATCGATGTTGATGAAACCCGCAAGGTTCCATTTTTTGATAAAATAGAGTTTAGCACTAAGTGGTACATTTAGATTTTGTGTATTATTGAAGTGAGACCTAACATTTTCCACTATTGCTAGCTTACTTTTGTGGATCAGAATGATTTTCAGAGTATTTATATCTCAAAAAATAACTTTTGTTCTTAACAAATCCAAATATACCAAATGCAACAAAAAGATAAGGCCAACCATAAATTTTAAGATGCTCACCTTTGAACAAGATGGTATAAAAGGAATTTCATTATTAGATGGAGATTTCTAAGCTAAATTTGTCTTAGAAGTGGACCCCAAAACACACAAACAGAGGTCCAAATGGAGAAGGCCTCCTTCCAAGTAGAGAAGGGGTGGTATTATATCTGAAGCAAATATTAAAACCTATCATACCCCACTTAATGATATTTTCAAAAATGACCATCTTAGTCTATTAGACAAACCACTAAAATATTTTAAAATTGGGATTAATACTCAAATTCCATATGCTATATAAGTAGCAATCAAAAGATTCTCCAACCTACAGGGAATGAGTGCCAGCCCTAACAGAATAGCAACCTCGGTAACTAATGTCACTCCACATTAAATTGTCAGCACTACGAGGAGAAATAGAAAGGATACCAAATAACCAACATATGAGATAATTAAACTTAGTGAAAATCCACAATTGAAGGAACCTTGAAGATATTTATTGATCTTACTTTGCAAGAATAGCATAAGAAATGACCTTATTTAAGAGATGATTTTTTGGAATAAAACTCACATCAACAATATGCAGCCTGCCCTGCCTACTATTTCTTCATGATATAAAGAACATACCTCTTTCACCAAACAAAATCACTTGCTAGGTCATTCCTCACAGCTCGATGACTACTCCTTTTTGTGTGAGGTTCATACACAACATTGGGTCATTGCAATATTCTAGAATAAATAAAAGTCTCCAATAATTGGTGATGACATGAATATTGTTCATGATACATAGGAATTAAATTCTCCTTTGCTCATAATCTCTGAGAAAAGTAACAAGAGTTTTGAAATGCAGGTAGATAGTTCATCACACCAGCCATACCATACTATGCAGGGCACTACTCCCCTATTGCGGCCTTTTTTACCCAACTTTTATTTAGAAATACCATCAACAATTTTCTTTCAGAAGGTAATACCCAATACTATGTGCCCATTATGAATCCCACTCAAAATACATCACTGCAAATATACAAGAAGCCTCACTAATTTGGGATACAATTTTGCAAATGTCATTTCATTTCATTCGCTCTTTAATATTTACAAATCAGGGCTCTGGAGTTGATCAATGTCTAAAACATTATATATGACTTACGATCTATGACATCTAGCTTCTCTATTTTATTCAGATTATTGTTTTGAAGGTAATGAGTCTCACTTCCCCTATGGTACTTAATAGACTTTCCCATCCAAATAGTTTGCCTTTTTCTTCAAAACATGGGATTTTACACTGAATGTGCACCAAGGCCCAAGTACTTACAACTTTGACATTGGTGAGATAGTCTTTCCCAAGTAACCTTCATCTAGGTATCTAGCAGATAAGAGACAAAGTGCTGACATTTGTAGCATAGTGTCACATTTTTCCAATAAAAAGACCTATAGGGAAATGGCAAGATCTAGAGCTCTTCCATACACTAACTCCCCCATAATCTTGTGCATGAAGAGGGAAACAACTAAATTTAAATTAGGCTACTGAATGGAGAACAAAGATCACAGTAACAAAAAGTGCAAATACTTCGTAAGTGAACCAATCAATAGTTCAGGAATGGTTACATTTATTGCTGAGTAAAAGATCAACACATACCATAGGCTTCTACCACATTGAGATCTAGCTTAATTAAGTCTTAATACTTTAGTTCATAAGAGCTAGTAGATTTCCACAATCCATAAGATCTGTCAATTTAGTTTCTGGATTTGATTGTGTAATTTTTTTACATCAACCTTATGGATCACACACTGTGATCCATCATCACTCTCTCCTCTACTTTCATTCTTTCATCCCGCTAATGGATCATAGTGGGTAATCTGAAATATTGATGTAAAAAAAAACTTACACAATCAAATCTAGAAATTACATTGACACAATTTAGTTCATTATTTTCCTATGAATATGGTCAAACTTGTAAATTGAACTCTACTTTATTCCACCCCTCAAACTAATATATGAACATCATTGGGCTTGATGTTTGGATTTTCATATTATAATTTAAAATTTTTACAACATTTTTTAATACCATTCGTTAGACTTCTATGATTTATCAAGAAAACCTAACAATAATTAGGTCGTCACAGATTATGAGCACAGCATAGGGAACTGATACACCTCATATTTAAAAGAACATGCAAGGTGGATGATATTTTGATAAGATAAAATGAGTTTGTAGCATCTAAATTGATTACCCAATGACCAAAGAGAAATTTAATTATAATAGCATAGCAACCATGAGATGTCGCGGGCAAAACCCTAAATCTTGGAAGTCATATCTATGAGGCATTCACAGGGAATTTTAGCTTAGACCATTGCATTGGCATAGAAACACAATAGCACTTTCCAAAAAAACTAATCAAGAATCAATACTAAGAGTGTCTTTGTCAATGATAAACAAACTAATTTAAAAAATCAGTCATAAACTCAAAACTTGTGAATATACAAGGATGCCAATTAATTACCATCAAATCAATAGAACAACAAGAAGAACATAAATAGTGTCAAATTGTATGCAGAAATATTGAATATTCAAGGAAGAGCTCCAAGTTGAAACTTCCAAAATAATTGACTAAATGTTGAAACCGGGTAAGAAACCACATCCAACTTGTTGCATGTGGCATATCCCAATGGAAGAAACATGATAAAGTGTTCAAATCGGGTAAAATGTCACATCCAATTTGTTGTGTGTGGTATACCTCAATAGGAAAGGTTGGGTGGAAGTCCATGGCGATTTGATGGAAGGGATGCCCCTTTGTCATAATATCTAAGACCAAGGTCTAACTACAAAGAGTATTTTTTAATCACAAATTATAAATTTAGTTGATTATGGCAGAATTTTGGTTCTACTTCTCACTATATGAGAAACTCTCTTTATGGATGGGAAATCAATACATGTCAAATAATTCATTTATGTGTGAAATAGCTATACCACATATAACTCATTATTGTATATATATAGAGATTAATAAAAAAAACATATCAATCTAATAATCAACTCAATCAATTTTTTACAATAGCAAGGTTTGTTGGGACTAAGAGAGAAAATTGTCAAATCAACGAGCCAGTTGTTTTTGCTAGAACAAATATTGGGGGATGAGGTAAAAATCTTTAAAGGAACCAAAAATTATGTGCATTTCCATGTATTTACTCAAAAACAAAATCATTATGTACGTACACATACTGATAACGACCAACATAGCTATAATAAATAAATCACAACTAAGAATGCTAATAGCCAAACTGAGAGCCACTTGATGTTGCTAGGAATTGAAATATTTGGGAATGAGGAAGGATTCATGTAGAAACCTAAATTCATGATCTATCTATGTATCGATGCATGCACACATAATTTTATGTATATAGAAGCACATCAAGGATAACAATTCCCAAATTGAGAAGCCTATCAGTTTTGGTAGAACATCAAAAATCAAGGGATGAGGACAATCCCAAAGGAAACCCAAAATCAAAACATGCTCCTAGTTATCAACCTTTAAATAAAATAACCACCACACATCTATATATCAGCAACAAAAAAACTAAAATGTCCAATAAGATAAGTACACCAAGACCAGAATACAAGTACCAAATTATACATTCACTTGGCTATAATTTTGATATCTAGAGAAGAGACACAATCCTTATTGATGCATGCATAATGCACACATCTTTATATAGATTTATGTGCACATTTAGAATTTAAAGATCAAAGTTAACAAACATTAGATTGTGATATTGCTATCAGGATTTAACTATATAGTTTTTGAGTCAAAATCATTGAGGAACCTCTGTAGTTAAGCATGCTCAAGTTGGAGTAGTACTGGGATGGGTGACCTCTCAAAAGTCCTAGTGCTTCACCTCTATAAGCATCACCTAGATCCAATGACTGCTAAGTGTTCCATTTATTCTCATGAGAGATGGAATCATGTGAATCACTACTCATGAAACATGGGTCAATGAGTTTGACTCAAAAACTACACAGTTAAATCTTGATAGAAAAATCACAAATTTGACTTACTGTGGAAAATATATCATACTTATCAAACAATAGATTGCATGGTCTACCACAATGTCAAATATCAAGGGATAAAGACAATCCTAATGGAATCCAAATCAATGCAATCAACCTATTAGAAACCTATTGAGATAATAATCATCCCATTGATGCATATATCAGCAACTGGTATGTTACAATTGCCAATAAAATAAATGCAACAAGAATATATATACATTGAAAGTAGAATGTCAAATACCTATATTAAGAATTCACTTTTCCAGAACTATGATACTAGAGGATGAGACACAATCCTTACATAAACCAAATCGATGTTATTGATGGATACACACAAATTACAATAATCACCCAACATGCACACACAAAGAATTCCAATCCTCAAAGTATAGGGCCAATTGCATTTTAGACAACTACAAATATTCGTGGATGAGGGACAATCCTACAGAAATCCAACTAGATGCATATAGCCATGCATCGATGCCTACCCGCAATAGTTCTCACACACATGCATATATCAATAACCAATCAATTACTCAAATCAATAGAGTTAAAATAATTTCATGAAGTCTAAGAATTTAAATACCTAAAGAAACAAGCCAATCGACTATCAGAACATCAAATGATACAAGGAAAAATCCTTACAAAAACCCCAAGTCTATGGATACATCCATATAGATATACACACAATAATTGGACCTGTTTGCACACACATAAAAACTAAAAATCAAAACATAGACATACATGCTGAAAATTTAAACACTCAAATTAATAGTGCAGATGACTTGTATATATGAGGAGTAATCCTTTTAAAAACTAAAATCAATGCACATATACATGTACCCATGCATATACATAATAATCTCGCTGCCTTACAATTACACTCAACTAAAAATTCAAACACAAGAAATGGACAAGGAAATTAACATATATGCTTGTACACACAAACTAAAGATCCAATAGCCAAAATAAATAGGGCAATTGACTGTGCCAGAACTCTAGATATTAGTGAATAAGAAACAATCATTACATATACCCAAATCAACACTACATCCATCTTCAGCTATAAATGGATAATAATCAATGCTTGTGAATACCCAAATCAACATGACATCCATGGAAATTTGTATAAATATCTAAAATGAATACATTCAAAAAATAGTTAATCGAGCACTCACCTTCACATAATTTGCCTAAAAATATATGAACATGAAATATCCAATGAACAACCCAATTGGAATGCCAAATCCAAATCCAATAAGACTCAAAATATCATTGAAAAAGTCCACCACCTCGAGTTGGACTTCATCAATTAATCTTGCAAAATGTGCAATCAATTGCTAAATATTTGTAGCTCGATTCAAACAGCACACCATCCCCAAATTGCCAAAGTAAAATCATCACCAACTAGAACTTCAAATCACCATTTACAATAAGAAAAACACCTCGATATTGGCCAAAAACCCTAATTACTGAGCGCTCTTCTCTTCCATCAATTGACCGCTGGGAAAACCCTTGACTCTCCCAACAATAATTATAGCTCCCATGCACGTGTGTTGAAGAAAATAATGAAATAGGCATAAATTTCCCTTTTTACATGTTAAGCTCATGTTGGTCAAAATTTTGACCAACACCGGCATAGATTTTTAAAAAAAAACATATTTTTCCTTTCCATGTTCTAACCAATCTAAAACATTTTAATAGATGATAAAAAAATTTGGTCTAAAAATAGGGTCAAATGTACTAGTGTGAGGATTGGTTGATATTACATACTGAGCCCTGGATGATCTTGCATCATGTGTATTAGGATAAGTTCTCCTATTTCCGGTAACCTAGTTACTTCTACTATATGCTCTTCTGTAGCAACCATCATTAAACCCCATACAGAAGCCTCTCCTTCATCAAACATACTTGTAAATTTTGTGGCTACTTCTTCACCAAATGTAGTTAAACTTAAGAAATACCCTAACTAGCCACATGCATTAAATCTCCTCACTACTTCTACATTTGAGAGCAAAATGGTATGCTCCATTTTCTCATCACTGTAATTGTCCACCCATTTTTGCTTAACACTTTCATTGTCAACATCGCTTGCACTATTTTCCCCTTACGAATTCAGGCTTCTTTTTTTATTTTACAGACCCATTTTCATATTTTATTTGACAGGTAATTAATATCATAACAATTCGTTATGAGCAATAATATGGCTCTAATGAGAGTAAATCATGGATGTGTGTGAAAATCATCCAAAAATGGGATTCAAATCCCTTAAAATTTAAATACAAGTCACATCACAACCTAACAATAAAATCATTCAAAAATAAGGGGTACGACAGCTAGATACTTGTGTACTTATGACAATTGAATTCCATCAATAAAGGAAATATGAAGATTTGGAAAAATCTTTACGAATAAATAGGAATGTCATTGGCTTTTAGTAACCTTCTGCATACTATAAATGAATAATAATTTGAAAATATTATATCTGTTAATTGATCGTTGCACATACCAAAAGGTGGCAGAAGTTACATCAGCAATGAAAGCATCCATCAACAAACTTGTGGTATTTATTGAAAGCATTAGAAAATGATGACGTGGAAGGTGGGTGGGTGGAAGGTAAGGAAATGAGATGAGATGAGAAAGTGAATGGAGAAATTTGGAACTTTATGTGGGCATAAAGTTTTTATTATGAGCATGCACAAAGAAATTAGTGTTGAAGAATAGCAAGTGGAAGGTTAACACCTTCGGCTGTAGGAAGAGTTACCTAGTTTGTATTTGAATTTGGCTGTTGGAACTGCTACAGGAAGTCCTCTTTTGTTTGGGCTATTTATATAACTTGATTTTGTGACCATTGACTAATAATTTAAAAGGAACTAGATCAATGGTAGTTAATTGAATAGCTCCATTGTCAAAAACATGATTAATTTCATATGAACCTAGCCATCTTGTAGGTAGCTTGCCTAGCATATCTTTAAATCTGGAATCATATAGAAGTGCCCAGTCACCAACTTGAAATTGTTTATTGATAATGTGAGAGTCATGTCATTGTTTTCTTTATTTCTGTATAATTTCAATATGTTCCAAAGTAGCTTTGCTCATTTCATCCAAAGAGTTAAGATGCAAAAGATGTTCTCTTTGAGCTATATGAAGTTCAATGTCTAACTCCAATGTAGTTCTTAAAGTTTTATGTTCAAATTCAATGGGGAGAATTACCACTTTCCCATATAGGAGCTCAAATGGTGTGAATCTTGTAGTAGTCTTCCATGTTTTTCTGTAGGCCCAAATAGCTTCTTGTAATCTATTGGTTCAATCCCTATGGTGTAAATGAACTATTTTTGTTAGAATGTTCTCTAGCTCACGATTTATGACTTCTACTTGCCCATTAGCTTGAGGTTGATAAGGACTAGATTTCCAGTGTCTGATTTTATATTGTTTAATCAGTTTTGAGATTAGATTAGAGGTAAATTGTGCACCTTGGTTAGTGACTAGCTCTTTGGGTACACCACAACGAGTAAAAATTTCTTCATACACAAATTTTGCAACTTTTTCATCACAAGCATGCTTCATGGCTTTGAATTCAACCCATTTTGTTAGGTAATCAGTGCACACAAGGATATAAGATTTCCCATTGGATGGAGGATCAATTGGACTACTAATGAAGTCCATGGCCCATTTGTCAAATGGTGTTAATGCCATATGTAGGTTAAGAGGCATTTCATCTATTCTTGTTGGTTAGCCCATCCTTTGACACTGATCACATTTTTGTGTATAGTTAGTTGCATTTTTTGAAGTGTAGGTCAATAATAACTATTTGTCAAAATTTTAAGGCTGTTCTTTTTGCTACAAAGTGTCCTCTACATGGTTCATTATCATATGCATGTAGAATGTCATATGTCTCATCCTCTCTCACACCTCTTCTCATAACTTGATCAGATCCATTGTAAAACAAGAGATTATCTATCCAAGAGAAATGGAAACTTTTCTCTACAAGCAACTTCTTTTCCTTGTAAGAAAAATCTTTTGGTATTTTATTAGCTGCAATGTAATTAGCAATGTCTTCATACCATGGAGTTTAAACAGCAATATGAACTAAATGCTCACCTGAAAATGCATCATTTAATAGAGTAGTTTCAATATCATCATGATGGATTCTTGATAAATAATCAGCTACAACATTGTTTCTTCTAGACTTATCAATGATAGTTATATCAAATTCTTGCAACAACAGTATCCATCTTGCTAACCTGCCTGTTGTAACAGGTTTGTTCATGAGATATTTAATTGCTGCATGATCAGTATGAACAAATACGTGATAGTCAGTTATGTAATGCCAAAATTTGTTCGAGGCATAAACTACTACTAATAGTTCTTTTTCAGTGACTATGTAGTTTAATTCTAGTCCATGAAGGCTCTTGCTAATATAATATATTGCATTTTCAAGATTTTGAGATTGTTGTCCTAGAACTACACTTATGGCATAGTCAGAAGCATTTTTGTGTGTGTGTGTGTGTGTGTGTGTGTGTGTATGAAAAGCTAAATTCCAATTAGGGCCTTGTAAAATTGGGGTTGTAGTGAGAAGTTTCTTAAGCTACAAGAAGGCTTCATTACATTCAGATGTCCAACTAAATTTAGCTTCCTTTGTGAGTAATTTATACAAGGGACTAGCTATTTTGCTGAGATCTCTTATAAAACATCTATAATATCTAGCATGACCTAGAAAGGATCTTACATCTTTCAATTTTGTAGGTATGGGCAATGTTTGAATTACTTCTATCTTAGTTGGATCCACTTGTATTCCTACAACTGATATGAAATGACCAAGTACCAAACCTTACTACATGAGCATAAAACATTTTTCACTATTAAGTGCAAAAATTATATTCTTGACACCTTACCAAAACCTTTTCAAGATTCATCATTGCTTCCTTAAAGGTGACTCCAAATGTTGTGAAATCATCCATATATATTTCCATACAATCATGTGATATATCAACAAAGATGCTAACAACAACTAGTTGGAATGTTGCAGGAGCATTACATAGACCAAATGGAAAAACAGAGTATGCAAAAGTACCCCATGGGCATGTAAATGTGGTTTTGTCTTGATTTTCAAGAGCAATACTAATTTGATTATAACCACTATACCATCTAGAAAAGACAAGTACTTCTTTCCAGCTAGACTGTCTAGAACTTGGTCTATAAATGGTAAAGGAAAGTGATCCTTTTTGGTGGCCTTGTTCAATTCTCTATAATCTACATAAATTTTCCATTTTCCTCCCTTTTTGGGCACTATGACCAATGGTGACACCCATCTACTATCAGATATAGGATAAATAAAACCAGCATCAAGCAATTTTTACAATTCAGTTTTAACTATTTCTCTAAGGCTTGGATTTATCCTTCTCTGGGGTTGATGCACTGGTAGACACCCTTCATTGATGTATATCCTATGGGTGCACAATGTAGGATTCAACCCTTTCATATTACCATAGTCCCATGCGAAGGCCTTTTCATTCCTTTGAAGTAACTCTATTAACTGTTCCATCTATGTGGATGTTAATTTGGGATTAACATGGAGATTATGACCTTTAGACAGTTCAACAATAGTGGTAGACTCTATCATAGCAGCTTCAAAGATTGGACTTGCTTCTAATTCACATGGTAAGAGTGGATGAAGAATGTCAGGTTCTTTGATCAGAGTACAACTCTCATCACATTCCTCATATGTGATTAATTCCAACACAAAACTTTCAGATGCATCTTTTTCTACCACACAACTATTAGTAAGGATACTCTGAAGTACTGAATCTTCCTCCTACAACTTTAGAAAAGATTGTCTATGTAACATCATGAGTTGTACTATATAATTCAACTCTTCTTCTTCATCCCCTAAATCTGGACAAACAGATGTTTTCAAATCTAGTAATGGTTGTGCTAGAGGATATAAATCAAATTTCTTTGTTACTTGGCCATTGGATATGGTCATATACCCTAATTTACAACTTATATTTGCATCAGCTGTGGCTAACCATGGTTGACCTAGGATGACAGGGTAACTAGATAGATTAACTTTGAGGGACAGAATCATGAAGTTTGCAGGATATTGTAGAGAATCTAAGGTTACAACTATGTTTTCTATCATCCCATTAGGGGTGATAGTAGAACTATCTGCAAGTTGTAGAATTGTTGGAGTAGCCCTTAATCCTTCTATTTTCAACTTCTTCATAGTGTCCTTGGTCATGACATTTATAGCAGCACCAAGAACTATTAAAGCATTTTTAATAGACTGCCCATTTGTACTCACATTCACTACTGGACTACCTGGATCAGAATATTTTGGTGTGATCAATTTTCCTAACATAATGTTAGCCAATTATCCCACAACATGGACTATGGTGGGGTCCTTTTCCTTCCTTCCAGGCTTCTTCACGTAGGTATCTCTAATAGTTTTTCTATAGATTGGAACATCTTTAATGGCTTGGAACAAGGGTATTTGGACATGCATATTCTTCAACTAATCAACAATATCAAACGGTTGTTCCTCTATTTGTATAGGTTTACTTTGTATAAACTTTTCTAGAAAAAGAGGTTCCACTGCTAGTTGAGCTTGGGTTGAAATGGTGACATTGGTTGGGTCAACCTCTTTAGTGACTAAGGGTTCTAATGTTGTAGGAGTATCTAGTATTTCAGTCATAAGAGGTGGCTTAGGCATTGGTAAAGTTGTACTAGATCTCATATGTATATCTGCAACACTGAAAGCATAAGTAGGATATTGTTGAGCGTCAACACTATACATGGGTTGTTGTGGTTGTTGGCTATTTGGATTTGGCTGAGGTTGTGCAGATAACTATGTCTAGTTTTGAGGTCCAGGATTTGTAGGTGGTGGCATTAGAGTAGGTTGTTGAACTAGAGGTGGTAATTGTAGAGAATTGGTATTTTGGTTAGGCCACTGTTGAGATCCCCTCCATTGGTTCGTAGACTGGCAATTCCCTTGGGGTGATTGCCATTGGTTTAGTTGGTTTTTCTAGTAGCTCTGTTGGTTCTACCATTGGTTATTCAATTGGTTGGGCCAGGATGGTTGGAAATTTTAAGGCCACTGGGGCTGTTGCAGATTGTTTTGCCCAGTATTATTCTAATTAGGTTGATATTGTAGAGGACATTGGGGATTATGATTTTACCATTGATTACCATATGAATTTGAATTTTACAAAAGGTCCTGAGGCATACCTTGATGTTGGGCCCATGGCTAGCATTGAGCAACAAAAAATACTTTCTCATCATCTCCATCTATCTTGAGATACTTAGTTGGAAGATGTTGGTTCTCCATGCTTGCAACCAGTTTACATTGGCAATCTTTCTTTTGCTTCTGGTAATGAGGGCAATATTTAGCTAGTTGTAACTTAGCTTCTGCATACTTCTTCTTTGTAGTCATTGTGTCAAGATGTGTAGCGACATCATTTCTGATGTCTTGCTTGAAATTTGACAATAGGTTAGATATCTTGAGCTTTGAAATACCTTGGCTAATTCCTTTAGTGATTGTGGAACAAGGTCCTTAGCTTTTCTTCATAGTTGACCTTGAATATTTTTGACAGATCTTCTTGAGGTCATCCCAGGAAGCTTGATATACATCACTGTTGTGGTGTCCACAACACACACCCCATTCTTCACTGGGAATGGGGACCCCCTACTTTTTTTGACTCCTAGACTCATAGTTCGAGAGTCGAAAGAAGAAGATTTTTTTAGACCTTAGGATTTTAGAGTCAAATATTCAAAAAAATCAAAAAATTGAAAAACACAACAAAAAATTAAAAATTGAAAAAATAACCAAAAAAAAAGTTGAAAAAGCGCGCACACATTTGTGCCACCAAGCGTGTTCGTGCCGCAGTGCGTTCACCTGCCACGTGCTGCATGTAGCACCCGCGCACCGCCCGCACGATGGTGTCGTTGCATTTCAAGCACACGCGTGCTACTGCCAAGTGTCGTGCGCTGGCACAAAGGGCCACGCATGCGCTCCAAGGGTTGCGTGCCTAAAGTGTGTGTGCGCACACGATCAAGACACCTCATGCGTATTCGCGCCGCCACACTCCCAAGGCACCATGTTCCCTTGCCAAGCTACCCTTTCACCTCCAATTTTTTCTGAATAGCCATAGAATGGGTTTAAAATATATCATTTAAGTATAAGTTGACGTATATACTTAAGATATATTTTAATATATGCAATGAATCTTTTGAGATAGCTTTTAGACCTCCCGAAGATAAGGTAAAGATTCTAGAAAATTTCAAGGCTTCAGAAATTCAGACTTAGCCAAATTTCAAGGCTTCAGGAATCCAGACTTAGCCAAATTTCAGGGCTTCAAGAATCCAGACTTAGCCAAATTTTAGGGCTTCAGGATTTTAGACTTAGCCAAATTTTAAGATTCTTCTCCAATTTTTTTTGAGTAGCTAGTGTGTCTTTACTATGCATTGTTAACTCTATGGACTAATGTTTGCTTCTTATGTAGGTAAAAAAGGCATCCTCAACTGGTCAAGGTCATAACTTTTGACTCAAGCCTTAGAATTCAGAACCGCTTACACCGTTGGAAAGAAGAACTGAAGATCTTATTTCAATCCCTAAAATAATGAGTCTTTGGGTGCCCAATTTTAGGGACCGACAAAGGATCCGACTTGAAATTTTGAGCAAAAGACCTCCAAAAAGGTCATTTTAAAATGCCTAGAAAATTTGTGAAAAAATATGAAAAATTTACAAACATTTGATCGTCTTGGATAATCTGGATCACTTGATTTCTCATCGGGAAGGATTGGACAGATGGAGAGAAGACAAAGGTCAAAGATACAGAGGTTGGACACATTTAAAGCAAATTAAGTTCCTCATCTTATGCAGCTATTGGGGACAAGATTCAATGTAGGTGCCTTGAGATTTTTGATTGAAGAAATGGAGTGCAAGTTTATGAAATTAATTGGCTATAAAGAGGGTGTAAATCATCAGAAAGGGGCATGGAGCATATACAAAAAGTGATCTAAAACCTCATTTGAGCAAAACCCAAAAACCGTTTTCAAAATTGAGAACTTTGATTTTTTGGCAAATTGAGCTCTGCAGGTCTGGAGGTTCACAAATCTGCAACTCCGCATTTTCATGTAGCTCCGCAATTTAGAGGTGCGCCGACAATTGATTACCAGTTCCAAAAATAGCACTTTCCATGCATTGGGAGCACATTCTAATGGCAAGTTTAAAACTAACATACACCTAGTGAAGGGGCAACTTCTATTTTTGGTGTCTCCATCCACTTCCACTTCAACTGATGGCTTCCTCCTACATTCTCTCTCACGCTTTCATTGTTTTTGACATGTAAATGGCTCATGCATCCAACTAATGAATAAAATATGGATGGAGTCCCTCTAAGCACCAGTTAGATTATCAGTTTGTATATAATTAGTTTGTTTTAGATGTTTTTAAAGCATTTTTTTTGCATTAAAACATCTCTCACTCTCAACACAAATTGAGGAGATGATTTCTTATAAATACCCCATTGTAAAATGTAAAAATGGCTATTGTTATTATGCAATAAAGTTCTGCTTTTGGTGCTAGCATTCAGAGTGTAGTAATTCTTTCCTGAATGTATCATTGTTTTGTGGATTTTATTCATGAGATTGTGATTGAGCCAAAGGTTTATTGTGTTTTTTTTGGTTGTGCAATCTTTTAGTTATGGTGTCTGCTACAGATATATGAATTTCGTTGACATAATGAGCTTGAGAAGAGATCACCCGATTGTGTCTACATAGCTTTTTGTCTCACATGAGCACACTTTTCGTGGCCTTGTGATTTGATGAAGAGTGAAACATCATTTGATTTATTAAAGATTCTCATCGACAATTGCATCAGTGGATTCTAGGAAGCGTTGCTCCTGTTTTCATTGGTTTCCTATCGATTTCTTTGAAGGTTTAACTCGCAGCGTGTTGTGTTCTGTAGCTTATGTCTGTTTAAGAATTTCAATTTCAAGTTATTTAATTTCATGTTATTTTCTTTCAGTTTCGTTATTTGTTTTGCTAACCCCCCTGTTAGATTAGGACCTCATACTAGCTGCATTGTTAGAGTTACAATCATTGAAAAGTAGAAAATACAAAATATTGTTCTTTTGGTGTGATATTTTGAGACAACGAATAGATTTTACTTTATTCCAAGGTAAAAGAGTTTTATAACCAGAAAAGGCCTCCTTGTGAACACTCACACTTATCTTCTACTAAGAAAATTTTGGTACGTCGCAAGACAAACATTGAACCTTGGAGTGGATCTTTAAAAAGATTTTCTTTTCAAGAGAGGAATTACACTATGGATTCCTACCATTGACCTCGTGCAAAATGAATGCCCAACAATCACCACCAGCCATCAGGTCTAGTGCTTCTAAACAGTTATCATTCACACTTCTTAGAATGACTAGCTTTTGTGAATCCTTGGACAACACATGATGAGGATTCTTCTATAGTGTATACAAGAAATGTGAAACATAGTCTTCCAATGTTTCTTCCTCCTTCTGTGATATCCTAAAGACATCATCTCCTCGTGAACCAGATGCTTTGCAATACTAATTATATTTATCTAGAAATAGAGTTTGCATTTCATCCCAAGTTCCTACTACATTGGCTCCTAAGCCCATGAACCATCGTAGAGTTGACTCTTTCAATGTTGCTGAAAATAATTTGAGCTTATGGACATTAGTGTTATAGTCAAAACTATGACAAAGTATCTCAAATTTAAAAAATAAAGTATCAGGGTCTTCGGTTGCAAGGCCATAGAACTTTGGAAGAGTAGCTGCAGGTATATTCTTGAGATTATCAGTTTTATGAGGATTGGGAGAGGAAATGGAAAAGTAGGTTGCGTCATTATTGGAGGTATTATATTATGAGGTTGCTACTGAAAAGGAACATTGGGTACTGGATTATTAACAATTGGTGGATTTAAAGCAGTATTATCAAGGAAACTGGCCAAAACTTCAGCAAAAGGTTGAAGACCACTTGTATCTATAGGTTGTAATCTTGAAGATGATTCTGCAGGAAAAATAGAACTTGCATCTTCAAAAGGCAACTCAACTTCTTCTTCTTCAATTTCTTCGTTCAAATTAACAAACTTCCATGGAAGAAATCTGCCATATTCATCTCGTTGTTTTCCTCTTCGATGCATGCAATTGAACTCTTCACATTGGTAAAGAAAGTTTTATAACTAGAAATTTCTAAAAAACTTTATCTAAGAACTATGACTCAAGAATGCTTCTAGCTTGACACCATCCCTGGCAACGGTGCCAAAAATGGTCCGCCTCACAATAGGTGTATAATAATAATGCTCTAGGCCATGCTTAGTAATAATGTATTCATCTAAGGACTATTTTTTCCCACTATGAGGTGCATTTAATGTTGTCAACCCAGGGATGTATACTTGAAATGGTTGACACAATATGTGTTCTAGGTCTCTTAATGAGTCATTATGCTTATGCTGTAGGAAAGTAAAATGCAAGGAAAAGAACCTACACTATTGTTGTAGGAAACGAAAACACTTAACTCTTTATGAATATTGTAAATGAAATGAAATGCTAATATATATTCCAACTCATTTCATCTACTATAATGGTTCTCACAGATGCTATAGGAACATTCACAAAGTATGATGCTACAGGAAGGAACTTACAACTTCTACTTGCAATACTAGAAATGCTTGAAAATAAATCTATACTACTCTAATCTAATCCACCTCCCACATGGGCCCCCTTGGTTGGCTTCTACTAATCTACTAACACAGGATAAAAGCCAAAAACTATTTCATTACATTTTGAAAATTCATTACATGGGAACAATACATAGAACTATAAAAACAACTCATTGCAAAAGTTAACAATTTGTTTTCATAAACTTCTCCTTCTAACTAAACTAACACACTTGGTCTGATCCCTATATATAGAAGATCAACACTTATTTTGAAACAAAAAAGTAAACAACCTAGCTATAAATCCATAGGAGAGAAAGAAGGAAAATAACAACTCAAGGCGGGAAGAAAAGATAACAACTCAAGGCGAGAATAATAAAGTCTAAACAACCGCTTGACATAATAATAAATGTAGAGAATGCAGTAAGTCTTCATAGCTCCTCCATACTCATAGCCATGTCCTTTGGTACCATTATGATTTTTTTCCACTATGGCTAAACCTCAACATTCTTTTCTCCTTGAATGCTATTGGCTATCTTTAACATTCATCTTTGAATTCTTCCAATCATCATTAGCTTAATTGCTAACAGGTTAGTTATAATGCAGAGATATTTGCAAATAAGCATTATCAAATTAAATTCAAATATAAGAACACACATTCTAATAATTATATGAAATATTGCATCATATATATAATATTGGCAAAAGATGACATACTATAACAGGTTAGTTATAATGCAGAGATATTTGCAAATAAGCATTATCAAATTAAATTTAAATATAAGAACACACATTCTGATAATTATATGAAATATTGCATCATATATATAATATTGGCAAAAGATGACATACTATCTACCCATAGGTTAATCATTGGTTTAGGTAAACATAAGTTCACAAATGTCCTGATGAAAATAAAATAGAGTGTTCAACAAAGTGTTTAAAACTATCATAAAATAGAGGCAATAATTAGCCTCATCAGTTGTATCAAATCAAAGCCTTACTATTACTCTCTAACAATTGTATTAGTCTAGGGTTAATCCTTTGGATTAAGGTTGACCTAACAGTCATTTATAAATCCTTTAACTGGGTGACATTCCAAATGAATGGTCTAAAAGTCCTCTAACAAGGTTCACTCCTTACAGGGTGATTGACATACTTTAATAGGATCACATTTAACAGTGTGTATTGTAACCTTTAACAGGGTTGACCTTTCACAGGGCATCACTTCAGAAGAGTGAAAAGAGTAGCATGTTACTGGTAGTTTTTTCCAAATTGGGTTTCCATGTAAATCATTGTGTTAAGTGTGTTGATAATTCTGTTATGTTTCATATTTACATTTCTGCAAGTTGATTTGACAACAACCTACAAGTTTTAAGTGATTGCATAATCTTATGGATGCATGCATGAGTATAAATGTTTTATGGGTTCAGTAAGCTATGAAAAGTTTTATTTATACATCTAGACCTTGGATAACTAATTCACCCTCCCCCCACCCTCTTAGTTATTCTAAAGAATTCCAACAAGTATGTGGTTCAATTTTTTACAATAAAGAAAAGTATACACATTTATTTTCATTCTCAAATATTTTTAGGTTTTAAACTCCACTTTCTTTGTCTCATTTGAGTTAATATTCATAGTGATTATTTTAGACATATTTGATTAGAATATTTGCAATTGTATTTTCTAGTTCACTTTCAATTATGCCATCACTAATACATAATGGCTCATCATTATCATCTTCATCCAAACTTTAGTTGGTTGTATTATCTCATCAATTTTTACATTAGCACTTTCTACTATACTTCCTATTTTTTAATAACATGTGTCTCTTTCTTCTTATATAATAGTCAAGAAAAATGCCTTCAGTAGGTATAAAATCAATCCTATCCAAATTTTATTTATCTATTTTAACATAGCATTACCAAATATATTGAGATTTCTAATAGGTATCTAATATGGAATCTTAGCAGTTCTTGTCCTGATTTGTGCTTTATTCAAAATCCATATTATTGCTTGAACATCTATCCAATACAAATTTGGTAACTTGGCTTGGCTCAACATTGATATTTCCATCTCTTTTACAATCTTAGGAGTGAAGTGTTGTCCTCCAATTCTATGGTTCTCACATAGTTCTTCATCTCTACCAAAGTTAAGTTATCAAATATTTTTAATCTTAAGAATTTGATTTTTCTTATTACTACTTTAAATGCTTTAAAGTTTTCAAAGTCTTATGGCTTTTCTTCTAAAATTTATTAACTCAATTCATTCTAGAATAATAATTAATGATAATCATAAAATATTTTTCACCTTGCATGCTCCTTTTCCTCATAGGTTTGCACATATACATATGAATTAATAGTCTTGTAGTTGAATAACCCTTTGTTATAAATTTGATTCCTATCCACTTTACTTCATGACATGGTTGCAATTGGTAGATGGAGGCTTCTTAATCATAGACATATCTACAACTACACTTTCACTTCAATCCCTTTAGATTAAAAAATAATAGTTACTTAATTTTTATCATTTTTATTTTTGGACTTGATAACTTAACTTTTCATAGTCTTGTGCCCTTAAAAGGGGATAATATCTATGCAACTTGAAAGACACCTTTATGGAACTATATTTTTTGTTAACATCATATACTAGTTTCTATTATTTTTATTAATTAATGCAATCTTATACATAGATTGATCACTTCACTATCTTTGTTTGCTATTATTTTGATAGTATAATATTTGTTGGTTCTCTATCACTATTCAATATATGCTATCAATATCTATTTGAAAATTAAATAAATGTATTTTGAAGTACGCAGGGTATTTTGATTTACCCTTAACTATTGTAAAATTTAGGTTTTATATAAAATCGACTAATAGTTGCACCCTAAAGTTGAAAGAGATTAAAAGTAGCAACCTAATACATATATTCTATTCTCATAAACCAATCAACAACTTAATAAGATATGATCACATAACAATTTACCAATGTATGTCTTTGTTCATCATTGTTAACCAATTTCCTAGTATAAAGAACTCCATCAAAACATAAGTTCGAGTGCTAGAAATATGGAATAAGATAATTATACCTTCTTTATGTTCCTTCAAGGTTCACATCCCAAAACTCAAAATTTTGTCTTTGTACCAACCCATTCCCTAAAAATTGTATCCTACTCTTCTACTATCATACCTACCTAATTTTGCCTTCAATTCATCGATGTGACCAAAATATCTATCACAAACAAAAAAAAATGCATACAATTTCAAGCAATGACAACATATAAGCCATCAAGTGCAGTGTCTCTTGCTAACATGTCCAATCTTGAATGACATGATTTGGAATCTTTCTTGAGTCCATAGAGAGCCTTCAATTTATACTATGCACAAAATTTCGTCTTTCTATAAGTTGAAACCATTTGTTTCTTTAATTTATACTTGATCTAATCCTACATTTAGAAATTTTGATTTGATATGGCATGTAATATAATTTAAAATCTATGAATGCTGATTATTATAGAAGCATTGTTATCATTTTAGATATTTCTATCAGGGAAAATATTTTCTTAAAATTAGCTCCATTAACTAAAGTGCATCATTTGCATACAAGTCTAACCTTATATTATATCACTTTTATTTATGAAAACCTATTTGATACCTTATAAAGTAAAGTATACATGTTTATTTTCATTCTCAAATATTTTTAAGGTTTAAACTCCACTTTCTTTGTCTCCTTTGACTTAATCTTCATAGTGATTATTTCAAACATATTTGAGTAGAATCTTTGCAATTGTATTTTCTAGTTCACTTTCAGCTATGTCATCACTAATACATAATGGTTCATCATTATCATCTTCATTCAAACTTAAGTTGGTTGTTTTATCTCATCAATTTTCACATTAGCACGTTCTAAAATACTTCCTATTTTTTATTATAACATGTGTATCTTTATTCTTATATAATAGTCAAGAAAAATGTCTTCATTAGGTATAAAATCAATCTTATCCAAATTTTATTCGTCTTTTTTAACATAGCATTACCAAATATATTGAGATTCCTAATAGGTATCTCATATGAAATCTTAACTAGTGGTTCTTGTGCTGATTTGTGCTCTATTCAAAATGCATATTATTTCTTGAACATCTATCTAATACAAATTTGGTAACTTGGCTTGACTCAACATTGATCTTTCCATCTCTTTTGCAATCTTAGGAGCAAAGTGTTGTCCTCCAATTTCATGCTTCTCACATAGTTCTATATATCTATCAAAGTTAAGTTATCAAATTTTTTTTATCTTAAGAATTTGATTTTTCATACTACTTCTTTAAATGCTTTAATTTTTTCAAAGGCTTGTGGGTTTTCTTCTAAAAAGTTTCAACTCGATTCACTCTAGAATAATCATCAATGATAATCGTAAAATACTTTTCACGTTGCATGCTCCTTTTCCTCACAGGTCTGCATATGTATGTATGAATTAATGCTCTTGTAGTTGAATAATCCTTTGTTGAAAATTTGGTTCTTGTCCACATTCCTTCATGACATGGTTGCAACTAGTAGATGGAAGCTTCTTAATCATGGCCATATCTACAACTACACCTTCACTTCAATCCCTTTGGATTAAAAAATAATGGTCACTTAATTTTTATCATTTTTGTTTTAGGACTTGACAACTTAACTTTTCGTAGTCTAGTGCCCTTAAAAGGGGATAGTACCTATTCAATTTGAAAGACACCTTTATGGTACTATATTTGTTGTTAACATCATATATTGGTTTGTATTCTTTTTATTGTTGTTAACATCACTTCACTATCTTTGTTTGCTATTGTTTTGATAGCATAATATTTGTTGGTTTGCTATTACTATTCAATACATTTTATCAAAATCTATTTGAAAATTAAATAAATTTGTTGTGAAGTATGAGGGTATTTTGATCTACCCTTAACTATGTTAAAATTTTGGTCTTATATAAAACCAACAAACAGTTGCACCCTAAAGCTAAAAGAAATTAAAAGCAGAAACCTAATACATATATTGTATTATAGGATGGGTTTTTTTTAACAATTTTGTTCTTTCTTGAAGCTTAAAAGCTTCTAGAACCACTTTCACAACTTTAAAGACACCTTCAAATAATGTAATTAACCACAAGCATTGGGGTTTATTGTCAAAATTGTAATAATAGTTAGCATAAGTGGCATGTATATTGGAAGGTAGTTTGATAAGTTGGTCAATTATATCACTCATTTAAACCTACTTTGAACTTCATCAAGTAATACTACGTTTCACTAGCTTTTCTTCAATACTCATTTTGATGTTTCTAGGTTGTTCCTCAATGCTTATGAGCTTTTCAAAGCCTCAAATAGTCTATAAAATACAACTTCCTAGCCTTCACAAACCCTCTTTGACTTGTATATTGATAAGACTACTTTGTCATTTTTGTGGGTTGGTTTATAATCTCTTGTAATTTCAAGGCTGAGAATTCTTGCTCATTTTATTACATCCATCACACCAAAATGCTTACCTATTGAATTACCACCCATTGAAATACTCTTTTCTATATTGCGATAGCCTCCTTCTCAAGCTAGTTATACATCCAAATTACCCAATATAGCTCTCTTAATAGATAATTCAACTTGATATTTGTAGACACTTTGAACATGTTTCATAGTTAATTATAGTAGGTTGAGAATATTTTTAGGTTTATATCATTTGTATTTGATAATCCATTTGCTTCTTAATCATAAATCACATGTAAAATAGTACAAAAAAAGAAATAATTTTTTAATATTAAATTCAAGAAAAAGAGATTCTATAAAACCTAATTTACATTGAATTTTGTATCCTATTTCACATATCGGTGAAAAGACACTTTTTGAATTTTATTTTTCCTCCAAAACTTATAGTCATAAATAAGTTCAACAAAATAAATCATGCAAGAACCTTATGGTACACATAAAACCACCAAAGCATATATTTTTTAATTCAATAATATGACAATGAAACAACTATAAAAATGAGAAAAAGCAAATGGCTTCTAGCATTCTTGTTAATATAACAATCTTGGGTATAAGTTGTGTTGAATGTACGTAGTGAAAGATAGGCATAGAGGTGTGCTGCCACACATTAGGTGACTGTCAAATACATTAAAAAATTTAGAATAAATATTCCAGATGTTCTGTCAATGTGCATGTTTAACACTAAAGTTTAATTTGAACCTAATAACCAAACAGAAAAAATGAAATTACATCAACATCCTCCCTTAAATTTTACTAGCAATAGCAATCAAAGAAAGAAGGAATTAGAAGTCTATCCCATTCTAAGATCTACTTTTCTCATTCCAATCAATGATCAAAGATTAAATGAACCATGGTAATGTTAATTATTGTTAGTTGGACAGCTGTTATTTCTGACCCGGAAATAGCAGCACTATTTATGGGTAGCTTGGACAGATGTTCGTCCTTATCTATGAATAGCGGTTGTATTTATGGGTGGTTTGGACAGCTGTTTGTCCACTTGCCAAAAATTAGTAAATGGTTATTATTTACTAATTTTAGAGATTCCCTTTTGGACACCTTGCAACCAATTCTATTATTGGCTGTTGAGTTGTCTTAATCTCAGCCGTTGGTTTGATTTAATCTCGGTCGTTGGTTTACCAACGAGAGTAGTATAAGAAGGGGTCTAGGGGGCATTTGGAGAGTAAGGCAGGAAGCTTTTGGAGAAGCAGTTTGCAGTGTTAGCAAACAGTCTTGCAGTATTAGCAAGGAAGCTTTTGGAGAAGTAGTTTGCAGTGTTAGCAAACAGTCTTGCAGTGTTAGCAAGGAAGCTTTTGGAGAAGCAGTTTGCAGTGTTAGCAAACAATCTTGCAGTGTTAGCAAGGGCGCAGTGTTAGCGCAGGGATAGCAGTGGGGAATATCAGCGAGAGAAATTAGGAGGTTGTCGGAGTTCTGCCAGTGTGAGGCAAGGAATTTTGTATCTCTTGATTTGCTGAAGTTTAATATAATTTCTCATCTGTAGAACTGGTTTTCCCTTAGGGGTTTTTCCAGGGACAATTTGTCCGAAAATATTGTGTTGATTCTGTTCCGCATTTCTTTCCGTATTTTAAGTGAAGTTGCAGTTGTGTTATTTTTTGATATTAGCTGGGAATTTATTTTCAGCAGTTTAATAATCATTTGTGATAGGAGATTAATAATCAGTGACTGCAATAGTTTGATTTTTCACATGGTATCAGAGCATTGTTAAGGGTAGAAGAGTTTTGCCCTAGGAAAGAAATTTTGATCTCTTTAGATTTATTATTGCTTTAAACCCTTGAGATGGCTTCAACTGGTTTGAGAGATCAGGATAGATTGGATGGTGCCTCAAATTTTGGTGTCTGGAAGGCCAGAATTTCTTTATTGTTGGAAGAGAATGGTATCAAGGATTATGCTACCAGTGGTGTACCTGTACCAACGGATGCAACACAGCTTGCAGCATATAGGAAGGACGATGCCAAAGCGAGGAGGATTATCCTTGATGGTGTCAAGGATCATATTGTTCCACATATCTCGGAGCTAGATACAACAAAGAAGATGTGGGATGCCATTCTAAATCTGTACTAGAATGCTACCACTAACAGGAAGTTGATTCTCAGAGAGAAGCTAAAGAATACCCAGATGAATCAGGGAGAAGACGTCACAAGTTACCTCACCAGGCTCAGACTTGTCAAGGATGAGTTAGCAGCTGTTGGAGATAGCCCTAGTGATGATGAGCTAGTGAGAATAGCCCTAAATGGGTTTACTAAACAATGGAGTGTCTTTGTTCAAGTTGTCATTGGACGAGATACTTTACCGAGTTGGGATCGACTATGGACTGATTTCACTCAGGAGGAGTTTAGACTAAGTCTTGTCAATGGGGCCAACAAGAGTCAGAAAAATGAGGTGGAACAAGAGAACGTTGCCCTAGCAGGTAAAGGGAAAGAAAAGAAGGGATCTAGCAAAGGATCAAATTCACGAAGTGAAAAGAAGAAGAAGGACCTTTCTAAGGTCAAGTGCTTTGGATGTCACGAGTTTGGCCACTATGTCAGTGATTTCCCAAAGAGGAAAAAGGGTAAGAAGCAGGTGGCAGCTTCAGCAAGTGCAGAAGAACTCTCCAGCAGAATGGAAGATGAGTTTGCACTTATAGCTTGTATGGTTAGCTCAACCTCACAGTGTGTTTGGTATATAGATAGTGGGGCGTCATTTCATATGACAGGAGTTAGAGAGTACTTCTCCAGTTACAAGGAGGAGGACACCAACATCCAGATTTCTATGGGAAACTTGTCCAAACTCAACCCTGTTGGGAAAGGGACTGTTCAGTTTCAGAGGGAGAATGGAAAGATAATTCCTCTTCATGATGTGTTATATGTGCCGGGCTTAGGTATGAATTTGATTTCTGTATCTGTTCTTCAGGATAGGGGGTATAATGTACTCTTTAGAGGGACACATGTGTTGATTAAGCACAAGGATTGGAAATCACCCATAACTATTGGAGTTAGAAGTGGTCGCCTTTATAGATTGCAGTTTGATACTCCTAAGGCACTTATGAGCAATAGTAATCCTAGAGATCTTGGAGAGCTATGGCATAGGAGGATGGTCCATATTCATCATGGAGCACTTAGATTGCTTCGTGAGATAGTGACAGGTGTTCCGGAGGTGAGCAAAGAGCATGACGATGTATCTAAGGAGAAGGATGCAGATCCCACTTTATATAGATAGGTGATTGGTTCGCTTATGTATTTGGTCAACACTAGGCCAAATATAGCATTTGCAGTTAACTCTCTTAGTCAGTTCATGGTTGAACCAAAGAGAATGCATTGGATAGCGGCTAAGCATGTGCTATGTTACTTGCATGGTACAGTCGAGTATGGGATCAGATATGTTCGAGGTGAAGGTATCAGGTTGATAGGCTATACTGATGCAGATTGGGCAGGAAGTACAACGGACAAAAGGAGCACTTCAGGGTGTTGTTTCAGCTTGGGGTCAGGAATTGTATCTTGGTTCAGCAGGAAGCAGAAGTCTGTGGCTCTAAGTTCAGCAGAAGTAGAATACATAGCAGCTAGCATGGCGACATGTGAAGCTATATGGCTTCGAAAGTTGTTAGTAGCCTTGTTTGGTCAGAAGGTTGAGACTACTATGATACATTGTGACAATCAGAGTTGCATCAAGTTGTCTAAAAATCCAGTGTTTCATGATAGGTCTAAACATATAGATATCAGATATCACTTCATCAGAGATTGTGTACAAAGGGGAGTTGTTCGACTACAATACATACCTACAGATGAGCAGGTAGCAGACATTCTGACGAAGGCTTTGGGAAAGGCCAAATTTATCTTCTTCAGAGATAAGATGGGTGTCATGCAGAACAGCTTCCTCGCTAAGAGGGAGTGTTAATTATTGTTAGTTGGACAGCTGTTATTTCTGACCCGGAAATAGCAGCACTATTTATGGGTAGCTTGGACAGCTGTTCGTCCTTATCTATGAATAGCGGTTGTATTTATGGGTGGTTTGGACAGCTGTTTGTCCACTTGCCAAAAATTAGTAAATGGTTATTATTTACTAATTTTAGAGATTCCCTTTTGGACACCTTGCAACCAATTCTATTATTGGTTGTTGAGTTGTCTTAATCTCAGTCGTTGGTTTGATTTAATCTCGGTCGTTGGTTTACCAACGAGAGTAGTATAAGAAGGGGTCTAGGGGGCATTTGGAGAGTAAGGCAGGAAGCTTTTGGAGAAGCAGTTTGCTGTGTTAGCAAACAGTCTTGCAGTATTAGCAAGGAAGCTTTTGGAGAAGTAGTTTGCAGTGTTAGCAAACAGTCTTGCAGTGTTAGCAAGGAAGCTTTTGGAGAAGCAGTTTGCAGTGTTAGCAAACAGTCTTGCAGTGTTAGCAAGGGCGCAGTGTTAGCGCAGGGATAGCAGTGGGGAATATCAGCGGCAGAAATTAGGAGGTTGTCGGAGTTCTGCCAGTGTGAGGAAAGGAATTTTGTATCTCTTGATTTGCTGAAGTTTAATATAATTTCTCATCTGTAGAACTAGTTTTCCCTTAGGGGTTTTTCCAGGGACAATTTGTCCGAAAATATTGTGTTGATTCTGTTGCGCATTTCTTTCCGTATTTTAAGTGAAGTTGCAGTTGTGTTATTTTTTGATATTAGCTGAGAATTTATTTTCAGCAGTTTAATAATCATTTGTGATAGGAGATTAATAATCAGTGACTGCAATAGTTTGATTTTTCACAGGTAATGGACTAAGATAAAATATATATAAAGCACAGCAAGAGGATGAGTCCTTCAAAAGTGTCATGTTGCAGAGAACTAGATTTTGTAAACCCATTTGTATCGATCTACTTTCTATTGGTGTCACTCAACATGTATTGAATATGATTTGTAAATTTGCATAGTATCAATATGCTTACTTTTATGAATTAGACAATGGAGAGATTGATCAATACAAATCTCTGCATTAATGAAGATCAATCTGCATGGGTTATTAGACAATGATTCTGATATGACCTTTTGATCTGAATCCAATGAACCAAGTTGACGATGGTATAAATATTTTGAAGGAGATTGTCTTTGATCAACTAGTATCGACAATATAAACTTTATTCCTGAAACGCTTCATGCAAGATAATATGCCATGCCCTATTTATTTTTCTCTACTTGAGAACCCCATTTATGAAAATTTTGTGCAAAATAGCAACATAAGGATGTCATAATTTAACTCAACTGATTATTAGTCAAAGATCCATCTCCTCCTTTTGAAAGTCTATGATAATAGCAAAAAGGAATTACATACTTTTCGATTAAGACACCTTTCTGGTTTACAATAAAAATTGTGATCAAAGAATGCAAAGTTACTCTACAGAACAGAACATAGAACACATAGTAATCTACCCTTTTTCTAATATTTTCATGTAAAATGTTTTCCTAGAACACATTTATATAAATCTGATGAAATTTCTGAATTTTTTCCTTTTCTATATAATAGCAAGCTGAAAGTAAACATGTTTATAAAATCAAACTACACTTTATATTAAAGCAAGTTACGTATTAAATACTTAGCAACAACCATTTTTTTTTACAAATGTAACTTTGACAAATATCCAACATATTTTACAATATGATCCTTTCCTTTAATCAAATGACACAAAACATAAAAATATATCAAAATGGTAGACTTCCTCAAATTTCTTTTACAAAAAGGAATCTAAGCTTACACAAGGAGAAAACATAGGCAATCACTTTTCTTCATTTTAAAGCTTTAGGATCCAAACAATAACCTGCAATAACATGCTAGGGCCATGGACAACTCACCTCTCAGTCATAGGCCTTTTTCAAGGCCACCCTCGAGCTAGGAGAACTAGGTACCAAATGGGTACAAACAGCCACAAAACAACACTTACAAATATGCATCTTTTCTTCTACATAACAATCACAAATTCAATATTTCATCACATAAACTTGCTCTTCCCAAGAATTACACAATAGGCCACAAAATAACCCAAAAGAGGAGTGAAGGTGGACATCTCATTGAGGAGAATGCCACAAAAATACCAAAAGAGAACATGCCTTCACTGGGCAACATTATCACAATGCTATCACATAGCAAACCCACAAACCCTTATGATCTACAATAAGGCCTTGCTAGCCAAAAACTCCCCTTATCCCCCGTCCCCTCATTTGCAAGTGGCACAAGGAGCCCATACATTCTTGTTGCATCCCTCTCCTCCTTGAGGAGAGACACTACACTCTAATGGAGTCACATCCCTTCACCCCCAAGGTCACCTCTACCTCCCAAGGAAGAGAAGAGCCTTGATACCCCCATAACAACACAAAAGACAAAGAAAATAAATTATCTTTAAAAAAAGACAGCTCACATAAATCTTTAACACAAAATCCTCTCATAATAACAAGACACAAAACAACACATTACAATACAATTTCCCAACAAGAACATAGAAAGAAAAGGGTGAAAAGGGGACCAAACTTGGTTCAAGGTATGACAAGGAATTCGATGAAGAGCCTTCATCCAAAAACCTTTAAAAAAACTCCTAGATTGTCTCTCCAAAGTTGGAGAGGGTGAACAACCTCTAACTTTTGGAGACCCCTCTAAAAAGATTCTATACATTTCCCACAAATCTCTTGGGAGAAGGGAAAAGATCTCATTGGTGCTCTTCCCAACCTCTTACAAGCTTCCTAAAAATGGGTCTTACAAAATTCACTTTAAAAAAAGAAAAAGTTATTTAGTCACATGAGGAATGGTTATTTAACCAAGATCAACTTTTCAAAAGTTGATTTTCGTCCATCTTGAAAACTAACTTTTGAGGTGATCCTAAAATCACATGGAAGTGGTCACATGCCTAGGAGTGTCCCTTACCCATAGATATATCATATGGGCCTTCAAAAATGACCTAAACTCAACCCTAGGTGCTCATTTGACTCAAAAACACACCTAAAGTTTGCATACGGATTCCAAGTGATTTGACCCTATCTAAGTCTGTATAACCAAGTGGCCTACATGGAGATGCTACAAGATTCTTGCATGATTCACATTTACAAAATTCCTCACATTAGAACATGTCATTTCCAACTCACAACACATATGTCAAGTAACACCACACAAAGTACACATCACAAATTACACTTAGCATGCCCATAGGGAAATTACATAATTACAAATTTACACTGAAAAAACATTCAAGCAATCATGTTTACAAATAAAACATGATATAACAAGGTATTGTCTCTTCGATAGATGCAACCTTGGTTTCATGGATTCACATAAGTTTGGCCCTAGTTCTCAAAATTCAATGCTATGGGCTTTCCTACACATCTCAAATCAAATATCAGAAGCCCAAATAATTGCATGCACATATATATAAACAATGTGCAAAAGTCACAACATCACATAATTCAAATCACTATTCAACCAAATAAATTCAATTCAATGTTTTTCAATACACAATATACAACATTTGTGGCTCAAATTAAAACCATTACCATGTCTTTAATTTACCATTGTAATGCCCCACCCGGAGATCCTTGGAAACAAGGATGAAAAACAACTCAGAACATTTTTTTTTTTTTTAAACAAGTGTAAGTGCACATGATACAACCTACACAAACCAAAAGATCGCAACGGAAGACTGAAAGACAACCAAGCACCAACGAATCTCCAAACACCACTACCAACTAGAACACAATCACGAAAACCACAAAGACCTACCAAGCTGAAAGACATAAGCTGACTCTTGGAAACTGGCTAAGTTTGAAATCCTAAAGCCCTGAAATTTGGCTAAGTCTGAACTTCTGAAGCCCTGATTTTTCCTAGAATCTACACCTTAGCTCGCAGAGGTCTAAAACCCATCTCAAATGAATCGTCGCATATATTAAAATATATCTTAAGTATAAGGAATTAAATAAATGATATATTTTAAGCCCCTAACAACATCTGAGAAGCACTAAGAAGGTAAGAAAACCAAAAGGGTATCTAAAACCAACTTTCAAACTTTATTTCGACAAGCCTAACTAGCCCCTGTTTTTCACGCAAAGACAGAGCACCAGTATTTCTTCTCGCACGAAGACTTTCACCAGCTCGCGCGAAGATTCTCAACGGCTCGCGCGAAGACTTTTCATCCTCGTGCGAAGACTTGAATTCTCACACGAAGAAATCTGCGGCTCGCACGAAGATTCTCATCTTCGCACGAAGATTCTCATCTTCGCGGGAAGATTCTCATCCTCCCGCGAAAGAGAATCATCCTCCAGCGAAGATTTGAATCAGCACGCACCCAAAAACACAAAAACAAGGCTAGAAAAAGAACGAAACAAAGTTCCTCCACACCGGGGAGTACCGGATCCACTTTTCGAGGTAAGGACACTCGAATCCAAGCTAAAAGATGGACAACTGGAAGCAAAGTCTAACCATCTAAAACAATAGCAAGGGAAGAACAGAAGGAAACATTGCAATAAACTAAAGTAACATTGCAGTGAACATGAAAATAACCTCTTACATTTAAGCATAAATATCAAAGCAATAAACCAATTAACCAAACTAGGTAAGTGGTTCCTCCCAACCGTCAATGGCATCATAGGACCATCGTGGGCCCTAGCCATCCCCCGCGCATAACATCCCAAGCGACCGATCAAATCATTGGTGCTGTCGTAATAGGGACATCACTACCAAACATGCTACAATATAAGTACAAGAAATCTAACATGCTAGTAGTAACATAAAATAACCCTGTAATCAGATAACATCATCTACTACATGCTAATCATCATAATGAGGAAAGCATTAAAACTAACATCATCTAAACATGATAACCTCATAATGAGAGCATAAATGACAAGAAGCATACTCTGTAAATCGAAGTACCAAGTGACACATCCAGCTAAAGTCATACCAAGACAATAGACCGTCTCTATACATCGGTCCCTAGCAGTGGTGAAGGTAGCTACGCCTCCCAACCATGTGGCACCCGTAGGTCCACACCCGCCGTGCTGATGGAGATGATGATCCAACCACACACACACAAAACAACAACCATGGCTAACACACACGCCAAGCAGTATGATGACTGAATCCAAGACATAGACAATGCATAAACTACAGGTCCTGGTCAGACACCTCAATGGGCTACTACGTAGGGACTGACATCATGGAGAGTCGCTTGGCATCAAAGCCCAAGCTCGGATCTATGTAGCTCAACTCCCTCAATGGAAGGCCAATACACTATGTAGCTCAACTCCCTCAACGGAAGGCCAATACACAAAAGTACCATTTATTATCTTTAATGTTATTACCACCCCAAGTTTTAATTTAATTATCACTTATATAAAACTTCCTCTGCCAACCGAGAAGTAGTCACCAGGTTACAGGATAGAAGCCCCCTCCATATGCTACCCTACCCTACCCTACCCATGCTCATCCAACGATGAGTGCCCGAAGGCATGCAAACTCCCAACCCAACCCCAATGATCACAACTTTTGAAAATACCACGGAAGATCGGGCCCCACAGGTCACCTGACAATGTACATGTGTGTGGCACATCACCATCACAGAGATCATGCACAAGGACAGGATGAGAATGCAAACATAAGTCAATCAACCGAACCAAAATCGGGATGACGGATGCTACACGCATCCCAATTCAACAAAAGATGCAAAAGTGTTTCGACTGGTATCCAAATGGATCATCCAAGTTTGTGAACCACAATGTGCCAAGAAAGCTCGAGAAAACAAGGCGGCACGCAAAACGAGGTAAAAAAACCCAAATTTTGGAAAAATTCCAAAATTAAAACCCATTTGGCCTTTGGGTTCAAAAACCCCAAAAATCCAAAAATAATTGAAAACGAACACCGTATGCAAAAACGGCCAGCATAACGGCCCAAAAACCCAAACCTCCATTTCAAAAACAGGTAAAACGTTCATGCCCGACTAACCGAGCAGAACTAGCAAACAAAAACGGAGGGGAACACTAGTTCACAACCTCCTAACATATTGCTACAAGAAACGGAAGTAGAAACAGAGGAAAAACATTAAAACGGGAAGGCCCTACCTGACAGCAAAAAGGGCCAAAACTGAAACCCGTAGAATAAAATAAATACTCTGCTGAAACTACTGAAACTGTCAGCAAAGCGATAACTCCTCGAGCCGAATCCAACGAGACCAACCTCTTAAAGATCCCACGCTCACAGCTCCTGCAACGAGCAAAACAATAATCCTTCAAAAGAGGATTTCCAAATTTGCTCTCCAAACTCAATTTTCCAAAATGTGAGAAGTGAAAAATGAATTCACTTTTCTAATATTTATTCATTTTGAGTGAATAGCTGATAATGGAAAATAGCTAGCTGGAGTAGTTAAACTCCGAAACAACCCAAACGAAAATAGGTTATTATCCGTAATGGAAATTCACCTAAGGCAAAGCTGCCAGAAATTAAATCCAAAAGATTAAAAACCCAAAAACCCAAAATTACAGAAAAACACTTAACACTTTCGCGATGAATGCGAACTTCTAAATGCACAGACATGTTCACTGGTCTAATCACATAATGCAACTGAGTTCGGATTTGCTAATCACCGAAAGGTTTTAATATAAAACAACTAAATAAGGATACGTCGATCATACAGGAGCGACATTGGCAAAATATGAACAACTGGATCACTAACTCCATAAGCCACTACCAGGGATATAATTCCTGCACACTAAAACACACGATCAAGTGCAATGACAAATAATATCATAGCCGAAGCAACATGTATTAAAATACCTATTTAATCCATTTACATCACTCACATTCACAGAAAGCGTGAAGATACAAGAATGAAGTAAATAACCATAGCATAGAATCCATCTCATAACATAGTCAACAAATAGGTCTAATACATCATATAACCAGATAATCAGTTATCATAGATCTACTATCATCTCAAAATAACATCAACATGCAAATATGATAAACTAAACAACATAGTAACAAAGCATCTATGGTACGAAAATCAAGGTATAACATTCAACCCTCAGGTCATCTCAAGGTACATATATCAAAAGAGTATCAAGTATCTCTCGAATCAAAAATAGACAAGGTACAGACTGCAAACACGAGAGGCACTACAACCATCTCTAGAATCATCCCACCTAGAAAATATTCTATCACATCATTATGCATTTTCAATTCAATTAAGTCTAATGAAATCATGAACATTATCATCATGATATAATCATAAAAAGTAAGGTAAATAACCATAATCATCAAATATATAAGTAAATGAAGATGCATTGATAATAATGTCATCATCAATGAATAAGCCAATCATAATGTAAAAGCATCACATCCTAAACTATCAATCCCTATCAATATAGTCTAAATTCATAAAACCTAGATATAATCTATCAAGTACTAAGTCTATAGTGAATATGTATCAGATGCTATGATGGCTCAAGGTGGGGCCTCACACCACATAATTGTTGAACCCTTGGTATTTGATTTTTGATTATTGTCATTGATGTCAATAATGTAATTATAATGAGCATATGGTATGTTTAACATCATGTAATTATCTTATTTGATGTCCTTCAATATTGTTCAAAACATATTCAAGAAAAACACTTAAGTGTTATACAATTAACACTTAATGTTCACTTTGGTGTAGAAAATGGATATTAAAAAATAGTTTTGGTCTATGAGAAAGTTGACAGAATTTTTTATTAGTTAGACCCCAACTATCATATCCTTTTGGAAAAGTCTTCGAGTTATCTAAAATGGGTCTTTGTTAGTTTTTGCATAACACATGTATGGAAAGAGAAAAAGTTTGTTTATCAGAAACAGTTGCTAGATTGTTATGAGAGTTTTAACAATTTTGAGTGGTTTTGGTCTAATAGAAAATTGGGATATGTACCTACTATTGGAAATATGATTGAAAAGATCATTACTGAAGAAGAGAGATTGTTTGCAAAGAGGGATATTGTTGATAAAGAATGTTTTCAATCATTGTTTTGTCACTCATGTCAAACCTGCTATTTGTTGGAATGACAATTGCTTATAAGATCCAAGTATTATCACTTAGTTGATTGATGAAGAGGATTTAATCAATAAGATGTAACAAAAGCACCTAAGAGAAAGGTTGAGTTATGGTTTTGTAATGAAGTACAAGGATCAATTAAGACAATGACAAAATGATGTATAGATAGTATACTTGAAGATACAGACGTTGGTTGCACTTAGAAACTTTAGAAGGAAAAGTTGTGACAAAGTTTTTTGTAAAGCTTGACTAATTTCATTAGTGGGTGCCGAGCAAGCTAGTTCATGTCAAGCAGATTTTCAATTAGTACCGAGCAAATGCAAAATCTAACGTGTGCCAAGTGAAATAGAAGGAGCCAAGCAAGTTCAGGTGCTAAGCACAGTGATAGGTGCCGAACATCAAAAAAACTTAGTTGATGTCGAGTGAACCTACAATAGGTGCCAAGCATCAGTAAAACGTAATTGGTGTTGAGTAACACAGTATGTGTCGAGCATCAGAATATCAATAGTGCCAAGCTGCTACATTATTGGAAAAGTCAAATATTTTCCAGATTTGAGTTGATAAAGTTTGTTACCTTGAATTTTGTGAACTAGATGGAGGATAAGGATGATGAGCTCGAGGCACAAAATTTTAGGTAAACCATTTTTTGGGAAATTCAGGAGGATTCTTCATGATGTCTCTAGAAGGAACAAGATATGGGGTAGATTCATTAAAACCTACCTAATCCATTCGATTTGAAATTAAAAACGAGAAGATTAAGAGTGGGAAAAGTATTCCAAACTTCTATTTAAGGAGTTACATGTCAAGAAGCAAGAGTTGTTGAGGAGCCAAGTTGTGAAGTTGTTGGGTTGAAGGGTGTCAAGGAGAAGGCATTGAGAGGGAAGAATAGAGCACACAGACTCTACTTTGATAAGTGGCCATTTAAGAGATTGAACAGGTATATCGACATGGAAACTCGAGGAGACGAAGCTTAAAAGGAGGACAAGTTGTCAAAGCTACAAAGACTAAAAGTCAAGTAAATTTGAGAGCTAAACTGAGATCTGAAATCTACAAGTTAAGTTGTGAATTGTATCATGTCAAAAGCCCTTGTTGTTACTCTCTAACAATTGTATCAGTTAGGGTTTAATCCTATGGACTTAGGTTGGTTTAACAACCATTTGTAAATCATTTCACAAGGTGGAATTCCAAGTGAATGTTCTAAAGTCCTCTAACCAGACCCACTTCTAATAGGGTGGTTAAATCCTTTAACCAAGTCACATTTAGCAATGTATTGTAGCTTTTAACAGGGTAGGCCTTTCATAGGGCATCACTTCAGAAGAGTGAGAATTGAGTAGCATGTTACTGGTGGTTTTTCCCAAATTGGATTTTCTCGTAAATCACTATGTTATGTGTTGATATTTCATGTGTTATTATTGCATGCTGATTTTCAGTAACTTGCTAAGTAAGAAAGTTTAATCTTGGATGCATGAACAGTTTAATGGGCTCACTATACTAAGTGAAAAAGTTTTATCAGGATATTTGGACCTTGAATAACTGATTCACCCCCCCTCTTAATTATTCTAAAGCATTTCTAACAATTTCTATCAGAGCCATCTATTGATTTAGTTTAAAGGTACTAGAAGTAGGAAGATCAAGATGTCCAAGAGAGAAGTTTCCCAGCTCAACAGAGATAACTTCATTGCATGGCAAAGTCTAATGAAGCTGCACCTTGGATCAATAATTGATCATGCATAGACCTCAATTGAAGTAGAACATGTTAATCCAAATGTACCCATTGTAGAAGACATGAAGAAAAAGGAGCACAATCAGACAATGCTGGAGATTGTCTCTACCCTCAATTATGTTTAATTTGATGATATCAATGGATGTGACTCTACATTCAAAATGTGGAAAGCCTTGACTGATATTTATGAAGGAGATTAGATTGTTCAAAGAGCAAAAAGAGAAAGCCTCAGAGTAAATTTTGATGACATAAAAATGGAGGAAGGTGAGAATGTTGCTCAATATGCCTCTAGAATGAAAAAAGTAGTAAGTGCAATAAGAAGTCTGGGTGGTCATTTAGAAGATGATATTGTTAATAGAAAATTCTTAAGAACCTTGCTCCCCATCTATGCTATTAGGGTTTTTGCCATACAAGAGTTAAGATGTATACCAAGAAACACACTAACTTTTGAAGGAATAGTAGGAAGAATCATTGCATTTGAGTTGTCCAAATTTGATAACTATAGACCTAAGAATCTTGAATCTACTTTCAAGGCCAAGATATCATTGAAAGATATTGAGGAGGTGAAACCAAAGAAGAAGAAGAAGAAGAAGGCAAAATATGCATCTATTGATAGCAACACAGATGAAGAAGATGTGGAACAATTGGAAGCACTACTGGCTAGAAGATTTCACAGAGGCAAGGGAAAATTTAAAAGTAAGCTTCCTATCATATGTTTTAATTGCAATGAAGTAGGACATATTATTGCAAGATGCACTTAGAAGAAGAACTACAGAGAAGGCAACAAGAACAAGAACATAAGAGAAGATGACAACAAAGATTACAAAGACAAAGGCAAAAAGTGCTACATTGTTGAAGAAAAAGATTATGATGAAAATGATGATGAGGCAATCTATGTAACCATGAAGGATGAGTTAGATGAAGATGAGCCAACAACACTAGTAACCTGTGTGAACAAAAATGACAAGTGGATCATAAGCAGTGGATGCTCACATCACATGATAGGAAACAAAAGTAATCTTATTACCTTTACTCAATATGATGGAAATAGTGTTAGATTTGGAAATGATGCTCCATGTCTAATAAAAAGAAAAGGTTTTATTAAACTTACAAAAAAAAATTCATGTGATAATGCATACTATGTTGAAGGTTTAAACTACAATCTATTGAGTGTGTCACAATTAGGCAATATAGGTTGCAAAGTAGAGTTTGAAAACAAAACTGCCAAAATCTATGACACTAATGAAAATCTGATAGAAAAAGGAGACCAAACTAGGAGTAATCTGTTTTACCTAGATATGGAAGATGCAACCTATCATATTGTAAAACATGATGATGTGTGGCTATGGCATAAAAGGCTAGGTTATGTCAACCTTGATAATATGATTAGTATCAACAAAATGAAGAAAGTCAGAGGTTTGCCTAAACTGAAAAAGCCTGAAAATACAATGTGCAAACAATGTCAGCTAGGGAAGATGACCAAGTCAAGTTTCAAAAGCAAAACCTACACTTCCAAAGAAGTATTAGAGCTACCCTATACATATTTATGTAGCCCAATAGAAGTGCAAAGCTACCAAGGAGACAAATACATAATGTTGTTTGTTGATGACTACTCTAGGATGATGACTGCCATATTCTTAAAACAAAAATTTGATGCATTTCAAATGTTTAAGTGGTATTTGGTCAGGATTGAGAAAGAAACTAGAAAGAGACTGAAGTGCCTAAAATCAGACAGAGGAGGAGAGTTCACATCAAAAGAATTTGAGACATTTTGCAATGACAAAGGAATTAAAAGACAAACATCAGCACCAAGAACTCCCCCATGGAATGACATTGTAGAAAGAAGGAATAGATCAGTGATAGAGTATGCCAGAACATTAATGATGGAGAAAAATGTTGCACTAGAGTACTAGAGAGAAGCTGTAAGTACTACTGTCTACACCCTAAATCAAGTACAAGTCAAGAAAGGTACAAATGCAACACCTTTTGAATTATAGTATGGTCACTCACCCAATGTAAAACATTTCAAAGTATTTGGTTGTAAATGCTATATTCTTAAAGATACTAGAAATGGAAAGTGTGATGCAAAGAGTGATGAAGGCATATTCCTTGGATACTCCACTAGAAGCAAAGCACATAAGTGTTTGAATACTAACCCTAACAAGATTGTGGAAAGTGCAAATGTAAATTTTAGTGAGCATGCAGAAGTTCAAGTTGATGAATCCAAGAAACTAGAGGAGTACATATCCTTTGTATATTTCTATGAAGGAATACCTATTGAATAAGAAGCTGCCAATCAAGTTGGAAATCAGCAACAAGTTTCAGTATCGGTCGAGTCACAACCAATGAATATCGAGCAGCATTTAGAAGTTGAGTTACAGAATGAAGATAATGCACATTTTGATTTTGAAATTAGTTCACAAGAGAGAGATGATGAAATACTAGAAAGAGATGTGCATAGTGACTCTAAAGCTGAAAGATCAAACATGGAAAGAAGGACAGAACCAAGACTATCTAAGTATGTGAGAAGACATCACCATGTAGAATAAATCATTGGAGACAAGGAAGCTAGACTAATGACAAGGAATAGACTAAAAAATGAATCATGTCTACTGAGCAAGATTGAGCCCAAAATAGTGAAAGATGCACTGCAAGATGATAACTGGCATAAAGCTATGGAAGAAGAGATAGATTAGATAGAGAAGAACAAACCCTGGACCCTAGTTCCAAGACCAGCTAATACGAATTTGATTGGTACCAAGTGGGTTTTTAGGAATAAGCTACATGAGAATGGTGAGATCACAAGAAATAAAGTCAGACTAGTCTACAAAGGTTATGCACAAGAAGGACTAGACTATGGGGAAACATTTTCCCCTATCGCGAGGATGGAAGGAGTAAGAACACTACTTGCACATGCTGCCTACAAAGGTTTCAAAGTCTACTAAATGGATGTAAAGTTTGTTTTTCTAAATGATATACTGGAAGAGGAAGTCTACATAGAACAACCAGAGGGATTTGCTAATGACAACAATAAGGATATAGTTTGTAAACTACATAAAGCACTCTATGGTTTGAAGCAAGCACCTGGAGCATGGTATGAGAGACTTCACAAATATCTAATGAAGATTGGATTTGAGAGAACAAATGACAACAACAACCTATAGATCAAGGTAGAAAAAGGTAAGGACATTTCGATATTTGAGATCTTTGTTGATGACATAATATTTGGAGGAAAAGATACCCTATGCAAGGATTTTTTCGATCGAATGAAACATGAGTTTGAGATGAAAATATTTGGAGGAATCAAATTCTTTGTTGGATTACAAGTACATCAACTAAAACATGGCATATTTGTGACCCAATCAAAATACATCAAGGAGATACTCAAAACTTTTGGCCTAGAAGATTCAAAACCAATAAGTACACCAATGGTAATAGGACATAAGTTATCTAAGAATGATGAGTCAGCTGAAGTAAATTAGACAATGTATAGATCAATGATTGGAAAGTTGCAATATGTTGTGCATAGTAGACCAGACATTGCATTAGTTGTTGGAATAGTGGCTAGATTTTCTACAAACCCAAGAGAAAATCATCTTATGGCACTAAAAAGAATATTAAGGTACCTAAAAGGAAAAAATGACTTTGACCTATATTACAAAAAGAGTGAAAAGTTTGAGTTGAAAGCCTACACTAATGCAAACTAGGGAGGTAATATTGATGATAGAAAAAGCACCAGTGGAGGAGCACTTTCTTAGGTAAAAGATTAGTCACTTGGACTAACAAAAAGCAAAGTTGTACCTCACAATCCATAGCAGAAGCTGAGTATGTTGCTACTACTATCAACTGCACCAATATTGTGTGGATCAAACATTTGTTGCAAAGTATGAAGGAAGGGGTGACTAAACCTATGATACTTTATTGTGATAACACAAGTACCATCAATATATCAAAGAATCTTGTGATGCATGCTAAAACAAAGCATATTGCAATTAAGTATCACTATGTAAGAGAATTGGTAGAAGACAAGCAAGTGAGAATGGAATATGTTAGTTCAAAGAAACAAATTGCTAACATCTTCACAAAAGCACTACGTAAAGATGCATTTGAATATCTTAGAAGTAAGTTAGGGGTGGTACCCCTATCCAAGGCCGTTTGAGAAACAACAAGATTTCCCTACATCAAATGAGTTGATTGTTGAAATGTTATAAACTAATGTAGAGGATACTTACTTTAGGTTTTTTCCTAAAGTAATCAAAGTACTAAAATTTCAAACAAGTCACAAGCAAGGTGACAGAGGGAGGAAATAGGAGTTCATGCAAATGCTATACTTGCATGGTAAGATGTTGGAATAACGTATCTTTGGCATTGTTGTCAAAGAGGGAGAAGTAACATAAACTGATCAAATCTACTAGAGAAAATAGACAAATGGAGAAGTAGTTAAACTGATCAAAAGAAAGAGATGTTACCAGAATAGCAAAAATCGATCAATGCTTACAAAGGGAGAAATAAAATGTAAGAGGAAGAAATAGCAGCTAAGAGGAAGAGTAAGACTGAGTTGTAGAAAAGGAGTCATACATAAACTGATTAGACATGTAGAGGGAGAAGCAGAAGCAAAGATATCAAGATAGCAGATCAGAGAGGGAGTAGAATGAAATGAGAAGACAATGTATCAACAAAGAAGGAGATATGAAATCTGATGACAAATAGCAATGGTAACAAAATTTCTTTTTGGCATTTGACTTACTATTTAACATAGTTAGCATTTTGATAAGTTGGTTGATCAGTTTGGTTTTCCATCAATGCTAAAGAGAGAGATTGTTGGAAATATGATTAAAAAGATCATTACTAAAGAAAAGAGATTGTTTGCAAAGAGGGAGATTGTTGATAAAAAATGTTTTCAATCATTGTTTTGTCACTGATGTCAAACTTTCTATTTGTTGGAATGACAATTTCTTATAAGATCCAAGTACTATCACTTAGTTGATTGATGAAGAGAATTTAATCAATAAGATGTAACAAAAGCACCTAAGGGAAAGGTTGAGGTATAGTTTTGTAATGAAGTACAAGGATCAATTAAGACAATGATAAAATGATGTATTGATAGTATACTTGAAGATACAAATGTTGGCTACACTTAGAAAATTTAGAAGGAAAAGTTGTAACAAAGTTGTTTGTAAAGCTTGACTAAGTTCATTAGTGGGTGCCAAGTAAGCTAGTTCATGCCAAGCAAATTTTTAGTTAGTGTCGAGCAAATGAAAAATCTAGTGTGTGCCAAGTGAAACAGAAAGAGTCAAGCAAGTTAAGGTGCCAAGAAAAGTGATAGGTGTCGAGCATCAGAAAAACTTAGATGATGTTGAGTGAACCCACAGTAGGTGTCGAGCATCAATAAAATGTATTTGGTGCTGAGTAACATAGTATCTGTTGAGCATCAAAATTTTAGTAGTGCCACCTTGCTGCATTATTGGAAAAGTCAAAGATTTGCTAGATCTGAGCTGCCAAAGTTTGTTACCTTGAATTTTGTGAACCACATGGAGGATAAGGATGATGAACTGGAGGTACAGAATTTTAGGTAAACCATTTTTTGGTGAATTCAGGAGGATTCTTCATGATGTCTGTAGAAGGAACAAGATATGGGGTAGATTCATTGAATCCTACCTAATCCATTCAATCTAAAATTAAAAACAGTAAGATTAAGAGTGGGAAAAGTATTTCAGACTTCTATTTAAGGAGTTACAGGTCAAGAAGCAAGAGTTTTTGAGGAGCCAAGTTGCGAAGTTGTTGTGTTGAAGGGTGTCAAGGAGAAGGCATTGAGAGGGAAGAACATAGCATAGAGACTCTACTTCAATAAGTGGCCATATAAGAGATTGCACCAGTACATCAAGCATGGAGACTCGAGGAGATGAAGCTTAAAAGGAGGACAAGCTGTCAAAGCTGCAAAGATTGAAAACCAAGAAAATTTGAGAGCTAAACTGAGATATGAAATGTGCAAATTATTTGTGAATTGTATCAGGTCAAAAGTCCTTGTTGTTATTCTCTAACAATTGTATCAGTTAGGGTAAAATCCTATGGACTTAGGTTGGTTTAATAGTCATTTGTAAATCCTTTAACAGAGTGGCATTCCAAGTGAATGTTCTAAAATCCTCTAACTAGGCCCACTTCTAATAGGGTGGTTAAATCCTTTAACCAGGTCACATTTAACAGTGTGTTGTAGCCTTTAACAAGGCAGGCCTTTCACAAGGCATCACTTCAGAAGAGTGAGAATTGAGTAGCATGTTATTGGTGGTTTTTCCCAAATTGAGTTTTTACATTAATCATTGTGTTATGTGTTGATCTTTCATGTGTTATTCTTGCATGTTGATTTTTAGTAACTTGCAAAGTAGGAAAGTTTAAGCTTGGATGCATAAACAGTTTAATGGGCTTACTACACTTAGTGAAAAAGTTTTATTAGAATATTTGAACCTTGAATAACTGATTCAACACCCCCCTCCCTCCTCTCAGTTATTATAAAGCATTTCTAACACCTACCTCCAAAATTTTGACTTTCTTGGCTTATAAGTAGAGGATACATTCCTCTAAAACATCTAATAAGTGGTTTTGACAGAAGTTGAAAAATTTGTGTGGAATTCCTTGTAGACCGAACAATTTGCAGGCAAATTTTTAATAGCAAAGAAGAGGGTAATATTTTATGTTTCTATTTTCATATTTGTGATTTGATTTTCATTGAAAAAGTTTATCAGAGGTAGAAGAAGGGTTATATATTGCTTCTTCATTCATTCATATTAGTATTTGATTAGATCTTTTAATGGAAAAAAGAAAATATATTTGGATATTGAATCTTTTGAGGAGAATAGAAGTATATCCTGCATTATGTTTTCAACAAGAAGTTGAAGCTAGTGATTCATGACTTGTGTTGTAACAGAGATGATCCTCTGATTTTATATCTCATTTTTTCATTTTGGAAGTTGGTGCTTCTTGTATTCATGAAGTTGGTGCTTCAGGTGTAAGGGATTGGTGTTCCTTGAAATTGGTGTTTTTAAAACAGGGTGTTGGTGCTTCCCAAAGTTGTAGCTCTAAAAGATTTTCCCAAGAGGCCAATAAAGTTTTAGATTCAAAGTGGTTTTTTACCCTAAGGGGTTTTTCATGTTAAAATATTGTGTCACTTTGTTATTCATTAGCTATCTTGCTCATGTGTTAAATGTTATAACTTGTAATTGTTTCAAGTTTTGAAAAGTATTTTAAACCACTGATTCACCCCCCTTCTTAGTGGTGTTTCTATTCCAACAAGTGGTATTAGAGAAAGTTTCCCTACATCAAGTTTAACAACTTTGGGTAGATTTTGGTTGAGTGGAATACTTACCTTTTATGGCTCAAGATAGTTCTTCAAAGGTCCCTATTTTTGATGGATCGGATTATGTTTTGTGGGAATTAATGATGCAAACATATTCATTATCAATTAATGTTGATGTTTGGGCTTCAATTGCTAATGGTTATAAAGTTCCTAATACTTTATGTACAGATCCTAATGAAAAGAGGAAGTATGAAGTTGATATGAAAGCTAAATTTTCTATACTTAACAATTTATCTAAAGATGTTTTTGTTAAGGAAATGCAATGCAATTCTTCTAAAGAAGTACAAAACAAATTGAAAAACACATATCATGGTAATGATAGAGTTAAAGAAGCCAAGATACAACATTTGAAAGCAAGATTTGAAGACCTTAAGATGGGTAATGATGAAAAGGTAGAATATTATCTCCTTAAGATAGATGAAACTGTAAATGGCATAAGAGGACTTGGTGAAAAAATTGATGATATTGATGTTGTAAAGAAATTTTTGAGATATCTTCATGATAAATTTGATTCTAAGATATGTTCTATAGAAGAAACTAGATATATTAACAAGTATACAATGGAAGATATTCATGGGGCACTTGTAGCTTATGAAATGAGAAACTTTGGCAAGCAAGAATCCACAAGCAAAGAAGCAACATTTAAGGTGGAGAAGAAAGTGAAGCCTCTTCAGAGTCAGAAGATCTTGATGTTCTTGAAGTGCATTTATCAAAGAAATTAAAGAAAGGAGCATGTAAATACAAAGGTAAACTTCCTTTCAAATTCTTTAATTGTGGTAAAATAAGACACTTTGCATCTAAATGTCCTTATAATAGTCATGATGAAGTAGATGATGAGAAAGAGAAATCAAGTAAAAAGAAATTCTATAACAAAAAGAAGTACTTTAAGAAGAAGAAGAGTTTGATTGTTGGTGTATCAGATAGTGAATCTAGTAGTTTTCAATGTGATGAAAATGAAGTTATATTCATGGCTACATAAACTACTTATCAAGAATTAGAGAGTGATGATGATGTTGAACTTGTTGAAGTTGATTTAGAATGTGAATTTCTTTATGCACTCAAAAAGATCAAGGAATTTAAGTGTTCAAGAAAATCAATTCTTAAAGGAAAAAGAGAACTTTGAAAAAGAAACTAAGGAATTAAATCAACAAGTTATAGAATTGAAATTACAAGTTTAGGAACAAAAGAGAATTGTCTTTGTGCTAAGGAAGAGTTAAGTTTTAAAGATCAAGAATGTTCAAGGTTAATGAATGAAGTAGTATCATATAGAAGAAAGTTATAAAAATATGAGAAAACTACTTTGGATTATATGTTAAGGAAACAAATAAGAACTGATGATCTAACATGAATTTTTTTTGAACTTGGACACTATTCTAGTGACAAGAAAGATAAATCTTCATTAGAGATATTTAAATATGAAAGTAAGGATACAAAATAGAATGCTACCACTTCAAATACAGGTGAAAATGCAGATTTTAATCAGATTTCTAATAATAAAAATCAAGTTATTTCAAGCACTTCATTCATGGGTAAAAGATACTCAAACATGTTCACTTCTTTCTTTGATGGGTATTGCTTCATGTGTCATCAATATGGACATATAATAAGTAATTAATTATACATGTCAAGGAGGTATTCAAAGTTTCATTTTGGTTATTCCTTTCCTAAGATGAATGGTCTAAGATGTTACAAAATGCAATCACTTTGGTCATGTTATGTGTAATTGCAAAACTAAGTCAATTCAGAATTATCAATCTTATGCTAGTCTACAAGTTGATAAAGAATTTGATACTAAAGTGATTAAGATACGAATGCCTAAGATTAATAAGTTTGTGTTTTTCTAAATGGCTCTACATTCTGAAGAAAAGGACTTGTGGATAATTGATAGTGGTTGTTCTAGACACATGACAGGAGATAAAATGAAGTTTGACAAATTGATTAACTACAAAGGTGGCAATGTTAGTTTTGGTGATGATTCTTCAAGGCAAATTAAAGGTTTGGGTTCTTTGATGCTTAGTGACAAAATGTCCATTCATGATGTGTATTATGTTGATGGATTAAAGTACAATCTTCTAAGTGTTAGTCAAATTTGTGATCATGGATATGAAGTTGTTTTTAATGACCATGGTTGTCAAATCAAATTAAAATCTGGACAATTGGTTGCATCAGGTAAAAGATCTAAAGGGAATGTATACAATTTAAAAGATCTCACAAATACTAACAATCATGAAGATGTTTTTCATATGGAACAGGTGAATGAAAGTCAGTTATGGCACAAAAGGCTTGGTCACCTAAATTTTAACAACTTGGTAAAAGTTAGTAAGCATCAGAAAGGAAGAGGTATGTCATGTATAAGTAAGCCCAAGAATGGTATTTGTGAAGGGTGTCAACATGGTATACAAACAAAGGCATCGTTTCCTTCAAAAGAATATTTTGCTTGAAAACCATTTCAATTAGTACATATTGATTTATGTGGTCCTACAAGGGAAATGTTGTTAAATGGTGAAAAGTACTTCATGCTTTTTATAGATGATTATAGAAGAATGACATGGGTAACATTCTTAAAGCATAAATTAGAGGCATTTAACAAGTTTAAGATTTTCAGGATAATGGTTGAAAATGAGTTAGACATGAAGATTAAATGCTTACGATCAGATAAAGGTGGTGAGTTTACTTTAGATGAATTTGTTGATTATTGTGAAAAATGTGGCATCAAAAGACAATATGCAGCATCTAGGACACCTCAACAAAATGGAGTTGTTGAGAGAAAGAACCGAACAGTGAAAGAAATGGCAAGGACTATGTTAGATGAATCTAAAGTACCAAACAGGTATTGGAAAGAAGCAGTTCGCACAATAGTATATATTTTAAACAGGGCACAACTAAGGGTAAAAACTAAGTACACTCCTTATGAGTTATGGTATGAAAATTCTGCTTCTGTTAAGCATTTAAAAAATTTTGGAAGTAGATGCTTCATTAAGAATTTTGATGATAAAAAAGAAGCTTTGATTTAAGATATGATAAAGGAATGTTTTTAGAATATTCTTCTCAAAGTAAAGCTTACAAATGTTTTAATAAAAGGTTGAATAAACTTGTTGAAAGTGTACATGTGAAAGTGGATGAAGTTGTGCAAGATAAAAAGGAAATAAGAATGGATAATACTTTCCTACAAGACAATGATAAAGAGTTGAAAGAAGTAGATAATAAAGTTGATGAAGGTGAAGAAGAGATAAAAGATCAAATAGAAACACCATAACCCATAGGTACAAAGGCTAGAGGAACAAGATTGAAGAAATATCATCCTCAAGAACAAATTATAGGGGATAAACATGCATGTTTTCAAACAAGAACAATAACTACATCTAGTGAATGTGCTAATCTTTGTTTGTTATCTCAAATTGAACCTAAATCATATGAAGAAGCTAGTGTGGATGAGTTTTGGGTTAATGTTATGAAAGAGGAACTAAGTTGAATTGAAAAGAATAAAACTTGGGAATTAGTGCCTAGACCTGAAGATAAAAATGTAATAGGTGTTAAATGGGTCTTGAGAAATAAACTTGATGAAAATGGAAAGATGTCAAGGAACGAGGCTAGATTGGTTAGTAAGGGTTATGCACAAATACAAGGTGTCGAATTTGATGAAACTTTTGCACCAATTGCTAGAATTGAAGCAATTAGAATATTTCTTGCATATTTAGCTTTCAAGGGCTTTAAAAATGTACAAAATGGATGTTAAAATGACATTTCTTAATGGTTATCTTTATGAAGAGGTTTATATGGATCGACTTGAAGGATTTGAAAACAAAGATTATCCTAATCATGTTTACGTGCTAAAAAAGGCTCTTTATGGTTTGAAACAAGCTCTGAGGGCTTGTTATTCTAGGTTGGATCAATCTATTATCAAAAATGGCTTCAGAAGGGGTGGTGTTGATAGTAACTTGTACATATGTGGTACATGTAATGATATTCTCATTGTTCTTGCATATGTAGATGATATAGTATTTGGATCCAATGATGATGCTTTAAGTCAAGGTTTTTCAAAGCTTATGCAATCTGAATTTGAAATATCCATGCTTAGGGAACTATCCTATTTTCTTGAGTTGCAAATTTCATAGTTGGAAAATGGTATATTCTTATCGCAAACTAGGTATGCAAAAGAAATGTTATATAAATTTCATATGGAAGATTGTAAGCCTATGAGAACACCAATGATAACAAGATGTAAACTTACTAAAAATGATGATTCTCCTAATGTTGAACAAACTACTTATAGATCCATGATTGGTAGTTTACTATATCTCGCAACTTCAAGGCCTGATATCATGCATGTTGTATGTTTGGTTGCAAGATTTCAATCTTCACCTAAAGAATCTCATGTTATGGCAATTAAAAGAATTTTTAGATATATTCAAGGTACTTTGGATTATGGGATTTGGTATCCTAAACATGATGATTTCAAATTTGTTGCTTATATTGACTCAAATTGGGCAGGTTGTCTAGATGAAAGAAAAAGTACTTCAGGAGTAGCATTTTTCTTGGGTAACAAGCTAGTGTGTTCGCATAGTAAGAAGCAAGAATCTACTACACTTTCTACTACAGACATTGAATATATAGCCACATGTTCTTGTTGTCAACAGGTTCTTTAGATATTTCAAACTTTATCAGATATGAAAGCAATAGTGTCTAAACCAATTCCTATCTATTGTGATAATCAAAGTGCAATCAATATTTCTAAGAATCCAGTTATGCATTCATGCACCAAGCACATTGATGTTTGTTATCATTTCATAAGAGAACATGTCTTCAATGGTAGTGTTGAATTAGAATTTGTTCCTCCTTGAGATCAGTCGGCTAACATATTTACAAAACATCTCTCAAGAGTCATATTTGAAGGGTTAAGAACAAGATTGGGGGTTTTATCTCTCTCTTCTCTTGCATAAGTTCATAAATGAGTGATAGGTTTTAGGAGGAGCATATTTTTCTTATCTTTTTATTGCACTAAAACCTTGGTATATCTCCTTTGTCATTGGTGTCAAAGGGGGAGAAAAATGAAGATGAAGATGTCTACATGATGGATATACAGGTATAGGTACACATGGATATAGAGGTACATATATAGGATATACAGGTGCACATGGATATATAGGTGGAAGTTAGTATTGACATTAATGCCAAAGGGGGAGTATGTTGAACCCTTAGTATTTGGTTGGAGTATGTTGAACCCTTGGTATTTGGTCTTTGATTGTTGTCATTGATGTCAATAATGTAATTATAATGAGCATATGGTATGCTTAACATCATGTAATTATCTTATTTGATGTCTTTCAATATTGTTCAAAACATATTCAAGAAAAAAACTTAAGTGTTATAAAATTAACACTTAATGTTCAAATTGGTTTAGAAAACAAATATAAAAACATAGTTTTGGTCTATTAGAAATTCAACAGGGTTTTTTATTAGTTAGACCCCAACTATAATACTTTTTTGGAAAGGTCTTTGAGTTATCTAAAATGGGTCTTTGTTAGTTTTTGCATACCACATGTATGGAAAGAGAAAAGGTTTGTTTATCATAAATAGTTGCCAAATTGTTATGATAGTTTTGAGCGGTTTTGGTCTAATGGAAATTTGGGGTATATACCAACCTCTAAAATTTTGACTTTCTTGGTTTATAAGTAGAGGATACATTCCTCTAAAACATCCAATAAGTGGCTTTGACGGAAGTTGCAGGATTTGTGTGGAATTCCTTGTTTTTAACAACAAAGAAGGTAATGTTTTATGTTTCTATTTTCATATTTGTGATTTGATTTTCATTGCAGAAATTTATCAAAGATAGAAGAAGGGTTATATATTGCTTCTTTATTTATTCATATCAATATTTGATCAAATCTTTTAATGGAAAAAGAAAATATACGTGGATATTGGATGTTTTGAGGAGAATAGAAGTATATCCTGCATTATGTTTTCAACAAGATGTTGAAACTAGTGATTTATGATTTGTGTTGTAATAGAGATGATCCTCTAATTTTATATCTCATTTTTTCATTTTGGAAGTTGGTGCTTCTTGTATTCGTAAAGTTGGTGCTTTAGGTGTAAGGGATTGGTGTTCCTTGATATTGGTGTTTCTAAAACAAAGTGTTGGTGCTTCCTAGAGTCATAGCTCTAAAAGATTTTCCCAAGAGGCCAATAAAGTTTTAGATTCAAAGCAGTTTTTTAACCTATGGGGTTTTCCACGTTAAAATATTGTGTTACTTTGTTATTCATTAACTATCTTGCTCATGTGTTAAATTTTATAACTTGTAATTGTTTCAAGTTTTGAAAAGTATTTTAAACCCGTGCCCGCCCCTCCCTACGATGTTTGTATTCCAACAATAATATCCTCTCAATTAACCATCATGAAATCACTTAAATATTCAACTATCATAAGGAGACAAGACATAATAGAATTGAGTGTATAGTGCATAAAAATGCTTAAATTGACTAGTCAAGATGTATGCATAACGGTGCCCATGTAAGTTTGATAACCACTTACCAGAGAAAAGTACTACATCCTATGTTTCCAATTTAGTCTAAATCACAAACACCAACATAGTAATTTGAAGTCTTACAATAATCTTACCATGTGAACACTTCTTAGTCTAATACTAATTTCATCTATAATTCCTAATGAGTCTTATGAAGGTTAAAAAATTGAATAATTCTACCATAATGATCATCTAAATCAATTGTCCCTTACAAAAATACGATATAGCATAAAATCATCAACAAGGGTTCTACACTTATACATGGACCTATCAAGCTTTTGATCATTAAGGTCTAAACTTATCAATCTGGTGTTATCAAATAGGAGATCTAATCATGAAATAAATGAAAAGCTATATCCATTTCAAAAAGGTTCACCACCTTCAATCAATGAAGGGAATGACATATCAAAATCCTAGAAATCCTCTTAATGTAATACATTAATTTTTCACATGGAGAATAGTATGTGATTCTCCACAATATTCTCAAGGAAAGTCATCAAAACATTGCATCTCGCATACTTAACCTATCTAACCTTCTAAGAGGTGACACATACATAAAACTAGGGTTTATTAAGTGCATAAGGATCAATTTAAGAACATAAAGAGATTGTGTCTACTATATTGATCTAAATGTGAGAATTTTATATCGATCTGAACATATGGATCAATATTGGATTTGTAAGAACATCCGATCTGATTTGATATATTTGTGGTCTTATATGAATCCTAAGAATTACAAATATAATTGGTATTATAACGATCTGCAATATGAGTATAGATATTCCTGATCCTCGTCAGTTTTGTGTATTCGATGACCCATTTTTCTACTCAAGTGATGGCTTCATGTAATTACTAAAATTAGTTAACTTCAGCATTTAATATATTTCCATTCGAGTGGCGAATATGGTGAGGCGGTGATAATGCATGTTTGATGGTTCTAAATAGATCTTGATCATCCCATATTATATCGTTGCTGCTATGTAGAGGTTGATATATGGATTGCTATATGCAAAATGTTGTTGGCAACCTTGTAATATATTATTGTTATTTAAAGATATGGTTTTCTGCTTTATGTATATTGATGCAATTCATATTTGATGTAATGGAGAATTGTCTTCTCAATTTCACTCCCTTATGAAGATGCCATAGAAAATCGACATGATGTCTTTATAGATAAGATGATTTTCTGAAATATATGATATCACTACCTGGCCCAAACTGTTATATTGATGCATGAATTGATATTCTGTATGTATGATGTTTTTTTCTGATTTCTTAATTAAATATATACTTTGGAATTCCTTTTCAGAAATAACAAGTAGACAAGAAACAATATTGCAAAATGACACACTTCCAGAATTTTGTAGAATTTACTCACTAAGGGAAGACAACAAATAATTATAACTTCACAAATTAACTCAATTTTCCAACAACAATGAACCTGATTGTGATTAGGGATGTTGCTGATATAATTAACCTGAAAACGTGGGACTCCAAGAATCGTGAGACACAACTTGAAGAGATTCGTTGCCCTTCCAACTCTGAAATGGCTGCCCAACTAACATGAATGTACCACCCATCTGATAAATGTTTGTCCAAGCATAGACGTGTCCCAACAATTGATGAATAAGGGAAGACAACAAATAATTATAACTTCACAAATTAACTCAATTTTCCAACCACAATGAACCTGATTGTGATTAGGGATGTTGCTGATATAATTAACCTGAAAACGTGGGACTCCAAGAATCGTGAGACACAACTTGAAGAGATTCGTTGCCCTTCCAACTCTGAAATGGCTGCCCAACTAACATGAATGTACCACCCATCTGATAAATGTTTGTCCAAGCATAGACGTGTCCCAACAATTGATGAATTTCGAAGACTCGATTTAATTTGCAGGCTGGTTATCACACCCAAGCCCGTCCACGTTTCCTATGGCTGACGTCCTTATACCAATGCCGAAATTGCCATGAAAGGCTAGCCGCTAATGGTATCTGCAAGCTCCCCAACTACTAATGCAAGCCGTCTATCCAAGCTGGAGGATCAGCTATCAGAATGCCTCCAACCCACGCCACAGTTACCTCAATTCAGGCTATGGCACTTAGTGATTTTCCAGAATGATATTCGCAGGTGTTAAGGATATGTCTACCCACTTGCAACACACATGACCCCCCAAGATTGCAGTTGCATTTCCAATTCTGAGTATTTGTTGATGGATAGGAGTCGGCAGCCAATGGAGTCACAATGCATACCCTTAAGCAAATTCTATGGTTCCAAATCTATGCAAATAACCTTTCACCAATCTCAATAACTCCTTATGAAATGCAGCCCCCCGTAACAGACCAGAATTAATGAAAAGGGGTCACAATCAATCCTCCCAATTGAAAACGCTAACTTCAGATTGCAGCTCTTCTTAGACACTGGTATCACAGTAGAAGAGGAGAGGGCAAATTATTTACCTCAGCATAATTTTTATACACCAACTCAAAATCCTCAGTATTATAATTCCAATCTCCCAGACACAGATAATCACAGTTAGAAGACTAACCAGTGAAGTCACTATACATCAACAATGACTTCAAACAATCTTCAGAAACTCAAAGACCCTTATACTTCAGCAAGGGCTCACAATTCAAAACTCAGAAAAAAGCCACAAAGGCACAAAAAGAAAATATATATTCAAGTGCGCCCTTCCCAATAGAATGAGCTCTCATTTATAAGCTTTCATTGACCAAAGTTTCCTTAAAACTCCACTTCAGAAATTGTAAAAAATTTTCAAAAGAACTGAACACTAGAAACTTTCCAACTCACTTTTTAAAGAAATATCTCTTAAAATCATTATTATAATAATATACCCAATGATTAATAAAAAATAAGAGCTCAAACAATTTATTACTTTATTAACTACAGGGGATGACCAACACCTGACGCCACCCACTGCACTGCCAAAAATAGCAACAGCTAAAAATAGACTTATTAAAAATAGTAAGTCCATAACTGAGACCCCCAAAACACCCTATCAGCTCACGAGGGTCACTATGATGAGCTAACTCCATCAACTGCATAATCCTGCCAAAACTGGGGACATTACAATCTTCTCAATTTCACTCCCTTGTGAAGATGCCATAGAAAATCGACGTGATGTCTTATAGATAAGATGATTTTCTGAAATATGATATCACTTCAGCTTTCATGGGAGTTTTCTTGACATCATACTTGTTGCTGATCACTTGCATGGTCCATAATGCAGAATGTCTGTCCATTGCATGCTATCATCCTTCATAGCGACAAACAAGGACCAACTGTTCGTAACTACTTGTACAAATATTGCTTCTGTTGCTAACTAACTAGATGATGTCCTATGTCTGTCACACCCGGACCAAAATGTTTCTTATGCTTGGTTTTAGGGATAGGATGGGGACATCACAGTCACACTGGTTTGAGCAATATACACTAGCTCCCTGAAATAATTTTCTGAGTATGAGTAGCTGGAAGTACTAGTTCTAATGGATCTCCCATAAAAAAGACAAGCAAAGGAATTCTACTGAAAAATTATGAGTCCAATAACCTACCAAAAACATCCAGCATTTTTCTCGATTCTATAAGGCTAGAGAGAATTTCTATAACAAGAAATAAAATGCCACTAGTGTGCATATATCTGCTAAGCCCAAGAGTGATATCTTTAATGCAATACACAGATTAATGCTTTGAAAACGAGCAATTAAATGTAAACTCAAATAATATAACTGTAGTAGTTTACCTCTGTAATTCTGTACTTCCTCATTTTGAAGAATTTGAATCATTTTTTTGCACCAACTTTATCTTGTTAAGTACTCTCATTTGCACTTTGAAACAGCTTCAGCTTTAAAACTATTATGTGAATTTTCTACTTAACCCTACAATTTACAGGCATGATCGTACAATTTACAGGCATGATTGAGCCTGCAATATTTGTTGCTTGTGGCTTGTCTATTTCTCTATCCATAGTAAGGCCCGTGTGGTGCATAAAGTAGCTACTTCCCAGTCTCAAACAATCTTGAGCTTTGAATCTGATGCTTTCATTAGCTAAACTTAGTAATAGATCCAAAGTTTAACAGCATTTCTCTATAATATTGCAACAATTACATTTTGTCCCCTCATTTTTTGATTTGGCACAGTCCATGAGGTATATGAACAAAGAAAATCATCATTTTCAAAACCCTTCTCTTGAGTTTTTTTTGCCTCTGCTAATGGATGCATAGTCATGTTAGCAACCATGGCTTCATCATTTTGTTGGAATTATTTCATTGTTTCATCTAGTGCCCTCTTTCCTATAAAACAAAAAGAGACAATGCAGTTCCTTGCTACAACCTACCGATACTAAATGGGTCTAATGCAGTGGCCACTCAATCCTTTTGATGAAGTTCATCTATGATCAAGATTTCAGATCTTAGTGGAAACTATTGATGACGAAATAAGTTCAGTGGAAAACTATGAGATTCCAAATTATGAATTCAAAATGACAAATTGTTGAAACAGACCACGAGGCAAGTATACAAGTCTAAGATACACCAAAACTGAACATCATTTAAATAAAGACGTAAAAAACACAAAGCATAAATTTCATCCAAAGAAAGAAATCTATTAAATAATCACAACCTCTAATCTCCATCTTTTCAAAGCACCAGCATACAGAGAGATCTAGATTACCATGAATATAATAACTCAATCGAAACATATGACCTCAGAAATAGACTTGAAATAAAACAATATTTATGACTATATGCAAATTTGTTTCTTACAAAAGATTGACGAACTGAGAAGCATCAATCAATATAAAAAGTATTCAAAAAGAGTCAAGCGCATAAGAGGTTATCTGTTGCTTAAGTTATTAAAACAAATCAATGCATAAATTTCTCAAGGTATTACAAAATTTGACACATCAATTCACTTCCGATAACCAGAAAAAATGTCAACAGCTTGGCAGTTTTAAATTGATTGGTTTCTCAATTATGTATTTCCTTTAAACTTAACAAAATTCCTCAATAAAATACACAAATTAATATTAAAACCAAGAGTGACAAGGATATTAACAGTGATAAGTTACAGAATATTTCCAAAATAGAAGCGGCAAACCCAGCAACTGTTGCAAAACCTTTTTCCCATTATGCTTTTTAAAACCTCATTGAAGCTAATTAGATATTTATTAGCTGACAAACAGAAGAATAATAGTCTGTTCAGTAGTTACCAAACTGGCATGCCATTGATTGTGCAAGAAAGAATGGCTCTAAAGTGTAGATCGCCTATGCTACAGGATAATGGAAAATACAATTCCATAATATACTCACAAATTACGAATGCCCTGGACTAATAAAACAAGTATAAATTCAAAATGCAGAAAAGTTATGATGAAGAACAACAACTTTTCTTCTTGATGGTAACATCTTGATCTGCCTCTGGAACAACAAGCTTTGTACCAGTTAATAAAGTTGCATTTCCAGTCCCTTGATCTTCATTTGCAATGAGTGCTTTCTTACTGATTATCCTGTATATTTCTGTCAAAACAGTAATAAATGCAGTCTCCACATTAATTGACTCAAGTGCCGAAGTTTCCAAGAAAAATAAACCTTCTCTCTGAGCAAATTCTTTTGCATCCTCTGTGGGGACTTCTCGCAAATTACCGAGGTCACATTTATTGCCTACAAGCATGATAACAATATTATTGTCAGCGTGGCCTCTAAGCTCCTCAAGCCAACGAGCCACATGATCAAATGTCTGCCGCTTAGATATGTCATAAACCAACATTGCTCCAACAGCACCTCGGTAATAAGCACTTGTAACTGCTCTGTATCTGTTGATCGTGAAAGAAGACAACAATTGAGGAAAACAATTATCAGATACTGAGACAAATCTTAGAGACTTGAGAGATCCATTGCATCACAGTTTATCTTTCAATTTCAGTTCTGCCTCTTAGTTGTTGGATTACATTTGTTACCGTTCCATTTCTTGAATTGCTTAATGTGTGTGCATGGTGATCCATAAGAAATTTTAAATAACCCACCACCTAGTTTCAATATAATCTATCTCAATAACTAAGCAAATTACCATTCACATATTATGTGATCCAAGCAATAAGTTATAACTTAGATTTGAGATCAAAATATATCTCGGTCATGACTAATGATTCAGTTTAGATATGACCTGTCAATATAAAAATTTAGATAATTGTGAAAAATAGAAATATAAAACTAAGATTAAAAGAAATGCCAGCAATAAAAATTAAACAATGGATCCAGGAAACCATAATGAAAATTATTACAATAATACAGAAAATGGGTTTTAAATTTAAAATGGGACAGGGTTGACAAACCTACCATATAGGCATTTGAACTGCAAAATAAAACCACAAGCCTTCAGGGTGATGACTTTTGGAGCAACTTTCTGGCTCCAAGGCTGAACAAAGACTAGCTAATCTGGAACCATCTAGTACTACCAGTTTTTTCTTAGGAAATAGCATGGAGACCCCACAATCAAAAGAGTGAACAGAAAGTAATCCTATTATTGCATGGAAATTCTAAACAAAAAAATTGGATTAGATCCCCGAGGCTCTAAGTGTGTCCTCTACCCACACTAAATCAAACTGACCACTGCAAACATTCCTAATAGTACTTCAATTTCTTGTTTGGTATATACAGAATATTCATAATTCTCAACAAGTTGAATAGATTCTCCAAGCTCATATATGTAGTTGACTAGATTCATCCTCTACCCAGACTAAATAAATAAGACTTCTATAAACACCCTGCACTGGTAGCCGATGAATGATTTAATGACTTACAAAACACATGTTTACTCTCCCTTGTGGAAGGCAAGGTGCTTATGAGAATACAGATAAATGTCCTCATCTAAATCTTAGGGCTCTAGTCTTCCAGATCCTTATCTCTAAATGGAAGTTTGTATGAAGCTGGCTTCATCCACTTCAGAAAAGTTAAAATGCATAAGGTAATTGCAAATTTTAATCATTTTAAGATGATCATATCTTTTCTAAATTCAATGGATTATAATTCTATTGCAACTGTATCTGAAACTCAGCAAAAAACTGGCTAGATTCTCCAGTCTATAAAGTGGAGTCCTCTAGATGCATTCTCCAGACAGACTAAATCAAACAGACCTCTTTAAACATCTTGTAACTGTAGCTATAAATAAATCCGTAATAACATAAAACGTATAATTTCTCACCCTTGTGGAAGGCAAGATACTTATGAAACCCACAAAAAAAAAACACTTAAGCTCAAGCTTGTGGCTCTAATCTTCCCGCTCTTCATCTGCCTCTACAAACATTTTGTGAAGTCTACTTCACGACTTCGGCAAAGTAAGACATATTAGGTAATTGGAAATTTTAAAACATTTCAACATGATTCTCTCATTTGTAAACTAAAAGGAATTTAATTCTATGGTCTTGGGAATCCACAACTTATCAACAAATTGAATAGATTCTTCAGGCTCTAAAGTAGTGCTTTCTAAATGAATCTATGCAAGCTAAATCAAATAGACATAAAATACCCTGATGGTAGGTGATTAATAGCTTAATGACATGAAATGTATATTTTATCACCCTTGTGAAAGGCGAGGTGCTAAGGTCATAGATCTATAGTCTTTCCTCATCTTCATCTGCCTCTAACAAGGAAGTTTGTATTAAGTCTGCTTCAGAAACTTGGCAAAATTAAGGAAACTAGTTTTTTTAATCATTTTTCAGATAGTTATCTCATTTGTAATTTCAATTGGATAGATTCTCCACACTTCAAATTACACGGATCTAGATGCATCCCCTATCCGGAAATCAAATTAGTAATCACTGCAAACACCATGCAACAGTAGCTGATGAATCAATTAATAATATAAAATATATGTTTTCAGGAGACGCATTTCTTACAACAGAGATAAATGACCTCAATCTCAATCTCAGGGCTCTAGTCTTCCCCATCCTCATCTGCTTCTAGCAAGTGAACACAAGCAAAGTCTGCTTCAGCCATATCTGCAAACTTAGACACAATATTTTCAAATTTTAATAATTTTCAGACAATTTCATCCCTTACAAATTAAGTTGATTTTTGGCCTTGGGAGATTGGATCCACAATTCTTGGTACTTGTCGTGAGGTTTTCACACCATCACCCCATTGCATATCGGGACCCCCTTCTTTTTGCTTTAGCAGCAGTAGCAGTCTTAGGTGGCTTTAGTTGGCAACATTTTCAAGTATAGTCAAGGAAGTGTATTTGGGCAATTTTGACCTGCTAGGAAGTCATTTGTGTCTGAGATGTAAGCAAAAGTTGGGTTAAACTAGGCATGGAGATGGAGTTGGAACCAAGGAATTTGGAAAGAAATGAATTGAAACCTTTAGAAAATCATTGTTCTGATTTCAATTCGACCCTAGAAAGTTGAGAAAAGTTGAAGGATGTAACATTGCTCAAGGCATGCTGAATCCTGGAATTTTTTGAAATTCTCCAAAATCTAGATTCTTTATTATAACTCCTATGAAGTTGAAACCTATCTTAAGCATCCTGATAGTATTTATACAAATATAACTTAAATGTAACTTATACTTAAATGTCATATTTGTAATTTTGTATAAATCCTCCCATCTCTTGACCTGAAAATGACTGTGTCGAATTGCAGAGTTAATTTGCAAGCACATTGCCCAAAACACGTTGGAAAATGACCACCTTTGGCTTTATTTCCCAAGATAGGAAAAGTTATGCCCCCTTCAATCAAGTCCACTAGGCGTAAAATGATGAGAACTTGCAAGATTTGTGTGAAGAGCAGAAGAAAGGGCAAGTTGAAAAGCTCCAACACTTGATTTCTTTTTATGGATGGCAATGCCCAAAACAGGCCGGAATCCAACCTTTGATGTCATGCTTCAGATTGTGAAAACTTAACAAATTTGGTGATAGGATGGCTTGAAAGAGTGACAATTAAGTGGGTTTGTGGGCTTCGTTTTTCCTGATGTAGGACTGAGAATGCCCAAGGTCAGAATCCGACCTGATTTGGGCATTCACGCCCAAGAACCTATGATTTACAACCTCCCTTTCTATCTCTAAACATTAATATCTTTTGAAAACTGCCTTAATCTTGGTGAATTTGGTGAGAAAACAGCTTGGAGAATGAAAATTTTGGCAGCTTGTGTAGTGCCTCTCCCATTTGATTTCTGTAAGTCATCCTGATGGATGTAATCTTGATGATCTTGCTTCGTGAGTGATCATGATTGGGACCATGAGTGGTCTACATCTTTGAGGTGATTGAATTTATGTTACTGTATCAGTTGCTTTGATTAGGTTTATGGCTGATATACGAGATTATGATGTGTTAGATGGTTTTACTGAGGTTTGTGCCAGTGGTTATCAGGATTGGTGTGGTATCATGATGTCTCGTGATTACCGTGAGATGTGTGCAGATATTACACTGTGTATTATTATCCTGCTAAACTGGACTAGGTTCATGTAGCAGTGGTAGCATGTATATGACTGTGTTCGCTTATGTGTTTTAAGTGTTTTTTCGTGTTGTTTAAACAACCATTATTAAATGCTTAAATATTAGAAATGAATTGTCCATGTTAGATTATTATGTTGTTCAATTGGTCATATCTGCATGATAATGCTTTCTTTTGAGATGATAGTATATTTTATGATGATATCTGGTTATCCGGTATTTGGACATATCTCTGATTATGTTAGATGTGGATTTAATGCTATGGTGATTTACTCCATTTTTGCCTTGATATGCTTTATACGAATGTGAGTGATGTAAATGGATTATTTCAATATATTTGAATTAATGGTTAAATTAGGTATTTAATGCATTTATTGCTTCGGCTATGTTATTATATGCATTGCACTTGATCATGTGTTTTAGTGTGCAGGATTTATATCCCTAGAGTTAGTGATTTAGCTATTCATATTTACCAATGTCATCCCTGTATGGTCGACGTATCTTATTTTAAATGTTAAATTAAACCTTTCGATGATTATTATATCCAGACTCATTTGCATTACGTGATTAGACCTATGAAGGTGTCTGTGCACTTAGAGGTTCGCATTGCAGCAAAATTGTTAAGGAATTCTTTGATTTTGGTTTTTGGATTTTCAAGTTTTATTTTAATTTATTTTAATTTCTGGCACCTTTGCCATAGATGAATTCCAATTACTTGGAATATTCTGTTTTCGTTTCAGTTGATTCGGGGTTTAACTAGGTTGGCTGTTTATTTATCCTAATCGATTATTCACTCGAAAAATGAATAAGTATCCAAAAAGGAGTTTTATTCCTCACTTCTCACTTTTGAATTAGAAAGTTTGAGAGTAAAACCCAAAATCCTCTTCATGAGGAATTACTATTATGTTCGTTGTGGGAGCTACAGGCGTGGGATCGTCGCGAAATCGGTCTCGTTGGATCCAACTCAGGGAGACCTTGGTTTTCTGTGACCTTCGACAGCTTCCGCAGGATATTTATTTTATCTAGTTGTTTTCCGTTTTAACCCTTTTGGTTGCGAGGTAGGGCTCTCCCGTTTTATTGTTTCAGCTCCGTTTCTACTTTTGTTTTTGGTAGCCGTGTGTTAGGATGTTGAGAACTAGTGTTCCCCTCCATTTCTGATTGCTAGTTCTGCCCGGTTGGTCGAGTATGAACGTTTTCCTGTTTTCGAGATGAGGGTTTGGGGTTTCGCACCGTTATGCTGGCCGTTTTTGCATGTGGTGTCCAAACCTGAATTTTTTTGGATTTTAGTGGCTTTTGTGCCCTAAGACCAAATGGGTTTTATTTTTGAAGTTTTCAAGTTTTGCAGTTTTTACCTCGATTTACATGTCGCCCAGTTTTCTTGAGTTTTCTTGGCATGATGTTGAGCGTGGACCTGGATCATCCGTAGGATGTTAGTTAAACTATTGTTGCATCTTTTATGTTTGCATTGGGATGCATGACGCATCCGTACTCTCGGTGTTGTGTTCAGTTGAGTGATTTTATACCTAGTATTATTGTTTCTTTTAGAACTTTATTATTTCATGGATACTAAGATTCATGTGGAAACCATACTCCCAGATTGAGGCCAATAGAGTGAATTCATAATGCTTGGTCTTGTTACATCATTAGGATTCGTGAAGAATCCATAATCCCTGATTGAGGCTGATTGAGTGAGTTCATGATGTACGGTTTTATTGTTCTTTGGGATTCATGTAGAATCTGTCCTCCCGAGCTTGTATTCGGTTGAGTTTTATTTTGTATTGTGTTCTCATCCAGTCCTTGTGTTATGATCTTCGTGATGGTGGTGCACCACACACGAGCACATGTGCATGCATTTGTCGGGTGACTTGCGAGGCCCAATCTCCCGTTTGTATTTTGGTTGAGTTATGATCATTTGGGGTTGAGTTGGGAATATGCATGCCTACGGGTACTCATCGTTGAATGAGCATGGGTAGGGTAAGGTAGCATCCATGGAGGGGACTTCTATCTCTGCAACGTGGTGACTATTTCCTGAGAGTTGGCGTGCTGAAGTGTAAATCAAGTAATAACTAAATAAAATACTATGTGGTAATAAAACTTAAGATAATAAAATGTGTGAGCACCCGATTAAGTTTGAGGACACAATATGAGAGCCTTCCGTTGGGAAGTTGAGCCACACGATATTAGCTTGGGCTATCCGTTGCCAAGTGACTCTCCATGTTGTCAACCCCTACATAGTTATCCATTGAGTGTCTGACCAAGACCTGAAGTACTTGCATTGTCTCATGATGTTGGTCTCAGTCATCTTTACTATCTAGCGTGAGTGTTAGCCATGGACGTTTTCCTTATGTGTGTTTGTCGTTGGATCATTATCTCCATTAGCACGGCAAGAGTGGACCTACAAGTTTCATGTGGTTGGAAGGCGTAGCTACCTATACCACTGTTGAGGACCAGTGTACAAAGACGGTCTATTATTCTAGTGTGACCGGTGCTTGATGTTTACTTGGTATTTCAGTTTATCCAGAGTGTGCTTCCTTGTGATTTATGCTTTCATTGGAATGCTTGGATATCATATTTAGATGATGTTAGTTTATTTGACGCATTCCTGTATTATGATGTTTAGCATATGATAAGATGATGTAATTTACTTAGTTGGAATGCTTGGATATCATGCTTAGATGATGTTAGTTTATTTGATGCATTCTTGTATTATGATAATTAGCATATGATTAGATGATGCGATTTTCTTAGTTGGAGTATCTATTGATTATTGGTTTAGCATGTTAGATTTCCTTGTTCTTATGATGTTATTACACTTTATAGTGACGTCCTCATAAGATAGCTCCAACTATCCAATTGGCAGTTTTGGATGTTATGCACGGGGGATGGCTGGGGCCTTCAAGGTCCCATGATGCTATTATGGTTGGGAGGAACCGCGCATGAGTTTTGTTGTTTTTGTACATTGCGATATTGCTTTCAGTACGTTTCTTTACTGCTATGTTTTGGATGGTTAGATGCAATTTCCGTCTTGTAGTTAATGTGTTCGAGTGTCTAAGCCTTGATTTGTGGATCCGGTACTCCCAATGTGGAGGAATTGTTTTTCCCTATCTTCTCATCTCGTGTATTTCTTGTTTGTTGTTGCAAGTCCTCGCACGAGATTGTACACTCTCCTGTGTGAGACTTGGGCAATTCTTCGCGTGGCTTGTTGCATTTCTTTGCGTGGCTCCTGGTACTTCCTTGCACAAACCTCGGCATCAGCGTTGTGGTTTTGGTTGTTGGGCTAGGTAGTTCTTTGCGTGGAAGGGTAGTTTCTCATGTGGCATGTTGTACTTTCTTGCACGAAACTGTCTATTGTGATCTCTCACGCGCAAAACAAGGGGCATCTCCGCTATTTTTCAGAGAACGCTTTTTGGTTTTGAGTACCCTTTGGGATTGCTTGATTTTGCTTGCTTCAACAGATCTAAGTTTTTGTGTTCTGTTGTCGTCTTTGGTTTTTGTCTTATGCTTGACAGTGTGATTGTGGTTAAGTCTTCCGTTGCGATCTTTGTGATCCTCGTATGTTGATTGATGTGTGCATCCATACTTGTTTTTTAAAAAAGAATATCTTGGCTTATATTGAATCCTTGTTCCAAAGGATCTCTGGGCAAGGCATTACAGCTTGACATTTATTTTGAAATTTTTGAGTTTGGCTGGGCATTTTTGCCAAAGATCTTGAACTTTGACCTACCTTGTTACATCCTAAATTTTGCCCTCAAGTTTTAAACTGATTATAGCCGTTGAATCAATTATTTCTTCATGATCATGTGAAAATAAGTTAGTTAAAATAGTCGTCGTTTATTTCTTCATAACAATGTGAAATTGAGTTAGTTAATTATAGCTGTTGTTTATATCTTCATGATCATGTGAAATTGAGTTAGTTAATTTTAGCTATTGTATCGATTTAATTATCATATGAAAGTAAGACAGTTAATTATAACTATAGTATCGATCTATTAAGGATCATGTGAAATTGAGTCAGTTAATTATAGCCGTTGAACATTTATGATGAGCATGTAAAGTTAGTTATTTTGACATTGATTAAAACCCTAACGGTCACATGATGATTCTAAATTAGCAATTTATAAATCTTGAATTGATGTCTTAGCGAGAATGTTGTTTTGAATGATTACAGGATGAAGACTGAAGAGAGAGGGGAAGCATTGCAAAACGAGGTCATCGGAAGGGGATGGTCGAATGGTTCAGTCATCAAAATCGACAAGTTTGACCTAAAACTATCCTGGCAAGGTTATTAGGACTTGGCAACATATTTCATGGTGGAACCGCATGAGCTATAAAGTGAAACGTTATAATAAAACAATGTAAAATAAACATAAGTTCTTACCTTTAAGAATTATCAAATATTAATATCATTTAATTATTATTTTATATTCTCAGATATGATCATATATAAATAATAATAAAGTGACACCATTACATAAAAAATATTAATCCAACGATGCCACCTTACCATTACGTACATATAAGCATAGTTGAGAAAATAAAACAATAATAAAATAATATTAAAACCTTTCATCTTCTTTTCTTTCTCATTTTTCCCACCTTTCTTTCTTTTCTTTTAAGCCGATTTGAATAACTTTCATATATAATCTTGTAACTGAAGGTAGCCATAAGGTCTAGCTCATTCCTATATTATGGATTCTTTTATAGACTATCGGCATTCTTCATGCACTCACGATTGGTGTCTTTAATCCCTGAACAATCGAGTTCCCTGTTAGCTTATATTGTGGTGAATGAACCATGTTCTAATAATATTTCTGCCGTGAATCAAACCATTATCTTCCACCGCGGGTGTCTAAGCAAGATAGGCGAAATTAATCAAGTGAAGGCTCTTCTTCGATATTGGTGATAGAGAGTCACGTAAGGAAATCTAGTTAAACTTATGTAGTCCTTAAATTTTTCATTTGATATTATTGATTGCAGAGTTCAATCTTAAGCTAGCCATAAGACCCGAACAGTACTTAGTCTACTGTTTTTCATTGCCAAAATGCATCGTTTTCCTTTGGTAATATAAGACAACAATATATGCTTGAAGCCTATCGTATTTCTTAGAGATAGCTGATTCCCTTTTGTGGTATTTGATAGTGATAAAGTCTAACATTTCCCATTCAAAGATTTGCTCTGATGACTGCCTTATGTGTTAACACTATAATGAATTGTATACAAGTCTGATGTTTTCTTTTAGATATCCAAATATGTAATTTCTTTGAACTTTTTCCTTTAAAAGCTATCATCTCAGATACAAACAATTACAATCGGATATAATAATTTGAACCCGAACACCAGGAAATTCACCAGGCATAATGCCAGAAAATGGTGAAGAAAGTGTAAAGAATCTAAGTGAAGTTTATCTGAAGGCACCAAGGAATCACCGGCTTGATGGCCTAAAAATGGTGAGGAGGTGTAGAGATATCTGCAAAACAAGAATGATATCAAAACTAAATAATTAATAAAAGTAAATAATGCAATAGCTCATGCGTGTTTCCACTCATGTAGTAAGTTGTCAAGCCGAGTGGTGGAGATCAAGTTGTAAACCCACATTTGAAATCCTTGGCCAACGTGGAATTAGGCAGATTTGCCGAAACAAGTGATCTATGTTGTTGTCCAGACACTTCAATTATTTTGTCGAATAACTGTAGGGACCTCAACCCACGTGGATACTCTGATGGCTGGACTAATGAACATCCCAAGCCGACCTTGGGGTAGGGTGGGCCATTCTATTAAATTAGAATAAGTAGGGATACGTAATGGTCTACGGTTGGGAGGTTAAGCCTATGTCAATGCTTCTCCTCTCACCAAAGTCAGGGCTTGGGGAACCAATAAAAGGAGCTTCACAATATTCACTGTATGTTCATTTCACCTCTGAATGTTTAGTTATTTCATTTCAAGATGAAAGTTATTTATTTTTTATTAGCTTTTACGAATAACTTGACTTAAATTAGATATTTCTTTTCAAGAACATCTGTTACTTAATTTCAGTTGAATAATTAGAAGTAGTTAAACGATTACCTCTAATATTTATTTTTAGCTGAATAAGTTAGTAATTGTTATCTTTTCATTATGTATTCATGGTAAGTTCAGCAATGTAAATAGTTTTAACAGCCATTGGAAAATCTTAGTCATGTGAATTAGGAAAATCAGTTTATTTCTAGATTGAAACTTGATTGGGAAAAAAATTAGTATGTTACATACCTCTTGCTCAAATTCACTCACGGTAGCTTAGACTCATGTAAACTTAGCCAACTTGATGGATAAGTCACTTGAACGAGTGAAAATTTGGTGGGTTTGTGGACTTAAAAGACTTTTTGCTGATGGCTGGATTTGCTTAAAACAAGTTGGAATCTAACCTTTTCTGAGCATAAATGCCCAAAAAGCCAAGATTTCTGACCTCCCATTTTGAGCAATTCTTTGAGTAAGGCTAGGAAACATTGAGTATTTAACACGTGTTTGAAAAATGATTTGGAAGGCAACAAACTTTGGGGGAGATTGATCATGTTTTATGAAGATTGCCAAAAAGGGCCGTAGTCCGACCCTTCTCGGGCATTAGTGCCCAGGATCCCTAAATTTTCGACTTCCCATTTTGGCTTCAATTGGGGGCATGGATCAAACTGATGTAAATGAGTGAGGATTCATGCAAAAAATTGATCAATGAGGATAGTGCAAGGCAGATTGAAGCTTGACCTGGAAGCATTTCCCAAGAAGGGTCGGAATCTGACCCTCCTTGGGCATTTTTGCCCAAAATATTGTAATTTCCAACCTCTAAAAATCTGGCCTGATTCCTTTTTTAATAGTAATTTTGTTGCAAAGTTGGGGATTCGACTTTAAGGTTTCGGATTTTCAATTTTCAATTTTTTTTAAAAAATTACAATTAAAATTAAAGGCAATTTATTTAGGTCGTCCTTCTTAGAGGTCATGCCTGCTCGCCCCATTCACAAACGCCTATGTAAAGGGGGCAGATACAATTTATTTTAATCACACCACAAAACAAATTTGTTCTCTGCTCTGCAACCAGAGAATTAGGAAGGAATTGGCAGCGAAATTTTATCATTTTCTGGGCGGTGACTTTCTTTGAAAGTCGGCAGCAATTTTCTTCCTCCATTAACAGTGAATTATCTCCCTTGAGTGGCAGCAAGTTACATTTCTGGGGCAGCTATTTGATCATCTCCTGTGATTCTTTCCATGAGTTGGAGCTTAAGGGGTTATAGAAAGCTAAACCTCGGCATGTCCTTTCAGCCCAAGATCCATCTAAAAGTTCAGAATTTAGCTAACTCATTTCAAAATCGCAATAGGATTCAAATCTAGGAGATTTTGTTTGGAAAGAGAGTTTGGTCTCAAGTTAGAAAAGTTTCATAATGAAATTAAAAGGTTTGATAAGGGCCATTAAAAGAAAAGAACAATCTGAAAGAAGTTTTAATTCGTTAAAAACAATCCTGAGCTTTCTTTCATTTTATTTGTTTGTTCATCAATTCCATAACTTAATGCCCTCTTCTCTCTTTTGTTTTGCAAGGGGAGCTGCTGAAGGGGAAAGCTAAAAGAGACTTCATGAAATTCAATCAAGGCTACAATTCCAAAATGCAAGTCCAAGTTTGAAAATGATGATTACAAGGTTCAGGTTTGCAGATCCAAATCAAGGCCATTAGGAAAATTTCAAAGGGATGGAAAAGACTTGAAACAATTCAGGAATATGAGCCATCACTATTATCCTCAAGGAGTTGAAGATTCAATCATGGTTACTTTCTAACAATCAACCAAGAAATATGTGCAGTTTTAAGAGCATTTTCCACAAGCCAAGATCCAAAGTGCATGTTCTTAACTAGATTTCTAAGATAAAGATTGATGAGGTGGCAATTGGCTGTCTCCTCCAATTAAAAAATTACAGGTTCAAGCACAAGCAATCAAATTATGATCAAGTATCCTATTTTCTTGTTGGTTGGAAAAAGCTATGTAATGTTCTTATTGGCCTATGAATTGGTGGCCTCATGTAATTGGTTGTAAATTTGGCAACCCTATGTTAAAGTTTGTAGCTGGGATAGAGATATTTATCTCTCAAAATCTGCATGTTATTACCATTATCATCATCTTCAACTGAAAATGACACTTAAGTTTAATTTGTAATATTAAATGTAAATGACGTGTCATTCACATGCATTGAGGCATGAATATTTGAAAAGTTATAATTAATTATAGGAGTTATGAGAATCTGAAGAGACCTTCTGTTATAATGTGAAGAGTCTCTCCTAAAGTTATATATATATCGCATCAAGCAATGGGTATTGTACACTTTAACATTTTCATGATCAATAAAGATATATTTTTGTTGTGTTGTTGGGTTTTTCCCTTCATTCTCGAAGGGTTTTCCCAGGATATTTCTGGTGTTTATTGGTTCAGTTTTGTCTTCTTCTTACTACTGTTTATCTCCATTGATTTCAAAACTTAAGATTTAAACATGGTATCAGAGCCAGGTTTTTTATTATAACAATGAAGGAATTTGTATAAACCTTTTATTGGGTTGATAGCTGTGTGTGAATTTCATTCTCTTCTGTAATTATCATAAGGTTGGAAAATGCTCAAGGTTGAGTACCTTCACTCAACAACATTGTGTATGTCTTCTCAATGTTCTATATTCTTAATATTTGACGTGGCTAGTTATGTTGTTTTATTTTAAAGATCATTGGAGTATATCCAGACCTGTCTCTATCTATATGTTGCTGACATAGTGTTAAATGGTTTGCACTCACTGAAATCAAACTATTCATGTGCGTTGAGTTGGCATCATGGTGTTTCACCTTCTTCTTTTTTCTTTCTTTTTTGTGTCTTGCTTGATCTCTTCACTTTATTCATAACAGCATATTTTCATTAAATCTGGAATCATGAGTCGTCTCTCTCATTGTCGTGAATTCAAATTTATTTCTTATCCTTATGCTTTCGCATGAAGTTTGCATGCTTATTGTTTGAATTGTCTGCAATAATAATTTTTTCCTAGGCCTGACTAATGGATTTCCATTTTCATATGTGTGATTTGTTGTTGTCGATATTCTTGTTTCTAGACTCGAATTCTCCTCTGAAGAGGAAGTAAATAGTTGCCTTATAGATTTGGCATCAATCGGTTGAACTCTCTTTCATTAGGTTTTTTGTTTGGGTTCATAGCAAGATTAAAATTCTTGGCAAGATCTTTCCTCTGCCGCGTTAATCTTTTTTTGAGTTTTTCGTTTATTTATCGTAAGGTAGTATATTTTTGCAAATGGACCTTCCTTTCTCAGTCACTTCAAAGCTAAGGAGATTTTGCATGAGACAATCATGAATAATAGAGCTGAAAACAATCGTTGGAAATTATGAGGAGCATATTTACGATTGTGGTTCTAACCTTGCTAGTTGTATTTTATTTATGATGGTTTGCAGTTTTTTAATCTAATCTTGTATCTGACGGCTCTTTGATTGGGCAATTTGAACTCTCACGTGAAGGGCAAGGGAGTCAATTAGAAATATTATGGCCAAATAAAATGTTGCATCTTTTGTTTTGGTAACGGTAGTCCCATCAAATGACACTTAATGGTCACCGCCAATATTAACATGAGCATGGACGTTGGCGAGTGAGAGTCCATATGGGGAAGGAAAGAAAGTGAATAAAGAACATGGAAGAAGAAACTTGCTATTGCAGTTATTTGCTCGAGATTATCATTATTTTTTTTGGAGCTTGAGGGATGTCTACACTTCCTGCAAATAGTCTTGACACCAACAATTTTGGCTTTGGGTTTTCCTGCGAAGTTCTCAGATCGATCTAGAGTTTCATTATTATGAGGATTTCATGACTGTGTGAGATTATCCGAGTCTGTGTGGGCAGGAAAGATCATCTTTTGCAATTCTATAAGACAATGGGGTGAATTCACCAAAGGATCTCAAAAGATTGTTAGTTAAGTGTTTTTTTTTTTTTTTTTTTAGATAGTGCTCAGTTTCCTCCTATTTCCTTAACATTTATTTGGTAGGGGATGTTGAAAATCCTTGATGCTCTTAGGATTGCGAATGAATTTTTAAGAGTCTTAATTATAGAGCAAGCCAATTCAGTAGGAAACATAACGTAGAAGATCATATTAAGATGAAAAATCCTTATTAGTGGCTCATTAGAGATGAGTTCATGAGCTTCATAAGAATTCTATAATTATTTATGTATATTTCTAATATGCTCCTAGCATTAATATTTATGATGGATTGATTTTTATTACCCTCCCTTGGTTGCAGGATGAAACAAAACATAGATTATAGCTCCAGAGAGAGATGTTGAGCTTTAGAGGGAAATTTAAGCTTCAGAGGGAGGCTTCATAATTAAGAGGGAGTACTTGTGGAATCCCCACCGCTCTCATATATGCTTAGGATGCTTATAGGATTTGTAAAATTTGACTTAAATGGCACTAAGTCTTATTTCGTTATGCATATTCTTGTGTGAATAAATAACATTGTAAGATCAGCTATGATAACTCTTTCACTATGCGATAGTGAACATCATGTTGAGAGAATCCATGATGTCATCACGTTGAGAGATTCCGTGATGGGAGTTAGATGTCATGTTGAGAGATTCCATGACAGTTCATGTTGAGAGAGTCCATGATAAAAGGCTTAGCTGAGTCTTACAAATCTTTTCATGTTGAGTGATTCCATGAATATGATTCATTGTTATAGGTTTTCATGTTGAGTGATTCCATGAATATGATTCATTGTTACAAGTTTTCATGTTGAGTGATTCCATGAATATGATTCATTGTTATGGGTGTTCATGTTGAGTAACTCCATGAATTATGTTTTGAATTCGTATGATCAGAATTTATGATTAACATTTTTTTTTGTTGCAACTTTATGTGACTATTCAGCTAAAGATCTCTCTCTTGCTAAGAGGGAGTGTTAAAGTTTGTAGCTGTGATAGAGATATTTATCCCTTGAAATCTGGACGTTATTACCATTATTGTCATCTTCAATTGAAAATGACACTTAATTTAATTTGTAATATTAAATGTAATGACATGTGTCATTCACATGCATTGAGGCATGAATATTCGAAGAGTTATAATTAATTATAGGAGTTATGAGAATCTCAAGAGACCTTCGGTTATAATGTGAAGAGTCTCTCCTAAAGTTATATATATATCGCGTCAAGCGATAGGTATTGTACACTTGAACATTTCATTATCAATAAAGATATATTTTTGTTGTGTGGCTGGGTTTTTCCCTTCATTCTCGAAGGGTTATCCCAAGATATTTTTGGTGTTTATTCGTTCAGTTTTGTCTTCTTCTTACTGTTGTTTATCTCCGTTGATTTCTGGGCTTAAGATTTAACACCCTGATTAGGGTTTGTAGGGTTTAATCTAGGCCCTTGATCTTGGCCCTTCATTGTATTTGAATATCCATAAAAGGTTAAGGCCTTTTCATTTGTAGATTTTTAGAAAGGAAGTAGAAGCTAGAAGAGCTAGTAGTAGAAGTAGAGTAGGCTAGCTAAGGAAGAGACGTGATCAATTTGTTGCTGTGATGCTTTTAAAGTAATGGATAATTCATTGTTCGTTCTTTATGGTGAGTTACTTGATATTGCTTTAAAGAGTTGCATAGTTTCCTCAATCTTTCACTTGTATAAGATTTCTTTTCATGTTGAAGTAGTTAAGTTGAATGGAAGAATTTTGGAGGTTTACTTGCTTGACTCGAACAAATCCAGGCTACTAGCCTTTTGTGAATGGTAAGAGTGCCTTGTGTGGTAAGTCAATTATCAAAAGAACTCAACTCCGATTGATATTAAATCTTGAGTTCGAATCCTTTTGATGGGACTAGAGACGAGATGTTGATTTGAAAACCATTTTGAGTGTCCTTTAGAAGCTTGCACTAGGTGGGTTGAGTCACTAATTAAGCTACATCTCGTAGAGTCCAAGTGCATCCATGCTTCCTTTCATTCTCAGTTAGACTAAGCTACTTAAGTGGACATTTGAAAATCAAAACTATATTTTCATTGCACATTGTGAAGCCTAACCTAAGAAGTGCAACTAGTTGATATCTATTGAATGAATAGCGTAATTCCCCTAAGTGAATACCAGAAAATCACATTATTTCACTGAGAGTGTTTCCACAATTGAAATGAGCCTTGAAGTCATCTCATGATCTTACTTTGTAAGCTTTGCATGAAAGATGGCCCTATATCAAGAGAGGATTGAGTAGTTGACATTTCATCTCGAAACATTTGAGTATTTGATTCTGCATGTTGTAGTGGAATAAAACTCACATCAATGGTACCATCTGAGAAAGTATCATCAGAACTTACTCTCCAAAGACTATTATGCAGTCGAAGTTTGAACATTCAATTGAAGAGGATAAGTTGAAAGCCTTGAAAGGAGGATCCAAACTTTGGGTCGACTCCTGACTTAACATGCAATCACAGTTACAAGGATTCCACCTCTCAATCTATGTTTTATGGTTCCAACCCTATATTGGTAAAGTTTTCTAGACTTCCTTTTTCTTTCAAGAAAGTAAGCTTTATAGATTATAGTAACTTCATTAAAAGATCCTTACAGAAAAAAATAAAGAAAAGAAAAAACTATTATCATGTGTGTTTTAATGTGTGTCAATATGGATGTGCCTAATTGACTTTCAAAAAAAACACTTATGGAAATTCAAGAGAATAGAAGGCAAAAAAAGTTGGACTATTGAACATGGGATTCCGTTGCTATTTGTGTTTTACATTAATCAATTACAGCATCCTTCCCACTGAAACAAAAGATTCTTGTCACTATTTGGAAGCCTAAAAATTATCATAAAAGGCACATTTTTCCAGCTTCTATGAAATTTGATAAGGGAGCCAGATGAAATTAGTTGTGATTATAAGTCGAAAGAAAAAGGAAAATAGATCTCCGTCCTGCAGCTATAATTTGGGCACTAGTGGAAAAGATTCAGATGTGAAGGCAATCAACTTCCTCTAATCTTGTTGGTAAACTAGTAGACAAAACAAATGAAATTACAAATTCTAAAACTGCTGAGTGTAGGACCTTTGAGGACTTTCTTCTCCCCTAATCAAATTCTCTCCTTCATTAAACTGTTTTCTCCATTAAGGATGTTGCTCCTCCAGATGTTAAGTGTACACCTGAAGATGACAGAATCTTGACAAAGAAAAGGATTGAGAAGATTAGTCAAGGGGAAAATTATTATCAAAACTTCTAGTTATATTTTATATATCCATATTTTATTTGGTTCAAACTTACATCTTGTGAGCCATCTTGAAAATCTAAAGTTACGTTTTACATAGATGGCCTCGGCATGCATACAGAAAGTGATTCATTTTGGAATTGCATTTGGGGAGCAATTCATTATGAGTTCTTGTTACATGACCTTACACCTTCAGCTAATATTCTTCACTTAATCTGGTAGATTTTATTTTAATGAAACTCATAAAATCAAACAATGCATTGTGAGAAATGATCAAAAGAAGCAATGAACCAAGGGGCACTTATGATGCCTGCAAAGCCACGAGCAACTTCAGAAAGAAAGACGTCCTCTTCAAGTTAGAATCCTTAAAATATTTCATTGTGCTTACTCTTTAACAGATAATTACAAACCTGTTGTGCTTCTCACTGAGGACATCTAAAATAGGATAATATAAATCTTAATCATTAGTGACTGTTCCTTGTCTGTTCAATAAGAGTAAATGTCAAAAAAATTACTAGCATGCTTTCTAAGTCCCAAATTTCAAGATAACCATGGATTCACTCTACTTAGAAATTTAATTAAGAGGTTTCAGCCCGGTCAAACAGTCTTTAAATATTCTAACAGTTACTGGTACTTTGCTTATTAAAAATCTAGATGTGTCTACTTGGAAACAAAGAAAGAAATTTCTCAGTTCTTTAAAAAAAAAATTTAAATAGATTATAATATGTTACCAGCTTTAATTTAAATTTTAAATCACCGAAAGTAATTCATGTGTATCTAGTTTCCTTTAAATTTGATGTCTCAATTTGGCTGCACTGGAAAACTCTGCTTAGTTTTTTGTAAATCATTGGCAACACTTTGTTGTGAGGTTTTCACACCATCAACCCAAAAACTTTGGGGACCCCCTTTTTTCTGGATTGCCTTGGCAAAATTTCTTCAAGTTGTCCAAAAATTTCTAATCTTAGAAAATTTTATTTCTTGGACGCTTTCAAGTCAAGAGGGAGGAGGTAAAATTTATTTTTCACTTGGTTTTAAGCTTGATTTTCTGAAGTGTGTAATTTTATCCTTAGGACAAACAAATTTCAAAAACAACATTTTTTTTTATGGTTAAAACCATAGTTGGAAAACTCGCCGAGTTTCCTAGCTCGGCGAGTTTTTCACCAGTTAACTCGCCGATTTAAAAACTCGGCAAACTGGTAAAAACTCGCCGAATACTCGGCGAGTAATCGCGAAAAACTCGACAAGTTTTTCAAAAAAACTCGACGAGTTTTTCAAAAAAACTCACGATTTACTGGTGAGATTTTCGCCCTCGGCCTGTGACGGATTAAAGCAGCAGTGAATGTGTTTTTTTCTCATTTTTTCTTGTATTTGGATTGTTTAAAGCCTTGAGGAGTGAAGAGAAGAAGGTTTGGAGGCATTCTTGGCTGATTGCAAGTGATTCAAGGCGGATTTGAGTGGATTGTAGAGGATTCTAACCGATTTTAGAAGACAAATTTCTTTCCAAGTATGTTCATCTTATCATAGTTTGAAAACTTTTTATAGTTTTATAACAAATGTTCTTTTGTTTTTGTTGTTGTTAACTTGTTTGTAAATGTTTTCAAATCATTTAAAATCATTTTGAATCATTTTGATTTGAAACCCTAGCTTCTAAGGATATGGTTGAAGTTTGTTGTTTGCTAAGGATATGGTTGAAGTTTGAAGTTTGAAACTTTGAATCATTTGAAACCCTAGCTTCTAAGTTCTAACTTTGTTTATTCATTTTTCTATATATTTATGTGTAGGGCAGCGGTCAACCATTAAAAAAATGACAAACCCGCAAGAAGAGTGGCCACAAACACCATGCCCATCTGGATATATAGGCACTCGGCCTAAAAATGCAAGAGATAAGGCATGGCGATATGCCTATGAAGCTCCAAATCCAAATGATATTGGGAAGGTGATATGCATTCCCTGTGAGAGAATTATTTCTGGAGGCATAAACCGCCTCAAATACCACCTTGCAGGCATAAAGAAACATGACTCAAATCCTTGTCTCAAGGTAACTGATGAAGAAAAAAGATTCATCCATGCCCTACTTGCAGCTGCTGAAGAGAAAAAATTGAATAGGGAGAGGGCAAAATTAGCTATGAGGGCAGCCATAGCTGAATCAGAAGGAGCTCCTTTTGATATGCAAGAGGAAGAAGAAGCACTTGAGAACATACAAGGATCTCTTCGTGGCCCACGGATCCGCAAACAAAATTTCTCATTTACCGGTTCCACTTCTTCTACATCTCCTACTTCTTCATCATCACCATCCGGATCCCCATCAGGGATAGGTGGTTATTTTGTGCCCAGGAACACACCTAGAGCACAGCCATCATTAAAGGGCACTGCATGGTTTAAGGAGGTGCATGAGCAAACTGATATTGCAGCAGCTGATTTTTGGTTTTTCAACAATATCTCAATGAATGCCGCTGATAGTCCCTATTGGGTCAATATGGTGAATGCAATGACAATATCAGGCAAAGGGTACAAGCCGCCTAATCGCAAGGATATGAGTGGAAGGTTAGTATTTTACTATTTAGTAATTGTAAATAAGTGTGATTCACTTTAGTTCATTGTTATATTTTAAATCTTAATTGTTATAACTTATTTCCTAATTTTTTACTAACACTTACACTTTATTTAATATTACACCTAAATTTTGTAGGTTGCTTAACAAAGCGGTTGGTAGGGCAACATTGTTGATAGAAGACCAAAAGAAAGAGTGGAAGAAGTATGGCTGCACCATTTTATCTGATGGGTGGACAGATGGAAGAAGTAGAACCATTATTAACTTCTTGATTGCTTGCAAAGATGATGTGGTGTTTTGGAAATCTGTCGATGCCTCCAACAAAGTGAAAAATGCAGCCAAATTGGCTTTAATGTTGGAGAATGTTGTCATGGAGGTGGGAATAGAGAATGTGGTGCAAATAATCACAGCTAATGCAGCAGCATATGTGGCAGCAGGTAGATTTAATTTTTTATATTTGAATCAATATGAATCATGAATGTAATGCTATGGATAATGGTATTATTTAATTTAGATTTGATGTAATTTGTAAATACTAAATATGGAAAGTTTGTTATTGATTATTGATTTTTTGCTAATCTTTTAAGTAGAATCCTCCAAGAGAGGCATCCCACACTTTTTTGGTCACCTTGTGCAGCACACGTCCTTGACCTTCTTTTGGAGGACATAGGAAAACTTGATTGGGTGAGTCCAATTGTGGAAGATGCTAGGCGAGTCATGAAATATATCTATAATCACCCGTGGGTTCTCAGTTTGATGAGAAAAGACACTAAAGGAAAAGATTTGATGAGACCTGCTATGACAAGGTTTGCAACGGTCTTCTTGACGTTGCAAAGTATTCTTGACCACATATTGGCTTTGAAGCAAATGTTTGTGTGTGCTGATTGGGTTGCTTCACCTTACTCAAAGAAGCCCGAAGGAGAGGCTATGGCACGAATAGTGTTTGATGATAGCTTTTTTGCAAAGGCTAAGGAGATTGTGGAGGTAACTTCATTATTTTTTTAGTATATTCAAGTTTCATTATCAATTCATAACTTACTATGTTATTAACTAATTTGTATTTTTCAAATTTCAAATGTAGATGTCTCTGCCCCTGGTTCTAGTCTTGCGCACATGTGATGGGCAGCAATCCCCAATGGGAGGTCTTTATGAGGCCATGGATAGGGCAAAAGAGGCTGTTAGAAGTTACTATCACAGGGATAGTCTCAAATTTGACCCCATTTGGGAAATAATTGATAGGAGGTGGAACAATATGCTCCACCAACCTATTCATGCAGCAGGCTACTTCCTCAATCCCAAATTCAGGTACTATGATAATTGATTGTCCTTGAAGTTGGGATTTTAATAAGTCTTTATTTTACTTTACTTTTTAAGGTTGTGTAGTAAGACTTGATATCATTTTCTATTTGTTTTAGGGCTGATGATTCCTATCCTAATGGAGAGGTCATGGAAGGTCTCTCTAAATGCATTGAGAGAATGATATCAAGTGAAGAGGAGAGAGACCTTATTGTGACCGAACAACAAATCTATGTGGAATCAAGGGGTCCTTTGTTCTCTTCTATGCTAGCAAAGAGAGCAAGATCTACTCAAGCACCAAGTAAAGCGTCAAACTTTAAAATTTTTGCTAATTGATAAGTTGTGCTTCTGATTTTTTTTTATTGCTTTATAACTTTTTTAATTTTGTTTTGCAAAGGCTTGGTGGGCAAGTTGGGGTGGCAATACCCCCAATTTAAGGAAATTTGCTCTTAGAGTCCTATCCCAACCTTGTAGCTCATCTCATTGTGAGCGCAATTGGAGCTTATTTGAGTCCATCCATACAAAGAAAAGAAACAGATTGACTCAAAAACGGCTTAATGACCTTGTTTATGTGCACTATAATCTTAAGTTGCGCATAAAAAAGGCACAACTCTTAGAACTACCTGGTCCGCTTGATCTAGATGAGATAGATCCTTATTCTGATTGGACAACACAGGAGCCAAGTCCATTGTTTACACCAGATGAGATCGCTGATTTGGAGAGGCAGGCCATGGAGGGGGAGGCTAACGCTGATTTTCAGTTCACTATGGATGACATTGAGGATGAGGACGAGGATGATGATGATTCAGGCGAGGATCAGGCATTACCATTAGGAAGAGATGCATCCTCTTCTAGGACGCCGAGCCAGTCAGTAGGGACGTCGAGCGAGGGGGCACAGCCACAGAGTTCACAGTAACGCAGCTCACGCCCTATCCCAGTGCGGGGCACTTCTTCTAGGACTAGACCCCCTCGCTTTCCTGCTAGTGCAAGTGGAAAGAGGAAGATGTGATTGACATTGTCAAATTGTATTGATGTATTTAGACTTTTAGTATTTACTTCTAGTTTGACAGATTGAAACTATTTAGTAATTTACTATTTTGCTTCCTATCATGAGCATTCTGCATGAGAATGCAATTTTGTAAGCATTATCCATTTATATATATCTAAACTTCGTTTCTTTCTTTTGTATTGTCTTTAATTAACTTATTAGATGCATCTTCTCATTAAATTTTGCAAAATAAATGTAGTTTTTAATTAAATTTCAGCGGTTTTTTAGGTTCAAGAGTTTTTTCCGAGTTTTTTTTTTAAATCGCCGAGTTTTTCCCAATTAAACTTTTGGGGGGCTTGGCGAGTTTTCCAACTATGGTTAAAACGAATACTTGGCAGGATAAAATTGCAGATTTTTGGACTTGGACGGATTTTGGAAATTGGAGGTAATTGTGTAGACTTGAACATTTTCAAATGAAAATTTTAGATTTAACTATTTTGGAAAATCTTGAATTTTTTGTGAAGAGGGAAATTTCGCAATAGTGAAATAAAAATTGAAAATCGATTTTGAATGCTAGAAAATGATTTATTTTGGGTTAAAAATTAAAATTGCTTTGCAAAATTGGAAGTGGACTTAATTGCAAAATTTGCATTAAATTGGTTGAAATATTGCCTAGAAGATTTTTAAATGTCAAAAGAAATTGGTAAATTAAAATTGAAAATCGATTTTGGCTTGCTAGGGTTGATTTTAATGATATTTTAATTGCTAAAACGCTTTCAAATGATAATGTTCACATCTCCTAGGCCTTCCTAATTTAATTTTGCAATTTTTTGTCCTAACTGGCAATTAAATGTGCAAATTTCCCTATAGGCAAATTAATTTAATGTTGCATTTAAATCTAGGCCATTAATTGGGGGGATTTCGAAATATTAAAAGGAAGTGAAATTGAAATTAAAATCATATTTTTGGGCTAAGTGTTTGTAATTTGGAAATTTAATTTGGCCCCTTTGTCTGTTAAATTCAATGTATTTTAAGGCCTAAGAGGTGTGAAATTCAAGGTAAATTATTGGGTCCACAATGGAGAAGGTTTAAAGCTATATTAGAGGCCTAGATGACTTTTTTTTGAATTTTCAATTTTAGGGCTTATGGTAATTTCGGATTTGGCTAATTTAATCCCCCTTATTTAATTTTATTTCCCTCCAATGCAGGTAGGCCCTATTCAAGGAGGGAAAGTGGTATAAGAGGGCTCCTCCCTCTCCCATTTTCTCATTCCATCACAAGCCTTCTCTTGCTTGGCAATTTTTTGGAGCAGCTTTCTTCTCTAGCTTGGCAATTTTTCTCTTGGAGGATAATTTCAAATGGCAATATCTATTGGAGCAGACTCCTGGTGGTTTGGCACCATTTTTTTTCTTCCAACTAGGGCTGCGAATTTCCAACCTAGGCGATTTTGAGGCAAATTCAGATTTTTCTTGCTTAGGAGAATTTTGTGAAGGCCTGATTTTTTATTTTTTTGAAAGGGGCTGTGATTTTATATCATATTTGTTCATGGGCAGCAAGCTAGGGTTTTGAGGCAGGTGTTAGCATCCATTTTTGGCGATAGAGAGGACAATTTTGGCACTTCTTCTTCAACACTCCATTTTGGCCATTTTTGGGCAAGCATCTAGGGTTTTGGCGCCTCCATTGTGGACTGTTCTGAGCAGCATTTGTTTCATTTCCAGATCTGATCCTTTGGCGTCAATTCCAGTCTTCATAAGGCAGCAAAATCTATCACATTTGAGCACCTTCATTTTGGGCAATTTGCATGTGCATGTTAGGGTTTTATTGGCGGCAACTTCTAGGGCATTTTGGACAAAATTTGGATAGTGTTTTGGAGGTCTGATTTATATCATTTATGACAAATTTGAGGACCTGATTTAATAAGTTTTATTGCAACACTTCATGCCCTAGCTGGGTCATAACCAAACTCTAGCAATTTTCATTGACATCTTCTACTATCGGCAACTTTTTTGAAGGATACTGAAGGCAAATTTGAGGACATTGTTTTGTGCCCTAGATCAAGTATATCAATGACAATTTCTAGAATTTGATCAAGTCTGATTTGGACAACATAAGGGCAGATTTTCACACATTTTGGTGCCCTCGACACGGAGTTTTAATAAGCATTTCCAGTATTTGCATAAGGTGGACAGAATTCCAAGGTCTTATTTCACTTGCTATGACTTCACATGATGGATTCAGCTGAGCTCAAGATGAAGCACACGCTTTGCCCTCCCATGAAGGAAGTCAACGACAAGCTAGCCAAGTTCATTGCTTCGGCTAAAAAGATGAAAGAAAGGGGTAGAACTATATTATAAGATCATTTAATGTAAGCCCAAGTGGCAGTTTCTCTTTCTTCTAGGGTAGGACAAGTGTCTAATTTTCATTGGCTACCATTTTGGTGCCTTCTCATTGGTTGCCACTTTTCCTTTTTTTTCATTGGTCCATCGACGAGGTGGCATCTTCTCATTGGCCGATGAGATGGCAACCCTAATTAGGGTTTCTAGGATCCAATCTGGATCGTTGATTTTGCTTTTGATCTCTACCGTCGGTTGTAATTTTGGCCTCTATATAAGGCCATTTTGCTCTCATTTGTGAGAGAGTTATGTTGGAGAATTGTTGTCAAAATACTATCAAAATTGTTCTCTATTCATTGTTGTGGCTTGCATGGTGGATATACATGATCATTTTGGTGTATTGCATGGTTCTTCTCATCTCTCAAATTAAAGTAGGATTTCATTTCATGTTGTTAGAGTAGAAGTAGATGGCTAATTGTATGGTGATGTTAGTGAACGTTTGATAGGGATCTACAACTAGGCCACTAGCATCTTAGTCGTTGGTTAAGGAGCCTTGTGTGGTAAACTAGTTCTCTTTTCCCTTGGATCATTGCATCTATGGAGGTGGAGCCGCTAGTAAGCTTTCATTAGATTCGATTCCCATCCAGTTGCTAATCTTTCCATTCATAGGAGTACGAGTAGAATAGCGAGTAGTGAAGTAGTTGAATTTCACTGTAAGAAAGTTAGGAAGGTAGAAGTCATTAGAAGCATTATTGCCTCCTCCTCGCACAATCAACATTACCTAGTGCTACATCCTCCACCATCACTGTCACCATCAACATCACCTAACACTCATACAAAATCATCACCATCTCACCAAAAACCCAAGTCATCCTTGAATAAACAACATAAGGCCACCTATGTGATTACCAGCAAATCACATCAAAAACTGAGTTAGTATCCACAGGTGTAAGGAATATTGGAGTTATTCTCATGTCCCCATGAGTATTAACTTTTCAAGGGAGGAATTGTGCATTTGATACTCCGTATCAAATATTCAATTACTAATATGTTATGTTATGTGATATAAAAACTGACATCAACATTATCTCGCACTAGAAGGAGGGCTGATTTAAATTCATTCTTGAGAAAATTGGAGCATTGGTGAGGCACACATCCTCCATCGTCGCGCCATCAACATTATCTAGCACTAGAAGGAGGGCTGAATGATTTTCATTCTTGGATAAACTTGGAAATTTAGAGCAGAGATTAATGAGGAATGAGCTTTCAAAGTTAGATTTGAGATGAGAGATCACTTTTAAAGTAAAAATCAAAAAATCGAAAACCAAAAAAAAATAAAAGAGAGCGAGAAAGAAAGGTTTCTCAATGGGTAGGCGAGTGGACGTTCTTCCCATTTGGTTTGATTTGAACAAAAGGTTATCTCGATTGGATTTGTCTCAACTTGCAGCATCAGGGAAATGTAGGATACATGGTACTACAGATCATGAGGAGCTGGATCGTTTGCTCTTTCTCTTGAGAGTGGACTTGGCATTAAGAGGAAAATTTTCTTTTTCACAAATACATGAGCCTGCGGTCCTTGTCAATTTGGAGAAAGATTTTCTTGTTTTCAAAGAAGATATCAATAGGGAACCAAAAAACATATATGGAAGAAGTTCTTGGTGTAGTGTACACGGTCTCTCACATTCAGAGTCTACTTGCCCATCTTGCCAAGACACCATTAACTTGGTCAAATTTCAATTGGGTTGGTATGAGGAAATATCAGTGGAGGCTGGTAAAGATTTCTTTCAGCTTTTAAGTGGGACACCAAAGAATGAAGAGGCCAAGATTTATAAAGATGATATGGTTGATTCTAATGTTCAAGATAAACTAGTGGATGAACCTTCACACATTATATCATGAGGTGGAGAGGTTGACAAGAAAATCGAGGAAACAATTGAATTTATCCAAGAGAGAGAAAGGATAGTAGGCAAAAGTCAACATGTGAGGGCACACGAAGAACTACAAATGGAACCTCGAAAGGAGGACAAAAAGGAAATTTTTGGTGATCCTTCATGCATAATTCAAGTGGTGACTCTTGAGGATGGATTGCAAGAAGTTTCAAATATCCTTAAAAAGGAAGATAATCAAGTGGGTGAGCTAAACAATGAATTACAAGATATCACAAGACAATCAAGATATGAGGAAAATTTTGATAAACCAATACAAGATGCTATCTCCACCACATTCTTTGGGGGGATGCTTGAAGATCCTATAGAAGAAATACAAAAGGAGTCATTGCCCAAAGCATTTCAAGGTGATCAAGTTGTTGCAAGTGGCATGATTCACCATCAATTCCGACCTCCAAAAATTTTGCCACTTGAAAAGTTCATGGGCCACTCACAAAGATGTATGACGGTTCTCCTATCAGTCTTGAAGGTACTATGTTTAGTGAGAGTCTATATAAAGAATTGCAAGATTTTCCTAAAGAGAGTTCAAAGGATATATTGAAATTAAAATGTGGAGTTTATATAATACAAGGAAATAATGAAAGGTACTAATATGTATTTGTGAATATTCTCCATGGACCACATGCATAGAGTAGTTAAAGGTAATATTGAGGTGAGTACTATTTGTCTTTTGTCTATTTCCATTATGAGTATATGATTATTCAATATATTTGCTAATGATAATGAGAAACTATATTTGCACATTGAAAAGTCACATCAACTGCAAAAGATTAAAAGGAATAAATATTTAAATTGAGTCATTCCTAAAGTAAGGGAAAAAAAGGAATTATGTTGAGAAACAACTTCTTACAATCTCTCTTTTGAAAAGGGGACATCTCAAGTGATGATCCCCATATGGGAATACATAAAACAAAGAAGAAAGATATATTGTTGATGTCTCTTGAAGACCACTTCACATTGATAAGGACGAAGTTAACACAAGAAAACAAGGTCAAGAAAAGTAATGAGGTAAATTTTCTTCATATATTATGAAATAATTGTTAGTGTGTTTGTTATTATTGACACATTTTGTTATTGTGATAGTTTAAATACTTACTATCAATGGTTGTAATCAAATAATTACAAGGAAATGACATTGATTTTTAGGTTGGCAATAACCAAAGAATGTTGTTAAAAGGTCATCATCTTCCAAGATAAGATAAGGCCTGCGGTGGAATGGGCTGGGTGACATCACGCAAGGTACCAGATAAAGCCTATGGGTACCGAGTAAGGCCTCGGTGACGAGATATCTCAGGGTACATCATACAAGGGCACTATCTTGGAGATGATGGTGGGAGAGAGATAACAATAATGAGAGAGAACGGTGAGGCCCACTGATTGGGTAACAGGGCACCCCATTATGGTTTCTCCTCCTATAATTGAATGATAAGATTATGTATCTGATATTTCAAAGATTATGCTTTAAAAGACTTCTTATTGGAAAATAGTTAATAGAATCACCTTAAGATCATGATTCTCCAAGTCAAGATAAGGCCTACGGTGGAATGGACTGAGGGACATCACGCAAGGTACCGGATAAAGCCTACGGGTACCGGGTAAGGCCTTGGTGATGGGACATCTCAGGGTACATCATACAAAGGCGCCTTCTTGGAAATGATGATCGAAGGAAGGTAACGATAATGAGGGAGAACGGTGAGGCCCACTGGTTGGGTAACGGGGCACCCTATTATGGTTCCTCTTCCCATATTTAGAAAATGATGAGTTAATAAATGAATTGAGACTATAAACACCCTATTAGGGGATTGATTTATATATAATGTGTACTAATGATTTTTTTCGGTTGCAAGTTCACAATTAAGGAAATGCATAATGTGTGTCTTATGTGTTTGCATCGTGTTTGCTCCGTGTCTTCATCTGTCTGCATCGTGTCTACTTCGCGTTTTCATGATCTATCTACATCGTGTATGCTTCGTGTTTTCATTCAATGTATATTTCATAAATCTTTTTGGTATTTTAAATGCAAGTATGTTTTATGTCTATGACAAAGCTTGCGTGTGAATGATTTTGCTTGAGGACAAGCAAATTCGAGAGGGGATGGCTATGATATCCCCATTTTAGTATATAAATTAATTATACATAAAGAGTATATAATATTAATAATCGATAATATTATAATAAGATATAATTTATAATATTAATCATATATTATATTATATAATTTATAATTATATATATAAATATATCTATGAATATGATTATATATTAGATATTTATATGCCATAGATAATTAGTACATATCAGGTACGACAATAATATATGATATTATATCTTTGTTATATATTAAAGTAATATTTAATTATGATTCATATATAACATATAATCATATATAATACAATAATATATAATATATAGTCATATATTATTATGGTAATATATAATCATATATTATTAATATTAATATATATTATTAATATTAACATATATTATTAATATTAACATATATTATTAATATATAATTATATATAACTATTATAATAATATAATAACTACCTTATTAAATATATTAATGAAAAGACGCAACCCTATGAAGTGTTGATATATATATGTGAGAATTTCAATCGTTAAAGGGGAATGAGATAGGAATGATCATGAAATCTTTTGGGAATAAAGAAGCAAATCAGATGAAAATCTAATGGAATCTATACAAAATGGAGAAAAACTGAAAATGTCCAAAAAGGGGACATTACAAATTACATGCTAGATGATGAAGCTTCTATTGACGAGGATATGCAAGGATTGTTGAGTGGTGATCAAGTTGCTCCCATGGAAAAGGAAAATAAAGAACAATTTGGGTTGACGCTACAATTGGATATTGTGTTCAAGCAACTTGGAGAGGTGTTTGATGGGGAGAATATCAAAAAATCCTCAATTTTTGAGGATACACTTGAGGAGATTCACAAGGATTCATGGTTCACTGTTCACAGGGACAAGCCCCCAAAGATGATATTTCATGAGCTTGATTCCAAGATTGATTCTGCCTGGACTACCAATGAGTTTGATGTAGATGTTAGGGAAGATTCATCACCAATTGCGACCTCTTGAAGCTGTGGATGATCAATTGAGGTTTAAGCAAGAGTTACCACCTGAAGCACACTGGGTTGTTTCTTTCCCTGCTCTTAAAGATGTAAGGTTTGAAAGTTTTTTTTTTTATTATGGAAATTCTAGAGAAACAACTTGTATTTCGATTAATCATGGTCCTCGTGAATTTCCTCAATTGTTGATCTTGCATGATAATTTTCTTGAGGTTGAGTTTAGGGTGAGCAAATTTTTTTCAGAGTATAAGGATGAGTTTGAGAGATTGAGAACTATAACCCAAACCTTGTTACTTTTGAACATCCTGAGAAACCATGTTAGATTCAGTGTATATATTAGATCGGTTAGTGTTGTCCCTTTGGGGTCTTGTACATAGTTAGGGTAGGTTTGTCTTGAACCATTTGGTTCAGGAGAGTAGTTTGGTTTCCTTTTAGTTGGGTAGATTAAAGTTTCCCTTTCAATTGGTTAGAATAGTTTTCTTTTAGTTGTTTAGTGTAGAGTTGGTTAGAATAGTTTTCTTTCAGTTGCTTAGTTTAGGTGTTGTGAGGGAGCTTGAGCTTGATTTGCATCAAGTCATTTGACCTGAAATTTTTTTAGCTTCCCTCAGTTGGAAGGCAGTTTTGGTTTTGGGACTTTGCAAGAGCAAAGGGGGTCCATGTTATCACTTGTGGGCGAGGTGTGTAGAGTTTACATTTTTGGTGACAAAACGGAGTCTGTCTTGTTCATTTCTCGGATACATTTAACAAGATTCAGAGATTAAAGGATGTGTTTAGTTGTTGGTCTATGGTAGGACTTGTACTAAATTTGGGTTAGAATCTATAGAGGTTCTTGAGTTATCTCTGGCATGGTTACAACATTCTACTCACACTTAATTGCTCTAAGTTCTTCATGTTTTGAAGTGAAATTGGACTTAGTAAAAATCATACACCTGCTTTAGTGCCACTGTGGTCTTTCAAACCCTCCGCAAGCTTCATTGCCTGCAAACCAAACAAAAGATTGAAAAGAAAAGAAAAAAGAGAAAATATCATGAGAAAAGAGAAAAAGCAGAATCAAAGTGAAAATAAAGATGAAATTTGGTTCAAGGGTGTGCAATCATCTCTACCAGTGTTATAAAAAGAATCACTAAAGGTAGAACCATGATTGTGGTGCCACAGCAATAACTCCGTCGGGGCTATAGATGCCTGATTGGCAGCGGGGCTCTATCTAGGTTGCTTTTGAAGTAAGGATATTATAATAACTAAGTTTAATGGATCTAAGAGACTATCAAGTTCTTGTCAAGCGGGGAATAAATCATTTGCACACACGTGGGTAACTTATGGTCAAGGTGCTTAGGATCAGCTTGAGAGTTCTTTCCTTTGTTGAGTGCTCGTCCTTAAGTAGATTTGCGGATAGGCCATCCTGAGATTTTTGTTCCAAGTTACTTATTTCTTGAAATGTTCAGGAACATTTCTTTGGGTTGATGCTAGATGTTGTGAGGTTTTCACACCATCGCCCCAAAAACTTTGGGGATCCCCTTTTTTCTGGATTGCCTTGGCAAAATTTCTTCAAGTTGTCCAAAAATTGCCAACCTTAGAAAATTTTACTTCTTGGACGTCTTTGGGTCAAGAGGGAGGAGGTAAAATTTATTTTTCACCCAGTTTTAAGCTTGATTTTCCAGAGCATGTAATTTTATCCTTAGAACAAACAAATTTCAAAAACAAATTTTTTTTCATGGTTAAAACAAATACTTGGCAGGATAAAATTGCAAATTTTTGGACTTAGACGGATTTTGGAAATTGGATGTAATTCTATAGACTTGAACATTTTCAAATGAAAATTTCAGATTTAATTGTTTTGGAAAATCTTGAATTTTTGGTGAAGAGGGAAATTTCGTGATAGTGAAATTAAAATTGGAAAATCGATTTTGGATGCTAGAAAATGATTTATTTTGGGTTAAAAATTAAAAATTGGAAGTGGACTTAATTGCAAAATTTGCATTAAATTGGTTGAAATATTGCCTAGAAGATTTTTAAATGTCAAAAGAAATTGGTAAATTAAAATTGAAAATCAATTTTGGCTTGCTAGAGTTGATTTTAATAATATTTTAATTGCTAAAATGCTTTTAAATGATAATGTTGGCATCTCCTAGGATTTCCTAATTTAATTTTGCAATTTTTTGTCCTAACTGGCAATTAAATGTGCAAATTTCACTATAGGCAAATTAATTTAATGTTGCATTTAAATCTAGGACATTAATTGGGGGGATTTCGAAATTTTAAAAGGAAGTGAAATTGAAATTAAAATCATATTTTTGGGCTAAGTGTTTATAATTTGAAAATTTAATTTGGCCCCCTTTGTGTGTTAAATTCAATGTATTTTATAAGGCCTAAGAGGTGTGAAATTCAAGGTAAATTATTGGGTCCACAATGGGGAAGATTTAAAGCTATATTAGAGGCCTACATGACTTTTTTTTCAATTTTCAATTTTAGGGCTTATGGTAATTTCGGATTTGGCTAATTTAATCCCCCTTATTTAATTTTATTTCTCTCCAATGTAGGTAGGCCCTATTCAAGGAGGGAAAGTGGTATAAGAGGGCTCCTCCCTCTCCCATCTTCTCATTCCATCACAAGCCTTCTCTTGCTTGGCGATTTTTTGAAGCAGCTTTCTTCTCTAGCTTGGCAATTTTTCTCTTGGAGGATAATTTCAGACTTAGCAATTTCTTTTGGAGCAGACTTCTTGTGGCTTGGCATCATTTTTTTTCTTCCAACTAGGGCTGTGAATTTTCAGCCTAGGTGATTTTCAGGCAAATTCAGATTTTTTTTGCTTGGGCCAATTTTGTGGAGGCCTGATTTTTGGGCGAATTGAGTGGAGGATTGATTTTTTTTTTTTGCAAAAGGGCTGCTATTTTATATCAGATCTGTTCATGGGCAGCAAGCTAGGGTTTTGAGACGTGTTAGAATCCATTTTTGGTGATAGGGAGGACAATTTTGGCACTTTTTCTTCAGCACTCCATTTTGGCAATTTTTGGGCAAGCATCTAGGGTTTTGGTGCCTCAATTGTGGACTATTCTAGGCAGCATTTGTTTCATTTCCAGATCTGATCCTTTGACGTCAGTTCCAATCTTCATAAGGCAGCAAAATCCATCACATTTGAGCACCTGCATTTTGGGCAATTTGCATGTGCATGTTAGGGTTTTATTGGTGGCAACTTCTAGGGCATTTTGGACAGAATTTGGATAGTGTTTTAGAGGTCTGATTTATATCATTTATGACAAATTTGAGGGCCTGATTTGATAAGTTTTATTGCAGCACTTCATGCCCTAGCTGGGTCATAACCAAACTCCAGCAATTTTCATTGACATCTTCTACCATTGGCAACTTTTTTGAAAGATATTGAAGGCAGATATGAGGACATTGTTTTCTGCCCTAGATCAAGTATTTCAATGACAATTTCCAGAATTTGATCAAGTCTGATTTGGACAATATAAGGCCAGATTTTCACACATTTTGGTGCCCTGGACAAGGAGTTTTAATAAGCATTTTCAGTATTTGCATAAGGTGGACAGAATTCCAAGGTCTTATTTCACTTGCCATGACTTCACATTCTCGCTTGGAGGACTAAATTTTCACATAAATGGGCAATTTCAAGAGCACCAAATTCTGATTTTTCCAGCTAGGGTATCAAGATTTGCAAGGGATTTGAAATTCTTAAATCTAATCCTACATTCCAAAAGAAAACCCTGCCATTGGTAAAGGTGACTTCAATTCATTTAGAGTTGAAAGGGGTCCTTAAGCAGACTTTCGCTCTTTTGTTCTTGTCTAGTTTTGTTTTCCTTGGTTCTTCTTGCATTCATCATCCGCCACTTCATCATCCCATCATAGGCTGAAGATTGAAAATTGATAAGTGTAGAATCCTAATAGGACATTTGAAGAGGCAAAAATAAGCTAGACCGCCCTAGGAATGAAGTTGGGAGATATAAGTGTAGTCCATCCTAAGGTAACGAAGAGGTAGAAATAAGTGGTAGTCCCATCCCTATGTTGAAGATTGGAGATTGATAAGTGTAGTGATAGGACTTGGCAAGGTAGAAATAAGTGTAGAATCCATCGATAGAAAGAAGGTTGGAGATCGATAAGGGTAGTCCATATCACTTAGAATGAAAGGGCAGAATAAGTGCTTAGGATGGTAGATGTTAGTGCAAGCAAGAACCCTAAGGGAACAAATACTAAGAAAAACAAAGAGGATATATGCCTTAAACAACTTTCTTCTAAAAAATGAGGCGAATAACCGATACCAATGTCGCTACAGTAAATATGATACAAGTAAAGGATAGACTAAAGGAAGGAAAATTCCCCATGGCAAAGATCTACAAAGGCAGGATTGGCTACACGAAGGTAAGAGAGGAGTCACCAAGTCATCAATGCTCACCGTGACAGATTTCAAATCAGAGTATGGAGATCTCATTCCGCTTCTCGGCCAGATTATGGGCTTAGCTCAAGGTATGCAATTCAAAAACTGGATTTATTTCTTTATTGATGCAATTGAAAAGGGAAAAGAAGATTTGATTGGGCTAGGATCATAAGCAAGAATCTAGAATTGCAACTTAGGACCGTACAAAATCAAAAGCAATTCTACATGGGGTTCTACCTCTTTTATTTGATTTAGAGGTGGTGAAAATTGAAAAGTGAATCTCAAGGAAGTGTGAATTTCAAGAAGAGCAAATTTGGAGGAAGTGATTTGAAAATATTTGGGGCTAGAGGCCAAAGAGATTAATTCAAGTGGACAAGAGGAGATCGTCAATGAGGCAGAATTTGGGTCAAGATTGGATGAGTTGGGGAAGGTTGCCATTAAGAAGAAATATTTGGGTGCCCTTGCCTCCCTCAATGCCTTTATCGGATATGCAAAAGAATATGAGAAGGATCATGAGAAGACACTGCAAATAGCAAGCAACATGATAAATTCAGCTAAGCTCAAGATGAAGCACACATGAAGGAAGTCAACGACAAGCTAGCCAAGTTCATTGCTTTGGCTAAAAAGATGAAAGAAAGGGGTAGAACTATATTATAAGATCATTTGATGTAAGCCCAAGTGGCAATTTCTCTTTCTTCTAGGGTAGGACAACTGTCTAATTCTGATTGGCTACCATTTTGATGCCTTCTCATTGCTTGCCACTTTTCTTTTTTTTCCATTGGTTCATCGACGAGGTGGCATCTTCTTATTGGCCGATAGGGTGGCAACCCTAATTAGGGTTTCTAGGATCCAATCTGGATCGTTAATTTCACTTTTGATCTCTACCGTCGGTTGTAATTTTTCCCTCTATATAAGGCCATTTTGCTCTCATTTGTGAGAGAGTTATGTTGGAGAATTGTTGTCAAAATACTATCAAAATTGTTCTCTATTCATTGTTGTGGCTTGCATGGTGGATATACATGATCATTTTGGTGTATTGCATGGTTCTTCTCACCTCTCAAATTAAAGTAGGATTTCATTTCATGTTGTTAGAGTAGAAGTAGATGGCTAATTGTATGATGATGTTAGTGAATGTTTAATAGGGATCTACAACTAGGCCACTAGCATCTTAGCCGCTGGTTAAGGAGTCTTGTGTGGTAAACTAGTTCTCTTTTCCTTTGAATCATTGCATCTATGGAGGTGAAGCTGCTGGTAAGCTTTCATTAGATTCGATCCCCGTCCATTTGCTAATCTTTCCATTCATAGGAGTAGGAGTGGAATAGCAAGTAGTTGAGTAGTCGAATTTCACTCTAAGAAAGTTAGGAAGGTAGAAATCATTAAAAGCATTATTGCCTCCTCCTCGCGCAATCAACATTATCTAGCGCTACATCCTCCACCATTACTATCACCATCAACATCACCTAGCACTCATACAAAATCATCACCATCTCACCAAAAACCCAAGTCATCCTTGAATGAACAACGTAAGGCCGCCTACGTGATTACCAGCAAATCACATCGATAACTGAGTTAGTATCCACAGGTATAAGGAACATTGGATTTATTCTCATGTCCCCATGAGTATTAACTTTTCAAGAGAGGAATTGTGTGTTTGATACTCTGTATCAGATATTTAGTTACTAATATGTTATGTTATGTGGTATAAAAACTAACATCAACACACTCCAAAAACTATCTAGTGAGATTTGTGCGTTTTTGTCTCTATTCATTGCAGAGTACAGTCAAGCCATTTCCTACTGCTGATTATCCAGGAACTGAAACTATGATTGATGAGAAATAGCTTTCCAAACAAATTTGGGGCAGTGAAATTTTTAGCAGCTAAGATTCATCAATCAATTATTATTTCAGTTATTTTCTAAACATAGTCAATAAAAATCAAGATTCTCTTCAATTTTATGGAGCAACATTTTATTCCTTGGGGATTTTTGCTAATATTCTGTGTAGAACATAAGAAATCCTTTAGGAATTTAGAAACATTTTGAAGTTCTGACAAAGTTAGAAATTTGTGCTTTCTATATTACAAAATAAAAACATTCACCATAGTTCCTGAAAATCGAAATGCTAAATAACTTTGTCAAGATTTATCTATCACATGAATGCATAGATCAACTATGATGAATAAAAGAACTTAACCGATTTAATGTTATATCATAATTATACTTGAAATGAATATTATTCGCAGATCTTTCTGTTATCAAAATTCTGGTGAGGGTTTTACTTTCTTCTTTCCCAGCTTTCTCATCTAAATTAAATGGCTAATCTAAAGCTCGCACACATGATGAATAAAATAACTTAACCGATTTAAGGTTACATCATAATTATACATGAATAAATATTATTGGCAGATCTTTCTGTTATCAAAATTCTAGTGAGGGTTTTACTTTCTTCTTTCCCAGCTTTCTCATCTGCATTAAATGGTTAATCTAAAGCTCACACACATTCAATATGTTTTGTCCATAATTGAAGAAAATATACGGATGGATAACATACATCCATAGTGTTCAAATTTATAGCCCATCTTAATCAATAGGAGAATACTTCAACAAACACAGAAAAAGGTTGCTAGTTTCAACTGTCACTTAGCTAAAACATTATCCACAGGATAGATGAAATACAAATGAGGAGTGTTAAAATAATAGGATTGATTAATCTGTTTTGTAACTTGTAATAGCACTTGTGGATAATTTATGTGTTTTCCAAGTTACTATATGAATGAATATATACGTGATATAAAAAGGCATGTCTCTTGAAGAGACATGTCTCTTTAATATATTAACTTGCATTAGTTATAGTTATAACACAAGTAATATACCCTCAATATATTATAATGATTATATAACAAGATATATACATATATATACACACACACACACTCTGTTAATATAAGTTAATTATTCCATATATAATATTTGTCATATATTATTTATATATCTCATTTATATAATATAATTTATCCAACAAAATTATAACATTAACACTCCCTCTTAATAAAGAAGGATAAAAAACATAGGTATTACACCATAGGTAATATTTAAAAAATAATACATATAGGAAATCTTTAATCAGAAGATTTCCAGTATATGATATCATATAAGTATTGGCCTATCAAAATATCAACACATGATATTCACCAATTTCTATTTGATATCATATTAGGTAACACGAGCATTGGCCTATCAGAACATCAATCAAATGATATTCACCAAGTGCTCTAAGTAATAGCCTATCAAAACATCAACTAAATGATATTCACCAAGTACTCAATGCGGTAATGGCCTATCAGAATATCAAGGCAAGATATTCACCAAGTAGCTAAAATATATCTATACAAACAACTTGTAGATAGTCAAATTAATGACATCTAACACCTAGTTGTTGATTTATAAGATAAAGTCTTTCATGATTTATTTCAAAATTTACACAAAATGTATATCATGATACAAATTATTGTAAGGTCGTCACCTTTCAATAACTTCTCCAAATACAAGTGACATAATTTGAAAATCGTCACTTCCTCATGATGTACACAGGGGCAAACCCGTGCACGCATGACAAGAAAAGTTCACATGAAGTCACCACGCATACTGTCATGTGGTGTTATGACATCCACCATGAAACATATCAGAGAGTAAGGTTTTCACCTCAAACTTATCTCTCATAGATAAGAATGTATTACAAGAGATTGCACTTGGAACCTCTTCTTCACGAAGAAATATTAACCTTATGACCTCTGATACCAACTTTTCAGACTCCCTATTGAATATATTATCGTCCTTTTAATCGCCTGGCAACATGTCATCTCATGCTTCCTTAGTTCAAGAGGTATCTTGATAGCATAAGGTCTTCTGACTAAATCATATATTCTATTTGCTCCCTCTCTTTGTCCAAGGTTGCCTATAATGAATTGTAAGACTCCCTTTCAATCTCAATCTCCTGAGCTCCTCATCCAATAATGCTTCTAATGAAGTGTTAAACCAAAGCTCCCTCTGAACATGATATTAATCATCCTTTTCCTACAAGAACATTCGTGGAGGAAAAGATCAAAGCAAACAACTCTTATAGTAATTATGGAAATAATTTTAAGAGAGAAAACATAGAGATTAGTAAATTTAATACTAAAATATACTGAAACATAACGAGTACTTATTTGCACATCCTTGATACGAGTTGCTCCAATGAAAGACCATATGCATCAAATCTGAAAATGCCTCCACATGAATATTTTCTCAAACAATGGGGGGTTATCATTCGCCCCCACAATGTAAAATTCCCACTTACTCTATTTTATAGAGTTTTCAGTCACTATCAGGTCTAATGATATCAACCTCTAATTCTGTTAGTCATCCCTTTAAATTTGAAGTGACCATCATGTGTCTTCAAACATCAAATATATTTCATAATGGTAGTGTGAGGTAGTGAACAAGAGCTCCTAGTTCTCTAAAACTTTATGTTAGAATCTATGTCCTAGATCATTACATCAACATAGGGCCATCATAATGCATGGCTTAACAACATTATGTTCCTTCATGTTTTGATTTCATCTTAAATCCTTTCAAATATTTGACATTTTAGTATGCTTGGGAAAATGTTACAGTGGAACATAGTTCAAATGCGTGTCCATCTTCATTATTTTTAACTTAATATATCTATCTCACCATTATGATGATTTTTTTCCAAAGGATATTCTTAAAAATGTCACTTAGCCTCTTTCTTGATCCACATTTTCGAAAGATAGACTACTTGACAAATTGCAAGAGCCAAATATGGAAAACATGATAGCATTGGTGAAGCCCAACTCAATTATCCATGTTTCTTATCCTTGAATTGGTGGTGGTACTTATGAAAAATAATACATATGTTGCAATATAAACATGATCTTGACATATTCAATAGAACACAATGCCATTCCATCAGCAAATGAGATAAAGCTCTTCACTCACAAAACCAGCAACTCTATCCACTTGTAATCTCCCGAAAATTATTCATAGACTCACGAGGCTCGTTAATCTAACCATAAGATCTCCTTTCTCCTTAGTTGATTCCAGATCCTTGCTCAAGGACTGTACTTGCATTTAGACTCATTATGATGATGATTTCCAGATTGTTGTTTAACTATCTCTATATCACAGGTGTAGTCTGTCATCCTCATATACAATCAACTTTTCATTACTACAAGATGTCTAAGTTCCATATCTCTACAATGGGGAGTCAAGGAGGTCAAAACCATGTTAAAGTGTTTATGCCAGAAATGTTGGCGTTGGCGTTGTGACAATTTGGACTTCCATCTTGACCAACATACTTCAATGCTTTAGTTTGTACTCATGACATGTCTTATTTTAACGAATGAAATATTTCATGTAGGTTGATAGGTCTATTTCATATTACTCACATTCCTAAGGTATTCTTATCCTCAAGAAAGATTACAATAGACCAAGCTTATTACTCTCGTGACTTCTTCAATTCAAATATAGTATCTTGTCTTCAAATACAGCATATGATAACCACACTAACAAGAGAAAGTCACAACCCAATGAATAGACACCCACACCAAATAATGAAACCCCAACTACTCACGTCTAACCACAATGGACTTGACATTTCTTAGAATCTGCAATGTTTAATCCCTTTGCGAACCAAAAAAATGGCATAACTCATTTGTTACCATCTAATTCAATGGAACTGTCCCTTGAGATATTTGAATTTAAACTCTATGGCATATAATTTTAAGATATGTTGCTTCTCATCCTTAGAAAGCCTAAGATGCTCGCTTCTTTTATAACCATGGAAAGCAACGCCTTTTAAGCACTCCGCCACTTTCCACACCCTCGCACATGATATCAAACTCCAAGGTCTCTATATACAGCTCCCAAAGGCTACACACAAGTCCAACAAATACAAATCATTAACGGTGATCACTATAGTCTCCAAATTTAATATGCTTTGAAAGTATGTACATCACATATTCGTCTAGAAGAATAAATATGAAGTGAGAGAGTTGGTCTTGTAGTCTACGATAAGATTTGAAGATTTCCACGCCAATTTCATGAAGAATGCAATTACTGAGGAGTTTATGCCGAAATTCTTTGCGAGTTATCATCCGGATCTCCTTAATTTGTCTCTTGTGCCGACATTACATTCCCTCGAATAGTGCAGAGACTTTGAATATCGTCGGATAATGCATTAGGAAATCAATATACTAGATAGTGCTATTACCAATCTCTGATTCGACCATGTGGTGTGCACCAGGTAACAATCACATTGACAGGGGAGATATGTGTGCTACGTGACTTGTTCAATATTCTTCCATTAATGTATGCCTTCCATACGCTTTAACGTGGCAATGTTTTTTTATCTTCCTTGCGATTATTGATCGGGTCTATACCATGCCTTTGGTTGACATTGGTACCCTTTGGACCCGTGTCCAATCCTCTCTTTATTTTATATGATGTATGCTTTGATTTTATTCTATAATTACAGGTTGTTAAAGCTAGAGAAGATAACGAAATATCCATTTTCTTATACTGCGGCTGGCATGGATTTTCTACAATCATAAGTTCATTAATAAAATTTAATACCAAATATTCCATTTTATCATAGGATAGGAAAATGCTTGCAAAGTTTACAGTTGTTAATTTTACTACACAAATATCCTTGTTGTCAAGATGGACAGATGACAACCATATTTCTCAACCTTCCTTCTTTATAATTGACGGATGGTATAAGATAAGCATGGTAAACTTATGGTTTAGAATTATTGCACCCACATACACACCGGTGATAACCAATCTTATAAACCCCGGTAAGTGCATCACACTGCAGTTATGAAACTCCTAATGGTCATGTTTAAAGATAAACTTCATATATGTGTGTCTCTAACATTGATGAAAATTCCAGAGAGTCTTAGATGCATAACTTGCAGAGTATTTTCCAGTTCACTATTGTTGTTGTTATTACACGCTTGTATGAATTATCAATCTCCAAAAGCCACATTAAGTTCAAATATAACATTTATCAATATCTTGCAAATAGAGGTGTCACGAGTCAATCAATGTTTTAGTAATATTGTTATGAGTCTTGCAGGTTTGGTAAGGAACCTGCTCTGATACCATGTTAAAGTAATAGGATCGATTAATCTATTTTGTAACTTGTAATAGCACTTGTGGATAATTTATGTGTCTTCCAAGTTACTATACGAATGAATATATATGTTATATAAAGAGGCATGTATCTTGAAGAGACATGTCTCTTTAATATATTAACTTACATTAGTTATGGTTATAACACAAGTAATATACCCTCAATATATTATAGTGATTATATAACAAGATATACACACACATACACTCTGTTAATATAAGTTAATTATTCCATATATAATGTTTGTCATATATTATTTATATATCTCATATATATAATATAATTTATCGGACAGAATTATAACATTAACAAGGAGACTGGCGAGAAAAGTGATATCAGGCCCTTCCATGCATGAATGTTAAATATCTATCAGGTTGTATGGAAATTAGGTTGAGGAATTTGAATTTGTACCCTTTACAAAAAGAGGATAATGTCATTTGACTGAAATCCCGCCTGGCTAAGAATAAAAACAACATTTCAAATACAATATTAGGGTATGTTTGAATAATGAAAGAACCTTACAAATAAAGATTTGGGTAAATTTGAAATAGCCCAGCTAGGGTATTATATTCAAAATATTGTCAACTTGAAACATACCAATCAAAAAAAGATCAAACAAGCCTGGAACTACTTTCTTTTCACAAATAAATCAGAACCTTACAAATTAAATCAGATATGCATAAACTGTCAGTTACAGAAGTAAGGTATTGAAAACATTTTTTATTTGATTCTTATTGGACAGTTGAGGAATACCAAAATCTGGTCTCAAACCCTTCATTGTTCATAGCAGCTATGCATTAACAAATACCCCTGGAATCCTTGCAGATACTTCTGAAACCCTCAACAATGGCAGACTGTGATTCTGAAACTGAAACCCACTTCCATATGCATACCTACACTGTTGTAGCGTGTATGCAGCAACTATACTGTTTGCTTGGGGTAGCATCCAAGATCCAAGGCTTGATGCTCAGGATATGCATCCTTAGCATAGAGTTTTGACAGTGGACCAAAGATAATATAAAATCATAATGAAAAGTCCCCCAACATTTCCTTCTATTGTAGTAATATAGCTCTCAACCCTTCAACCCTAACCTTGGTTCTCCAAAACCTAACTCGGCAATAATAATAGGGAAAAGAATTTCCATCAGCTTTAATCCACAGAGTAAGGAAAAATCTGAAAATATCTAATTCAAATTGGCCCCAAGCCATGACTAAAAAACAAGAAGCTACTTAAGTGAATTCAGTCCCACAACTTATTGAAATAAAAGACTTCTCAAACTTAGAAAAAATGGCTAAGCATGGAGAAGAAACATACTGCAGCCTTATTAGGAGAATAAGGAACTGTGGTTAGAGAAGGGGTGTAACAGTCCTCCCTTCTCAAGATTGCTGGTCCACAAGCAATCGCAAGTTTGGATATTGTAAAATTTCTTTTCCCTCTCAGGAAGCATCTTCTAGAGGTAAATCCTTATTTGATTAGATATTCCCGGATTACTTTGCTTCTCAGTTTTCTCTCTTGCTAATCAGCAGTGCCTTCAAGTACAAGCGCCGAATTCCTAGATTCATCCAATGGTGTAGCTCAGGAGATGCAACTGTCTGGTTTCCCAAAGCCTTCTTCAAACAAGATGAATGAAAAATATTATGAATATTACTACCTAAGGGAAGCTTGAGTTCATAAGCAACCTCTCCAATCCTCCTAATCACTTTATAAGGTCCATAAAATCTTGGTTTCAATTTTTCCGCTCCACTGCTCTTTAGGGAAGATTGCCTATAAGGTTGTAAGCAAATGAATACTAAATCACCAACCTCAAATTCTATTTCCACCCTATGCCTATCTGCACTCATTTTTGCTGGTTTTGTCCATGGAGAATATTATCCTTCAATGTTTTGAGTATATCCTGGTATTCTTATAAAGTCTCCCTTGCCCAGGGCACGTTGCTATCACCAAAAGCCAAGTGCACAAATGACAAAGCTTCATATCCATACTATGTCACAAGGTTCGACTTCGAATTCGAATTAGCCTATAATAAAGTTCAGATGAAATTCGACAGGGAAAAAATTCAAACAAAAAAAATAGGATGAAATTCCTCTTATATAAATTTAATTTTTTAAATATAAATAATAAATTAAAAATAATATTATATTATATTAAATTTGAATATATTATAAAATTTAAAACTTTATAATATATGCAAGTTTATAATTTTATTTTAAATAAAATTACTATATAAATCATAATTATCAAGCATACGGCTGGAAAATATTTATTTGAATAACTAGGAAGACATATCTTAGCATATGTTATTAGACACATGTAAATTTACATGCGACTCTAATATTTTTTAATTTAGATAAGACATTTTAGCATATGAGTTAACATGGAGTCTAATGCCCCTTCAACAGGGAGAAAATTAGTTCACTCTCTTCAACGCACGATAATATTATTCTTTTACCATTTGTGTCTTGACTTGGGCCTCTTCGTCTGACTAAGAGAAGTGACGGCAAACAATAATTTGTTTGCTATGGAGGGACATACGATTTGTAAGTCTGTGCCTATAAATGCCGGAATAGGAAAATCTAAATCAAAGTTTCAAAAAGCCCTTTGTCAATGCATTCATTTGAGGAAAAAATTATGTCCTATGCCTATTCGAATATAAGACGAATTTCAACGAATTTTCAGTCATGTTTCAAAGTTCGCTGAATATCGAACTTCATGGTTGAAGTTCAGCGCTCTGTGACTTAGTATCCATATAAAGCTTCAAATGGGAACATCCCAAAAGTCATATGATATGTTGTATTGCGGTAGTACTCGCCAACTATAGCCATCTAATCCATGTACGTTTTTGTCCTGAAACATAGTTTCAGAGATAGCCTTCAACCCATTTGTTTACTATTTCCATTTGTCCATCGGTATGAGGGTGATAGCTGGTGCCTGGCATCAGCTCTATCCCTACCAACCAAAACAACTCCTGCCAAAACAACTGATTTGAAAGACCATGCAATCTGAAAACCTCTTTGAAAAACAATTCAGCAACCTATGAGGCTGAGTGATCAATGGCAATGGAAAAAAAATCAAAATGATAATATTTGGTCAGTCTATCCACCACTACGAATATGCAATCCTTCCCTTGTACCCTTGGGAGACCCGTGATGAAATCCATTGAAATACCCTCCCACTTTTGTTCAGGAATGGGCAGGCATTGTAGAAGGCTTGTTGGAAAGGTATGTTTTGCCTTATTCTATTGACAAACTAAGGACTCACAAACATATTTCAGCATCTCATCCTTAAGACCTTTCCAAGAAAATCTTCTCTAATCCGCTTGTAAGTTTTAAAGAAACCCGAATGCTCTACCATAGGAGTCTCATATAAAGCTTTCAAACTATTTTGCTTCAACTTTGACCCTTATACAAGATTTATTCTAGCCTTATAGTATATTATATCTTCTAGCATAGTATATCTGGTATCATGCATCTTCCCGTCTAGTATATCACAAGCTAAAGAATTCTTAGCATATTTGGCCAATAGCTGTGATTCCAAATCAGCTAAAACTTTTGTAAGTGAACAAAGAATAGGTCTCCTAGAGAGTGCATCAACCACCACATTTTCTTTCCTTTGATGTACTCCACCTCAAATAATACTCCTAAATCTGGTTCACCCATTTTTTTTTGCCTCTCATTAAATTCCTTTTGTTCCAAAAAATATTTCAAACTATTATGATTGATTTTAACAATAAATTTTGCTCCTACAAAGTACTATCTAAATTTAGCTAAAGCATGCATGATGGCTAACATTTCTTTGTCATAGGTGAAGTATAGTTTTTCTAGATCTCTAAGCTTCCTAGTCTCAAACACAATAGGATGTTTATCCTGCATCAATATTGCTCCAATTCCTTGTTCTGAAGCATCATAGTCCACAATGAAAGGATATGTAAAGTCCGGTAATGCTAACACCGGACATGTACTCATAATACCTTTGAGTTTCTCAAAGGTAACTTGTGGTTCTATGGACCAATGAAAAGTGCCTTTCTTTGTAAGATCAGTCAATGGTGAAGCTACTTGGGAAAAACCTTGTACAAACGTCTTGTAATAGCAACATAACCCAAACACCCTCCAAGATCAGAAATATTTTTAGGAATTGGCCACTCTTGGATTGCTTGAATCTTCCCCTGATGTATCTTTACCCCGTCAATTTTAAAAATTGTAGCTTCAGTTGGATTGATTCGATCTAAGATACATTGTTGTTATTGTTAAATCATCATTTCCTATATATACTTATTCATGTTATATAATATATATACGTATTATACATAATATAATACATATATATATCAAAGTAAGGAGACTCACTACGAGTTAGGCGAGTCTCCCAAGTCAGCAAGTTAGGGAAGGCTTGCCAGGTCAAAATGACCCGTGACTTGAGCTCGACGTGTCAGGGAGGGTGACTCACGTGACTCGTGGGTAAAGGCATGACTCGTAGGTCATGACTGGCTTGACCTGGCTGCAGCAGTCAAAATCCAGGTAAGTCAAAACAACAAAAAATGTTTGTTTTTTGAATATTTTATTTGGTTTTTTTTTATCCTTAAGACCCTAAAAGAGCATTCATAACAGTCTATTGTGAGAAAAAGAAAGAGAGAGAGAGAGGAAGAAGAGAAATAGAGTGTCATTGTTTTGCAACCAGCTGAAAGGAAAAGGAGAAAAGCTTGTATTTGTGGCATTGGAGCAACTATACGCTTGCATTTAGATCATTAAGGAGTTTACAGGAGCTCTTCTCAACACTTCTCAACTCATTTCAAAGAGGTAAGAGTTGATTTTTTGGATTTTGATGGTTTTTTGCTCTATACTTATGGGTTTTTTTGATGAATTTTTTTGTATGTTTATAGATTTTGTTTTACTTTAGATCTTCATAAATACAATGCTTAAATGGTAATATTTGGTCTAAAATGTATTATTGCAGCAACCTTGACATTTTTCCTTACTCATAATGGCTCCTCCAACTAAAAAACCCGAGCTCTCTAAAGGCAATAAAAAAGATAAGTGTTGGAAGTACACCATAGAATTTCCGGGTAGAGGTAGAACTCAAACAAAATGCTTATTTTGTAAGGTCGTTAATAGTTGGGGGATAAATAGATTGAAATACCATATTGTTGGCATACATGGTCATGATGTTGGCCTTGTAAAGTTGCAACTCCTAAGGCTAAACGTTTTTGTTATGTTGCCTTAGAAAAATATGAACAAGAAAAGGAATTAACATAAAAACAATTAGCAGAGTTAGCTCAATTTCGTTCTAATTCCCTTCCACGCTTATCTGGCACTGCTTCTGTATCTAGTTTTACACCCCTAGGTTCAATAGGTTGTGTTGGAGAAGGTGCTTCCCTTCCCCCTATTGTCCTAGTGTTTCTACTAGTTGTACTTCTTCTACATCTTCCTTGCACTGCTAGTGGCGCTGCCCCTGCTAGTAATACTGGCGTTACCTTTGGTCCTAGAGTTAGAAAACCTAGGTTGGACAATTTTTTTGTACCACGTTTCACTCCTGGTGCACAACCCTCACTTGAGAGCTTGGTCTGGAATAGGGAGATCCATGAAGCTGGAAGAAGAGCAATTTGCAAATTTTGGTATTTCTGCAACATTCCATTTATAGAAGCCAGGTACTTCAACTTCATTTATATTTGATTGTTTTACGTTTAAAGTTTTAAATAAAAATTTTTAAATAAAATTTTATAATTTTAACTTGATGTTGAAATATGCTAATTAAAATATTTTTATAACTGTTACAGGAATCCTTATTGGCAGGGGATGATTGATGCAGTTTCCATCTGTGGTGCGGGGTTTAAAGCCCCCACTGAAGATGAGTTGAGTGGCCCCCTCTTACTAGAAATAGTTGAGGAGATGAAACTTGAGTTGGAGGACCATAGGAAGATTTGGAGCCAAAGGGGGTGTACCATTATGACGGATGGATGGGCAAATAAGGTGTAGGACTCTCCTCAATTTTATTGTTTCTGGCAGAGGTAATTCATCATCCTCTACTTCTCAAAGTCTAAAATTTAATGTATGATTGAATAATTAAAATTTTGTTTTATTGACTATTCAATGATAATTATTTTGTTTAATTTTCACTTTCAAGATCCACCATGTTTTTGAACTCTATAGATGCTTCCTCACATGTCAAAAATGCAAAGTTCTTATGTGAGGCTATTTAGGAGGTGATAAGGGAGGTGGAGGAAGAGAATGTTGTCCAAGTGGTGACTGATAATGCAGCTATTTATGTTGCTGCAGGTAAAATTTTAACTTCTTAGTGCTAAAAAATTTATTTTAGTTTTTCATTAAATTTTGAAAATTAAAAGTTTTTTTAACACATCTAAATTTTTAATTGTTTATTAACTAATTTAAAATTATCTAAAATTGCTGCAGGAAAACTTTTGATGAAGAGACACCCAAGAATCTTTTGGACTCCATGTGCGAGCCATTGCCTCGACCTTATGTTAAAGGATATTGGCAAGCTTGAATGGGTGAAATCATGTGTTGCTAAGGCCAAAAATCTTTGCAAGTTCATTTATAATCATGACTTGGTCCTCAGCATTATGAGGGAATACACGAAGGGAAAGGAGTTGGCTCATCCCGGTATCACAAGATTTGCCTCTAATTTTATCACACTAAAATCATTGTTGAGTTCAAGGTTAGCTTTGAGGTGCATGTTTGTTGGTCCACAATGGAGTTCCTCCTCCTTTGCCACCACCCCTATAGGGATAGATGCAACAAAATGCATTTATGATGAATAAGGTTTTTGGGAGCCATGTAAGGAGATTGTGGAGGTAATTTAAATTTTAAAAGCTTTAGTCTTAAAATTTTATAAATTAATTTATCTCATACATATTTTTGTTTTATTTTCATTGTGCAACTTTGCAAGGTTTCATCATTCACTAAATTGTTTTTTGTTTAATTTTTTTGTAGATCACTGAGCCCCTTGTAGCCCTCCGAAGAGTAGATGGTGGGGAGAAGCCCACTATGGACTACATATATGAGGGCATGGATAGGGCCAAGGAGGCGCTTAAGGCCAAATATGTAGGAGTTGAGGACAAGTATGGCCTTATTTGGGACATAATTAATAGGAGATGGCAAAATTAGCTTCATAAACCCATCCACGCAGCAGCCTATTACCTCGATCTGGCATACCGTTTCCGTGAAGATTTCAAGACAGATGAGGAGGTTATTTGTGGCCTATACACTGTGATATCGAAGATGGCCACTAATGCCACAGATATATTGCTTGAGATGGATGCCTATAATAATGCAACAGGGCCCATTTTTTCAAGTCAAATTTGCAAAGGTCACACAAAATTGCAGCTTAAGCCTTATACAATCTAGTTTCTAAATTTCTAGATTTAAAGTTCAAATTTTGAAATGAGAAATTTTTTTTTTCTTTTCCTTTTTTCAAAATTCAAATAGATGGTGGCAAATGTTTGGGCCTTCAACCAAAAACCTTCAGCAAATCACCATTCACATAATGAGCCAGCCAAGTAGCACTTTTGGATGTGAGCGCAATCGGAGCATGTTCAAGCACATCCACTCAAAGACGTGTCACAGGTTGTCTATGGAGAAAATGAATAAGCTAGTCTTTGTGCATTACAACCTGCGCATTAGGATCAGGGAGATTTTGGATAATGACACCTCTTCGATTACTCTAGAGGAGGTTGATCAAAAGTCTGAGTAGGTCGCTGAGGCTACTGATCATGTCTTTGATGATGAGGACCTAGAGTGGGTTGACAAGGTCGACAGAGAGGTTGAGGCCGTGGCTATGGCAGCAAAGGACCAAAGAGCTATAGTTGCTCCTAGTGGCACCTCACAGGCACTGGTAGAGACTATAGTTGATCCTAGAAGCACCTCACAGGCTGATGCTATGGCTAATTAGTCATCCAGGACCTACCTTAGACACCTTACTAAGAGGCATTTTATAGATTATACTTAGCTTGAGGATGAGGTTGGGGATGAGGATGAGGATGACAATGAGGAGCCATAGCTATAGTCTTGTTTTAACTTTTTGTTTAACTTAACATATGATTGAAATTTGTAACATTTGATGATAACTATTAATGTGTTGGATTTCATGGATTTGATATACATTTAGATGGGTTTCATGGATTTATCATTTTATATATCTATGATTCTATGTTTTACTTTTCTACTTCCTTCAGCTACCATTTAAATTTTAGTATTTAGCAATTTGCCTTTGTACTTATGTAATCGATGCATGTTTAACTTTTAAGTATGTGCATTGTGATCAGATTACCTTCTATTTCATGATGTTATTGTATATTTAAGCTTTATTCAATAATGGGTGCATGGAATGTCCTTTGAATCCTAAAAAATCTCAAAATTTTGAGGTTTTTTCCACTTTGCCAAGTCCTAGCTAGGTTCGAGTCACGTTACTTTGATATATATATATATACTATTATATATATATTATATTATGTATAATACATATATATATATATATATATTATATTATGTATAATACATATATATATATTTATATATTATACAAATTTTTTTAATAATAATTAAATGATGATTAAACCATAGAGACATGTTTCCTCTCATATTTATATAAGATTCAAAATTGCATTTGGAACACATCAATTACAATAGCCATGTTAGTACATTTACAGAAAACGATCCATGTGAGGCTCCTGAAGCAAATATCTTTGATGATGGAGATTATGAGTATCATTCTACATTAAGAGGGAGTATGACACTGCTTTGAAGGCAACACGGGAGCTTGGAGGGATTCTATAAATACATGTGTGTGACTGCATGATTTTGATGAGCTTACTCGTGTGCATCATAAGGAAGTATTGACTTATCACCAGAAAGTTGGAAGTTTGATATCAGATTCAAAGTGAGTCCGATAGGCATCCTTGAGGGAAGAGAGCCTCTAAGGGAGTAACTGTTGGACCTAACTTCCCAGGATCATTGTTTAGAGGGATAATTTTGAGGTGCAATACTTTGTGAATGATATATTTTCTATGAGGGGGAAGTTCAAAGTGAAATTCCTTGTAATGCATTCTTCTCTGTGAGAGAGAGTTGAGGTGAAAGCCCTTGTACCACCCTCTGACTTGGTTCATGGTGGTTACTATGATATGTAATGAAAGATGACAATCTTTCATTGACATATATAAACAGAAGGTAACCATTGTAAGATGATGATCTTATAAATGGTAGACCTGTTATCACGACAGACTTCATTAAGTTGTTGTCCCAGAATGCTGGAAGTCATGATAACGAATGTATCACGATAAGACTTCATTAAGTTGTTGTCCTGGAGTGTTGGATATCATGATACTTGTCATGATAGAGTTCATGACATAGTGATTTCTAGTTATCTAATTGACTTCATTAAGTTATTGTCCCGGCATGCCGGTAATCAATTAACTCATATCCTACTAGGATATAACATATTTTTTTGGTAGGTATCAAGGATTTGGTGCCAGTGCATGACATCCCAAAAGAATATAAGTATGACAAACATCATATGATTGACATTTCTTGTTGAATCATACTTTAGATTATATTGAAAGATAACATCTAAGTTGATGGATATATGTTGATATGCCATTCCAAAAAAATATATCATATTGAGATGATATCTCTCTATATGCTTCATAGCATAATGTCTTCTATAAATTCTCCCAGGCTAAGAGGGAGTGTTAAAGTTGTAGCTTCAATTGGATTAATTCGATCTAAGATACATTGTTGTTATTGTAAATCAAAATTTCCTATATACACTTATTCATGTTATATAATATATATATATATATATATATATATATATATATATGTATAATATATAATATAATATGTATATATATGTATTATATACTATAATATATATACACTATATTATATATAATACATATACATACATACATACATACATACATACATACATATATATATATATATATATATATATATATATATATATATATATATTATACAAATTATTATTTTTAATATATTAATTAAATGATGATTAAACCTTTGAGACATGTCTCCTCCTCTCATATTTATATGAGATTCAAATGTGCATTTGGAACACATCAATTACAATGGCCATGTTAGTACATTTGTAGAAAACGATCCATGTTACTCAACAGTCAATACCTATCACGTCCCAAGTAGAGAATTTGTAACATTCCAAACTCACACTTGGAAGCTTTAGCAAATAAAGATTGTTGTTCCATGATGCTTGAGACAGCATCTAAGTGCTGCAAATGTTCTTCCCATGTTCTATTGTATATTAGTATGTCATCAAAAAAAACTAATACATACTTCCTCAACTGTTCGTGGAAAACATGATTCATGCAAGACTGAGAAGTTGCAAGAGCATTGGTCAAACCAAAAGGCATGACAAGACATTTGAAGTGCCTACAATGACAATAGAATGTTTTTTTCTATGTATCTTCTTCTCTTACACTTATCTAATGGTAGCCAAACCGTCGATCAATTTTGGAGAAGAAAATTGAGCCATGTAGTTCATCCAACAACTCGTCTATTCTAGAAATAGGGTACATGTTCTTAATGGTTCTTTTATTCAATGCTCTATAGTTTGTACACATCCATAATGTGTCATCCTTCTTCTTGACCAACATTACTAAAGAAGCAAATGGACTAGAGCTTGTTCGGATATGACCCATTTTCAGCAACTCCTTAATTGTCTTTTCACTTTCCTCTTTGAAGTGTCGAGTATGCCTATAAGGGATGGTTATCACTGGTTTCAAGACTTTTTCCAGCTTAATTGCATGCTCAATTCCTCTATCAGGAGGACATCCAAGTAGAATATCTCTAAACACAATACAATGTTTGTCTAACAAAGATTGTACATCAACATGGTAGGCTGGTTCATTTTCTCTAACAATATTATTAGAAACAAAACAATGGGCTTCCCAATCAATGTCATCATGACGGAAAAAAAACTCCATTCTTTTGGCAAAGACTACTCTAGGTTCTCCATCCTCCATGGCTTTCAACACTGTTTTCTAAGCTTCAACCATAAACTCCAATTGCCTTTGTTTGAAGTCTTGAAGATATCTGCCTAAGGATTCAAGCCATGGAGACCCAAGACTAAATCCACAATACTGAGATTTAGAGCATAGAAATCTCCTATCAAGGTGTAGTCTCCCATTTGAATATCAAGTTGAGGTAAGACTTGGAACAACTCAAAGGAAAACCATCCAGCACAATCATATTTAATTCAAGGAACTCCTCTGCTTGCAATCCACGTCTACTAACAAGACTCTCATCAATGAAACTGTGAGTAGCACTGCCATCAACTAAACATATTGTTCGTTGTCCCTTGATGACTTTTTTAAGTCTGAAAGGTCTATCTCTCAGAATTCCTGAGAGAGTAGCAACTTGTGGATTCTTTTCAGCAGTGGTATCTTCTAATTCTATCTGTGGATTTTGAAACCCTTGTGTGTTATCTTCCTCAACAACTTCTTTTGACTCATCCTCATCTTCTGATATGAACTTCAATTAAATGAAGTTTGCCCTTACCAAGGCAGCACTGTCCTGGTTCCCAAAGCTCTTTACAGGAGAAACATAACTTCCTTCTCCTAAGCTTGTTTCGAGACTCTTGTTCAGCCTTTGATGGAACACTACTTGGCTGGTTAAAACTCAGTTTTCCATGGGCTGTATTCTTTTTTGTGAGGCTGGTAGGGTGCTGAAACTTCTAAATCCATCACTAGTCCAATGGCATCATCAAGGAAGTTTAGTCTATGGACTTTCACCAAACCTTTCAATCTATCATTAAGACCTTCAACAAAGAGCATGGTGATCCTTCTCTAAGGCATTTCAAGCACCATGACTGCAAAACTCTGGAATTCGTTGATGTATGATTCCAGTTGCTTGGTTTGCTTCAACTGAGTCATATCTTTCCTGTCAAAGCAGGTGATCAACCTAGTAACAAATTCTTCATAAGTTTGGATCATGGCATGATCCTGAGAAACCAAGTCATGATTCCACCAATCATAAGCTACCCCTTCTAAATGCATAGTAGAAAACTGTATTGCTTTCTCCTTTTCCATGGGCTTGAGTGCTAGGAATGTATCCAACTTATGTACCCATGATCTAGCTGTTAAATCTCTCGTTCCGCCAAAACTTGGGATAATAATTTTATTCATGGCATCCCTGTATTCCAGAGGCTGGAAGCCTGCCTTACTAGAACCCTAGGCCTCATGCCTTGTCTCTCCAAACAATTTCTCACCTTGTATTTATGAATTCATTCAAGTTAACTAACTGTCTTACATCAGCTAGCAACTGCATATACTCATCATGTGCAGTCATAACATCAACTATGATGTGGGTTTCTTCTTCCTCTACTTCTGGAGAGGTTTCTCTATCATTATGTCGTGGTATAAATTGAGGACGTAACGGTCGATCAGATTTTGTATCTGCTATTCTGACCACATTAGAGGCAGCTCTGTCATGATTTCCGTGTCCTACTTCTTTGATGTGACAGCTACTTGAACTCCATCATCATGCATGATAATCTCTTAACTGCCCAATGGTTGTAATCATTTGTGCTTGAAATTGTTGCATCGCCTGTTGTTGTTGTTGAGCAAATACTGTCATAAAATCATTTAGCTGATTGTTCATCCCACGGGTAGGGCCTCCATCCCTTCTCTCTTCCATTCTTGCTTTAGATGAAGTGATTTCTGCTTCTTCCTGTTTCCCAGAACTGCTCCTTGTTTTATATCTATGAGTTTCAGCCCCTTTGGAGTGCATAGAACCCTGTTACACAGACATGCAAAGAAAAAGCAGAAGAAACCCCACCGGCTGGCAGGGTTTATGAGCTCTGATATCACTGAAACAACCCAGTTAGGGCATTATACTGAAACTACTGTCAACTTGAAACATACCAATCAAAAATAGATCAAACAAGTGTGGGACTACTTTCTTTTCACAAATAAATCAGAACCTTACAAATTAAATCAGATATGCATAAACTGTCAATTGCAGAAGTAAGGTATTGACAACATTTTTTATTTGTTTGTTATTGGGCAGTTGAGGAATACCAAAATCTGGCTTCAAACCCTTCATTGTTCATAGCAGCTATGCATGAACGAATACCTCTGAAATCCTTGCAAATACTTCTGAAACCCTCAACAACGGCAGACTGTGATTCTGAAATTGAAACCGGCTTCCATATCCATACCTACACAGCTGTAGCATGCATGCAGCAACTAAACTGTTTGCTTGGGGTAGCATCCACGGCTTGATGCTCAGGGTTTGTGTCCTTAGCATAGAGTTCGAACAGCAGACCAAAGATAATATAAAATCATAATGAAATGTCCCCAAACATTTCCTTCTATTGTAGTAACATAGCTCTCAACCCTTGAACCCTAACCTTGGTTCTCCAAAACCTAACTTGGCAATAATAATAGGGAAAAGAATATCCGTCAGCATTAATCCACAAAGTAAGGAAAATTCTGAAAATATCTAATTCGACTTGGCCTCAAGCCATGACTGAAAAACAGGAAGCGACTTAAGTGAATTTGGTCACACCACTTACTGAAACAAAAGACTTCTCAAACTTAGAAAAATGGCTAGGTATGGAGAAGAAACATACTACAGCCTTATTAGGATAATTAGGAACTGTGTTTAGAGAAGGGACATGACAAAAGTAAAAGATATGTTTTTTGTTGTACACTGATAACAAATCCAAAAGGGAGTCAAATTATGTGGTTGCTATTGAAAATAATAAAACTCACTACTGAAGTCCTCTACACAGTGATATCAGGATAAAATAAATTTGTTACGTTTCATTGAACTGTTTGTAATGGCCCTAAGCTGTTCAGCTTTTACAAACTGCTTCATATAACAATTATTTCTTCTAGTTTTGTGGTAAATGATGCAGAAATAGTATCTCATAAGACAAGAATGGGTTTCTATTATGCAATTGTGCAATATTCCAAAACGCCCATGTTGCTGACTGGAAAAGTCTCTGATAATGCACATATATCCAATTCTACATTTTCCATTTGGTTATGTTTTATCAATTTAACATAACAAATAGACCTGTAAATAGAATTAGGAACTGCGGTTAGAGAAGGGACATGACAAAACTATAAGACATGTTTTCTGGTGTACACTGATAACAAGTCCAAAAGGGAGATAAATTATGTGGTTGCTATTGAAAATAATTTAATTCACTACTAGAGTCCTCTGTGTTAAGGTTGTGGCTTCTGTCAGATTGATTTTAACTTGAGATACCTTGTTGATGGTAAATCATCTTTAAGATAAATATCTTATATATATATATTATATATTATATATTATATATTATATATACTATTATATATTATTATATAATAATATATATTATATATTATATATTATATATACTATTATATATTATTATATAATAATATATATTATATATTATTATATAATAATATATATTATATATTATATTTTATTATATAATAATATATTCATGTATGGTTGTTTATATTACTATTCTATTAATATGTTAACTAGTGATGATTAACTGTAGAGACATGTCTCGTCTCATATTTATAAGCCTTCATTTGCATTTGGAACACGATCAATACAATGGAAATTGTTAGTACATTTGCAGCGATCCTAAAAATAATATGGTATCAAAGCAGCATTAGTTCTAAGTTTGGCCTATAGTGGATAAGATGTATGAAATGTATAAAAGCTGAGAACTACGTGTTCCACACATTACATCTGTGTGTATCAAGTGAACTGTTGGTGCAGATGTATGATTAAAGTGTTGAAGGGAAATGATTCAATTATTTATGGTAGAGGAAAATTATAAAATCAGTGGACAAAATGCATGGAGTTTATTAAGTGGAATTGATATCGAGACTAAAGACGAGGTGCGAGTGCGCCATTGTTATTTGAAAGAATAAGTTTTATGTTGGCATTATTCTCAACTCTGTTAAAGCCCACAATAAGAAATTCTCTACAAATGAGACTTTGAATTTTATGTCGATTCTACATGGTTTGGATGCGGATCTTGCAATGTTGTAGTTTGATGATAATTGCAACATAGTGAGAATGAGGAAAGAGTTGCCGAATTTCACACGGCATTGTTTGTGGAATGAAGATGGAGGGACAAAGTCAATCTTCAAATATAGACAGACCAAGAAAAGATGACAAGGGTGACCCACGATTCAAGTGGAACCTACCATGTGGAAAGGAAAGGCTCGCGACAAGAAGCAGTAACAAAACCTAATCACCGGATATATAAGGAGGATCTGACTGAGTACTATGCCGCCTATATAGGATAAGGAGGTACAAAAAATACTGAGATATAGAGGACTGAGGAAGAGAGTCAACAGTCTCTAGATACAAAAGGGGAGGAGTACAAAGGCATTTAGGAAGCTATCAAAACATTAGGAGGTTCAAGTACATCTAGATGTTCAATATGTGGATGTGGAGCAAGAAAAGTTTTCTCATGGAGGAATATCATCATCTTTTACTGTCCAAGTGGAGAATATGTTCCCTTCATAAGCGGGTAAACCAAACACACATTGAGCATACTTGGTGTTGCATAACCTGCCAACCATAGGTCAAAGGATACATAATTAAGAAGTAGCGGGATTCATCATGGAGAGTCAAAACTAAGAGAATTCATGTGAAGAGGTGACATGGATGGAGAAGTCTTCGAACATCGTAGATGATGCACCAATATATTAGTGCAGGTCTAACAAAGGCCATGAGCATTGAACCCCTCCACACATAAGCTAAATAATTGTGCCACGATAACTAATAACAATAAAGGACAGCAGGTTGCATATACAAAAAGGTAAAGCATATTTTCTTTATAAATACTATGGTATTACATGACTAATATAATGTGTATTTCTTTACATTATCATTGCCTTTTATATCATGATATTAAGTAGATGATTAATGCCTTTTATATCATGATATTAAGTAGATGATTATATAATAATATGTATTAATTTTAGAAGGGTATTTTAAAATTATTTGTTAATTATTTATTTGGTCTAGATATTTCTTACAAAATGATTAAGAACCTATAGTGCCAGTATAAGGACATTGCTCGTCTCTATATAAATGGTTTCGTGCCAATCTAGAGTTGGAAGTCGTCTTTATAAAAATGGTTAAGATGGATTGGTGAAATCTTGTAGTGCTAGTACAGAGGTTTGTTCCCTTGTATAAATGACTTATAGTGCCAGTGAGAGAGGTCACTCAACATATAAATGGCTAGATGAGTAATAAATGGAATCTAAGAAGTGCCAATGCAGGAATTGAGATCCTTGTATAAATGGCTATCATTGCAGTGCGAGAGATGAGTAACTTTGTATAAATAGCTAGATGTGAATGAGATAATGGCCAAAATAAAGGGAAGGAGTATGCATGAATGGGAAGATACTGGTGATAAAATAATGACCCCGCCACATATGTGCATAGAGTCAGAAATTCAGAATTGCTGAAATGATAATGAACATTTCTCATCAGCATTGATGGAGAACTTGACACCCGTTAAATTTGATTCTTTGGTATTGTTGGGGAAGATAGACCAAGAACTATGCGACTGGCATTCACCATCAAAACCTACTCCACAGATATCAACGACTCAAGGATATCTATGCTTGAGTAAGGAAAATGATTGGAAAAGTGTGAAAATAAGTCCACTACCTTCACACACATCGAATGCAAATCTTGGGGCAAATATGCAAGTTACTTATCCCAACATTACATAGCAAACAAAGACATTGTCCACATAGAAAGTTAAAAACAAAGGGTACATGTCACGTAAGAAAGAAAGTATAGTGACATACTCCATCCAACATGGAAAGGAAACATAAATAGTTCATATCTTGGGGAGACAAACATTGATAAGACCACCAAAAGGGATAGGAGTATCCGAGTCTGATCGAATCCAAGCACACTACAGGTACTAAGAAAGGTATGAATTATACTTTGTGAAATAAGGTAATATATGAATGTCATTTTTATTTTTTATTTTAAATATTTTATTAAACAAGGTATGATATATATATCTCAAATTCTTGTTTCCATTATTATTAATTATTTGAAGATGTTGTGGTAAGTTGCATATATATAAATGTATATCTATGTATATATTTGACACAAGGATTAACATAAAGTCATTTATAATTAATAATTATTAAGATTATTTCTTATTATGGTTACATTTTTTAGCATAATTGGTGTAATCAAAGGAAAATTTATAAATTATTATTATTGAAAAGAAAATTTTAATCAATTTAAATGGAATATATGTATATATGTTAAAATATATAGATTTTATCTATGTTTTATTGGAAAGATCTTATTTTGAGAATTGCATAAATCTCTCTCTTATTTGTATTTCAATATTCTTTTATAAGAGCTATGTGTCTTGATCTTTCCCTCTGAGAATGTTATTATAAGAAAAAGAGGGAGATTGAGAATCAGAGGGAGGTTTATATTTCAAGTAACCTTGAAAGAGAGGGAGAAGACTGAGGATGTTATTTAGTTGATCTTTAGTAATCTCGGTCTTATTGATTAAGAGGGAGTAAACAATGTTGAGATGGATTTCTCTAGTAATCAAGAAATTGCCACTATCAAGAGGACTGTGATTCATACATCGTGACCATGTGATTTTAATGGGCCTACCCCCTGTGTACATCATGAGGAAGCGATGACTTCTAAATGATGTCACTTGTATTTGCATAAGTTGTTGTAAGGAAATTTGAGTTGTTATGAGACATTAATGAAGTTTTTAAGAATTCATCTAAACCATCTACAAGTCTCTCCTTGATGAATGAAACTTGATGTATGAGTTGTAGAGTCATTCATGTGGCACAATCATACTTAATCAAGATATTGGTGTATTGTGGACGAGTTTGATAAAATGGAAGGACATGTTCACTTTTAATGTTAAACTAAATAAATGTTTGGACGAAAAGAGCAAGTTGGAACTTAGAAAGGAGTTGTCATATTTAATACAAAATTGTTCAAACAATATAAGAATGACTGAAAATTTTACATTGTGGGGGAAATAATAGTCAATGTTTCATTCCCACTTGAACCTTATTTAGAGGAAAGATGTTCCATTCTCTAATAGTATGAATCTTCATGTGCAGATAAGTATTTTTATCTTTTACATTTATCTACTCTTTGTAGTCTCTCTCTTATTTGTAATTCTATACATACTATAAGAGTTATTTGCTTTGATCTTTTCCTTTATGTTTGAGGATATTCTTACAGGAAAAGAAGGTTGGTACTTTAGATCTACTACCAAATATTTTGCAAACTCAATATAATGATAGTAGCTCCAAAGACCTTGATGATCAAGATGGATAAAGTGAGGCTCTTGAAACAAACATCTTTGATGATTGAGATTATGAGTATCCTTCTACATTAAGAGGGAGTATGACACTTCTTCGAAGCCAATGATGATTGAGATTATGAGTATCCTTCTACATTAAGAGGGAGTATGACAATTCTTCAAAGGCAAAGTGGGAGCTTAGAAGATTAATACTCAGAGGGAGTCTAGAAATACATGTGTGTGACTACATGTTTGATGGGCCTACTCTTGAGTGCATCATGAGGAAGTATTGCCTTATCACTAGAAAATCAGAAGATTGATATCAAACTCAGAGTGAGTATGACAAGAATCCTTGGAGGAAGAGAGCCTCTAAGGTAATAACTACTAGACCTGACTTCTCAGGATCATTGTTCAAAGGGAGAATTTATTGAGGTGCAATCTTTTGTGAATGATATCTTCTCTATGAGGAGAAGTCTTAAGTGAAACTGCTTGTAATGCATTCTTCTCTGTGAGAGAAAATTAAGGTGAAAACCTTTGTACCACCCTTTGACTAGGTTCATGGTGGTTCCTATTTCACATATGATATGTAATGAAGGGTGACAATCTTTCATTGACATATATAAACAGAACGTAACCATTATAAGATGACAATCTTATAAATGGTAGACCTATTATCATGATAGACTTCATTAAATTGTTGTCCTAGAGTGTTGGAAATCATGATAACAAACAAACAGAAGGTAATTGACATTAGATTTCCACAATCCATTGATAATATTCTGGAGTTTTTCTGGAATTTGATTGTGTAGCATTTTATAGCATCAACGTTTCGGATCACACACAGTGATCCATCATCAGGATGAACAGCTGGAGAGTAGAACAGTAAACTCTAGAATACAAACAAAAGGTATTGTTGTAAGGTGGCAATCTTATAAATGGTAGATCTGTTATCATGGTTCTTTGGGCCAGATTTTGCCAAACGCTACGATAATCAACTTGTTATAGTTTTTTGGGCCGGATCTTGCTGGACACCATGACATAGTTACTATTGAAGACCACACTTAAGGTGGTGTTTAAGGTTATGTTAAAGTTATGGAAATTGCTTCAATTGTGTGTTATAAAAGGTGAGAAATTTAGCCTCATAGTGAATTGAATATCATACTGAGATGATATCTCTTCATATTCTTGAGAGCATAATGTGTTCTATAAATCCTCCCTAGCGAAGAGGGAGTGTTAAGGTTGTAGCTTTTGTCGGATTGATTTTAACTTGAGATACCTTGTTGATGGTAAATCATCTTTAAGATAAATATCTTATATATATATACTATTATATACTAACATAATAATATATATTATATATTATATTATTATATAATAATATAATAATATAATAATATATTCATATATGGTTATTTATATTACTATTCTATTAATATGTTAACTAGTGATGATTAACCGTGGAGACATGTCTCTGCATGATACATGTCTCCTCTCATATTTATAAGCCTTCATTTGCATTTGGAACACAATCAATACAATGGAAGTTGTTAGTACATTTGCAGCGATCCTAAAAATAACACTCTACACAGTGATATCAAGATAAAATAGTTTTTTTACGTTTCATTGAACTGTTTGTAATGGCCCTAAGCTGTTCAGTTTTTACAAACTGTTTCATATAACAAATACTCTTCTAGTTTTGTGGTAAATGATGGAGAAATAGTATCTCATAAGACAAGAATGGGTTTCTATTATGCAATTTGTGCAATATTCCCGAATGTCCATCTTGCTGACTGGAAAAGTATCTGCTAATGCACATCTATCCACTTCTACATTTTACATTTGGTTATGTTTGATCAATTTAACATAACAAATAGACCTGTAAATAAATCAGAATTTCTCAACAACACTCAGACTTCAAACATCACATTTTTCATAACAAGACAAGTGCACTTTCTATGATTTGCAAAACAAGAAGAATTAATAGAAACGCAATTCAAATTGAAAAGAACCCCTCAACATCAAGAGGATAGATAAGATTAGTTACATTTGGGAGCTCATTAACAACAGAGAGCAAGAATATCAACTGTAATGTCCACAATGACGAAGGCTGAACTGAAAAGAATTATGTATAAGATTTTTCATAATTGATGAAACTGGGGGTTGCAACAGGTCCCAAACCCAGTTGAACTCCAAGAGAAAATTTTTGACAAAAATTCGAGAGGACCATTTGTGCCAGATTTTCACTAGCAAAATCTTTTACACTTTACTTTTCAATGTTTTCATCTATCCAACATGAAAAATAGGCTTGCCAGGCATCTTGTCTTTCAATGTCCCCATGGTTACCGGGAGACCCGTCTCCCCCCTAAAAGTCGCGTCTCGGAGACCGAGACGCGTCTCCGGAGACCTCAAAAAAGGTTGGAGACTTCATGACGAAGTCTCCTGAAGTCTCCCCGTCTCCTAATCCAAAAAATGAAGTCTCCCCGAAGTCTCCTGGTAAAATATAAATGTAAAATATAATATTAAATAATTTTATATATTTTAGCCCACATTTTAATGTTTTTAATACAAAAATTAAGACCACTGACAATTTAAATGATTAAATCATTTAAAATATTTTATTTAATAAATTAATAACTTTAAAAACATTAGAAACACTTTTTAAAAATTAATTTTATTCAACAATTTAAATGATTAAATCATTTAAAATATTTTTGGAGAGTATGATAGCTGAAGACCTTCAGATGGATGATCACAACCTTGTGGAGTAGATGATAGTACCATCAACATACTAATACTAGATATATTTCTGTTTTTTGTTTATTGTACAAAGTGTTCATTTTTGTTTGCATATCAACAATTCAGCATCAAACTATACTTTTTTGAATTTAAAATTTGAATATGTAATGATAATCTCAGCAATTATCAATTTGATATGATGGTGATAATATGCAATATTCAAAAAACAAATATGTCTATGAGATACAATATTGTGATCACGTGAGTTTTGAAATCTTTGACTCTGTGAGTCTATTTTAATTTTTAATGTGACATTACTATTATTATTTACTTTAGTCTTACAGTATTACTATTTTCAAATTTTGTATTTACTTTTAGTATTAGACTCTTTAAACTATTAAAAAAAATTATAAAAAAAAAAAATTTGCCGTCTCCAAGTACCCCCGTCTCCTATTTGAAAAATTGTCATACCGGTACCAGTACCAATACCAGAGACCTCAAAGTCTCCCCGTCTCCCGGTGACCTTGAATGTCCCTGAACATATCAGACATATTATTGTGGCACATTCATCTAAATCTATTTTTGGTCATTTCAATTTGATTTGCTAATTTTCAAAGTAAATAGACTTGCAAAGAAATCCAAACTCCATAATTCTCTTTTCCCATTTCAAGCACCATATTTTTCATAAAAAGGAACAAGAGCACTTCATAGAATTTTTAGGACAGCTGCTTGATATTAAAAAGCACTCACCAAGCATCAACAGGGAAGATAAAGTTTAGCTTAGAGAATTTAAGATCTTGTTATCAACATAGTGAAGAATATGAACATCAATAAAAATGTCAACAATGATAGAGCCTGAACAGAGAAAGATAATGTAAGAAATATTTAATTATTGATGATATGGGTCATTGCATTGAGCTCACCAACCCTAAATTGAATTCGTAAGATAGAAATACAACAAAAATATTAAAGCAAGGCCTTTGTGCTAGAAATTCATTATCAGAATCTTTTACACTCTTTGTTTTCCTGCCATTCAACAAGATAACCAAGCCAATCAGACATCCACTTATGATCCCAAACAACCATACTGTGGACTACAATAAACTCTAGTAAGGTACATCCATCCACTTCAACCTTCTGTCATTTGACAACAATTTGACCAATTTTCAAAACAAAGTAGACTTGTAAACAAATCCAATTTGTTCCATAATGCTCTCTCCATTTCAAACACTATATTTGTCAGAAAGAAATACAAATAAGAGCACTGGCTATGATTTGCATCAGAAGAAGAATTTTAAGAATATCAATTGAAATTGGAAAGTACCCATCAAAGATCAAGAAGGAAGATTAATTCAAGATTGGTAATATTTGGGACCTCATCATCAACTTAAAGGAAGATAAGAATGTCATCAATGATAAAAAGGTTTGAAATGAAAATGATTATGTATGTGCATTTTATCAGTTGATGAATTCTGGGTCGCAAGAGGTTCCCCAAGCTTAGATTGGATTAAGATTATACAAACTAAGGAATTTGGTAGAAGAGATTATCCAAAAAAGGCCTTATATTCAAAATTTCCATTATTGAAGCCTTTCAAACTGTTTGCATTTCCAATATTTAACGAGATAAACTTATAGTGAGAATACCATTTACCTCCAGGCCAATTGAGAACCACCATCAAACCATAAAGACAGGGAGAGTCTCCTTGCAATATATTCTGCAAAGCTTTCCAATTGCCAGTCTTTTAAACTCCTTATTACCAGTCTTTTAAACTCCTTAATACCAATATTTTAAACTCCTTATTATCAAATGGGTGGTTAAAAAATCAACAGACTGACATATATCTTCCTATTAAACACCATCGTGTAGACAAAATAGTTGAAGATAATTCTACCAGTCACACCATAATATACCTGGCCAAGTAATACCTATACCTGAATGCCTCCTTGCTTGCCTATTTGGTCGCACTGAATTACTTGAAATTAGTTACAGCTGGTGCCTTTATTTTACCAGTGCCCCCTCCTCTATGTCTATGCAACACTGTCCCAGGAGTTGTCTGCTGTGTGAATGTGATTACCCATCATCCCCCAGCATAACTCAACTTGCTCACATTCTTACCATTTCCCCAATATGCAACCCTGGCTGCTACAGCACGTGTTGGCCACTCGGCAGTATAGGCTACACAGTCTACAGTTGCTTGTGTATGGAATAGGCAATGGGTTTGATAAGGTTAACCCACCCTCAAATCCTTAACATGATGTATAAATTCAGAAAGCTATCTCTTTAGTGCCTCAAACCCCTCACACACCTACTAAATTTCCCTAAAGAAATCTCAGCTTTTGTCTCTGGACCATCAACTACGTTCGATAGCAGCTCTGTCCATGAAGGCTACTCCCCGGACCTTGAAATTCTGTCAAAGATCCAAAAGTAAATTCCCTCAATGAAGGTCCACGTTCTTCTTGCACCTTAATTCTCAATTACCTCTGCACCCAAAATGGATTTGGACTTAGCCAATGTGGCATGGGCATCACCCAAAATGTTCTCTTCACATGTATGTCGGATACATCACCCACATAGGAGGTATCTTAAAAGCCGTTCTCCACTAAAATGCAAAGCACTCTCAATTTTGTTATCCCCTGCTTCAGAATTCTAGCCAAATTCTTCACTCTCAACAAGAAATAGAAATATAGCAACACATTAACAAAGCTCCACAGGTTACAGATAACTAGAGCGATACAAGTTCCAGCAAGAAATAATGATTACATTGCCCCTCAATTTCCTGGTAATATCACTATGTCAAAGTGTACCTCAATTATTTGATAGTACAGCCAGCAGTTTACAAAGTCATCAAACAAATGATCCATAATGAGTGAAACTAAGAACAGAATAGATGTATTAATTGCATACCACCTTTTGAACTTTTCAATTTAAATCCTAAAAGTCTATACTGTATAACAGTAAGAACACCCAGGTAACGGTGGGTCTCCTTACTAGATTGATGATTTATTTATTAGATCTCTAAGCCATATCGTGCATTCATGAGATTTGGAACCCCTCCAATTCATCTCAATTGAAACTAGTTAAAGTTAATACCATAGATTGACCCACTCTCGCTTTGGTGAGTAATTCTAATGATCTGCTGATCTCTCTAAAGGAATTTTGATAGTTATCTTTGTGACTTTTGAAAGGATGTCCAAAGCCTCCTTAAGAGTTCCTTTATTTTCCAATTGGGAGTAGCTCCATTTCACACTGCACTTGTTATGATCAACAAATCCCCTTCAATCACTTTAAAAATTTTGTGTGTGTTTTTGCCCTTATATTTTGGGCATGACATTTTAGTATCAAAGCCAGGTATCAACACTAGGAACCTTAAACCATTATGCTTCTGAACTTAACTAAAGCTTTAATTGTGTAGGATGCCTCCTATTACTCGGAGCAACCGACGAGGCAAAGGTCGTAGGGCGAGAGGTGGTAGAGCAGGACAAGAAGATAGACCACCACCACCACCTCCACCACCAAATCCGAATCAGGATATTTTGGATGCCCTCTAAGCATTGATTGGTGTAGTCCAACAGAGGGTAGCACCTATAGTTCAACCAGGGCAGCAGATTCTCGAAAGGGAAGCACAAGTTCCCAGAGGAGGCGGGGCCGGAGATAGAGAGAGGAGTAGGAGTCCCCCACCGAGGCAGGTAGAGGGACAAGGTGAGCATGAGGGTGAGTCAATACATCAGAGAGGACCACCACTTGACAGACCTCCTAGACATATAGGAGATGATATCAAGGAGTTGATACGACTCGGACCACCACTCTTTACCAGTTCCACAGAGGGGATAGTAGTAGAGGCTTGGTTACAGAGTCTTCAACGATGCTTTGAATTACATCCTTATGGGAGTAATCTAAAGGCACGTCTTACAGTTCATCAGTTGAGGGGAGATGCCTCCAATTGGTGGCATCAGGAGGAAACTATAGGAGAAGTGAGCATGGATACCCTCACATGGGAGTCATTCTTGGAGAGATTCAAGGAGAGGTACCTGTCTAAGCACTTCAGACAGAAGCAGATTGAGGAGTTTCACTCTCTACATCAGAGGGGTCTCACCGTAGCTCAGTATGAGAGCAGGTTTCTCGAGCTCCTTCCATATGTCGAGTACATGAAGGACGAGAAACTGCGAGTGCATCGATTCATCATGGGCCTGAATTTCTCCCTTTAGGGTCCAGTTCGTATGGCCTTTCCTACTACCTTCAGATAGGTAGTTGAGGTTGCACTGGTTGCAGAGGATACTCGGGGTAGACAGGAGTCATGGGAACGGTCTCAGAACCGAAACTCTACCCAACAGAAACCCCCTTGGAAAGGGAATCAAAACTTCACAGCAGGGTCCTCTAAGGGCCAACAGTCTCAGCAGCAGAAACCTCAGCAGCAACAGCAAAAACCCTCCCAGGGTTATCAGGGCTCCAAGCCCAAGCAGTGGCATTCACAAGGTCCAAGGCAGGATCAAAAAGTACAGACCCCACAGTCACAGCCAGTGAAGACTCAGCAGTCTTCTAGGGATGATTTCAATGGATCTAGCAGGTCAGGAGGCTCGCAGCAGTCTGGATCTTAGGGTGCATGATCTTATACACAAGGACCATGTTACACTTGTGGTGGCATGGGGCATATTGTTAGAGAGTCTCCTCAGGGACAGTCCTCCAGTGGTCAGAGAGGGGCGTATTCAGAGCTAACAGTTGGCAACGTAGGCAGGTCCCACAGAGTTTTTGCAACAGTTGACAACCGCCAGATTGAGCATCAGGCTACAGTTATTGAGGCTACAGGTAGTATACAGGGTAGCATGGTTACTGTTTTATTTGATTCTGAAGCTACTAATTCATTTATATCTCCTTTTGTTGTGGAGCGTTGCGGGCTAGTGGCAGTTAGTCAGGATGTCAGTTGGGAGGTAGAGTTAGCCTCAGGAGCTAGAGTGTCAGTTAGTTCCATGGTGCATAATTGCCCAATTCAAATTGGAGACATGTCCATGATGTCAAATCTACGCATTACCCCTCTAGGGTCTTATGATGTTGTTCTTGGCATGGATTGGCTTTATGCCCACAGCACCAAGATGGATTGTCGATAGAAGAGGGTGAAATGTGTGGATGTGGATGGTATCTGTAGAGTGATCCTTGGGGTTAAGAGACCCATATCCCTTCATATGATTTCCACTATGCAACTTAGGCGATGCATGAGAAAGGGATGTCAGTTGTTCGCTATCACCATCAGCGACAGGGAGGAAGATTCAGAGGGGGAGCCATCCCTCGATGACTTTCCTATATTGCAGGAGTTTGCAGATGTTTTTCCTTCAGAGCTCCCTGGTAGACCTCCACCTAGAGCAGTGGATTTTCATATTGATCTTGTGCCAGGATCTGAGCCAGTATCGAGAGCACCATACAGGATGACTACTCATAAGCTCAGTGAACTAAAGATTCAGTTGGAGGAACTCTTAGAGAAGGGGCATATTCAACCTAGTGTGTCGAATTGGGGCGCACCGGTGATCTTCGTAAAGAAGAAGGACGGATCACTTAGGTTTTGTATTGATTATCGGCAATTGAACAAAGTAACCATCAAGAACGGATACCCTCTTCCTAGGATTGATGACCTCTTCGATCAGTTGCAGGGTGCTTGAGTATTTTCAAAGATTGATCTCAAGTCGACTTATCATCAGTTGAGGATTGTGGATAGTGACATCCCTAAGATTGCATTTCATACTAGGTATGGCCACTACAAGTTCACCGTGGTACCATTTGGCCTCACGAATGCTCCCGCTGTATTCATGAGCCTCATGAATGGAGTATTTTGAACCTTTTTGGATAGGTTTGTGGTTGTTTTTTTGGATGACATCTTGACATATTCTCGTGATGAAAAGGAGCACAAAGAGCACTTGAGACAAGTATTGCAGAAGTTGAGGGAGAACCAGTTGTTTGGTAGCTTGTCGAAGTGTGCATTCTTTAGACCTGAGATACATTATTTGGGTCATGTCATATCAGGCGATGGTGTCTCAGTAGACCCATCGAAGATTAGGGCCATCATGGATTGGCCAGCACCCACCAGTGTCACTAAGGTGAGGAGCTTTATGGGACTAGCAAGCTATTATCGACGCTTCATTGCAAGATTCTCTAGATTGGCACACCCCATCACGTCTCTTCAGAGGAAGGGAAAGAAGTATGAGTGGACAGAGAAGTGTGATAGAGCTTTTCAAGAGCTCAAGAGAGCCCTCACGAGTGCACCGATTCTTGTAGTACCAGATCCATCTGTGGATTTTGTGGTGTGCATTGATGCATCCTTGGATGGTATAGGGGCAGTTCTTATGCAGGATGGCCGACCTATTTCCTTCAAGTTTAGGAAATTGAAGACTCATGAACTCAATTATCCTACTCATGACCTAGAGCTTGCAGCAGTGGTTCATGCTTTAGTGAGGTGGCGACACTTCCTACTAGGTCATAGATTCCTACTAGGTCATAGATTTGAGCTTCATTCCGATCGCTAGAGCTTGCAGTACATATTCACACAGCTGAACCTTAATGCTAGGCAGAGAAGGTGGATGGAGTTCCTTTGTAAGTACGATTTTGATGTTCATTACATCAAGGGGAAGGAGAATGTAGTTGCAGATGCCTTAAGTAGAAGGCGCCATGAGTTGTCATCTATGACTACTAGTACCAATTTGAGAGAGTGGATTCTTCAGCACTTCCCAGCAGATGAGCTTTATGCAGAGGTTAGTCAGGTGGTGCATGCTCAGAGACCCTTAGAAGGGAAGTATTCAGAGTATTCTTTGGAGTCTGATGGGCTCTTGCGTCATAGAGGACGTATAAATGTACCTTCCATTGGGGGTTTGCGCGAGCTCATTATACTTGAGACTCACAGAGGTGTTAAAAAGTTGCATGCAGATTTGAGACAGTTATATCATTGGCCAGGCATGAGAGTGCAGATTGTTAACATAGTTGCGAGATGCCTCGAGTGTCAGAGGGTGAATGCAGAGCATCGTCATCTCGGTGGGCTCCTTCAGCCTCATGAGATTGCAGAGTGGAAGTGGGATGTTATATCTATGGACTTTATTGTTGGTCTCCCCTTGTCGTCTCATCGCTATGATGCCATTTTAGTGACAGTTGACACGTTGACCAAGGTTGTCCACTTCTCTCCCATGCATACTACATATATGGCACGGAACATAGCTCAAGTGTAATGCCCCGCCAAGGGATCCAAAGAATTAACCTAGAATTTCACTAAGTTTAGTAGCTTCTTTTTTTTTTCATGAAAGTAAACACCACGTATAACTTATGCACAATAACGGAAGCAATAGTAATGTCCATCTGAAAGTAAACATAACATACATAACAGATTACATTCTTTAAGATCCCTCAACGTTGAATTACATACATGAATCCATCTAGAACAACATCCACATGAAACAATAATGATAAGTCCAATGTTTATACATTACATTTCAAATACTCAATCATCCACTATACATGTCACAGGGTATGACAAGCTCAAAAGAATATACATACATAGAATAAGGTACATCCTCCTATTCTAATCCATGATACATCAAAGTAGAGTTAATCACATGATATACATGATACATCATCATAGAAAACATAAACATCCATCATAAAGATTAAACATAATAAACTAAGTGCACGGTTCCTCCCGACCGTTAATAACATCATTAGACCATCGTGGATCCTAGCCATCCCTCCGTGCGTAACATTCCAAATTACCGAAGAGATCATCGATATTACATAGTAGGAATGTCACTCCTAATATATACAACATCATATGTAGAAAGTAATCTAACATGCAAATAAAAGCATAAGATAACATCATCTAACATATGCTAATCATCAATGAAAAAGATACATATCCACCATCATGAAGGACGCATCAGCCACAATGTCTCAATGAAACTCAAAATGATAAGAGTGAAAAATACACTACCACCCGACCACGTGGTACCTAAGTGGTCCACTCCCACTGTGCTGAGGAGATAATCTCAAGTCCCAAACAGGCTATCAAATTCACATAGCACAAATCTCTATAAGTCCAGAAATCCTAAAAGTATACTAACTCAAAGGTTCCAAACACAAAATCTGAGATCTAATTCCCAGAGGCACACAATGACATGTAGGAACCTACTATGCAAGCGGGAAAGTGTCATCGCAATTATCACGTACAAGTTACCCTGGCAGTTAGCTAAACTCCACGGGTCCATACTGATTTCATGCGGCCACTAGTATCCTCTCATACTGACGAGGCATACTACGGAATGCAAGTTCTCAACCATGCGTCTCACTACTCCCATCCTAGCCTGTACAAGCACTCAAGGCATGGGTGAGAACAAAACTCTTATCTTTTTAGGTTCATTCAGTTAGTATTAGGTGTGAATGTTATCACTTATTAATCCAACTTACAATGAGTTACCCTGGCAGCCTCTTAGGGCCCCGGCCCCCATTGCAAGCCACTTCCCGTCACTACATGCAGATATCCTACCCTAATGCTCATGGAATCATAAATCTCAAAATCACAAAAGATAATCCATAATAAAATCATCAAATATGCATAAAAGCATCAATTTCCCCATGAGCAAACATCCATAGAAAATCATGAACACAATAGCTCTCTATTGGCAACTGAAGTATCACTGATAATCAAAGTATCCAAAGGATCTCAATAACCAAAATATATATATATATCTCAATCATACTGATCGAAGACTCCAAAAATGGTTGAGTCAAGCATGTCACATCATGACATCATCAAGAATAAATTTACATCACAGTACCATCATAGCGACTAGAAAATAACCAAGGATAACTGATCGATGACCAAAAATAATGGTTGAGTCAAGTATCTCATACATAAGAATCTCAACTATAACAATCAATAATTACAAACAATACATAGAGCATTCCATCACATAACCATGATTGGGTTTATAAAGATCGAGATTAAAACATTATCATGACATCACAATCACATAACTCCCAAGCCTCTGATAGACGTCCTATAACTGGTCAACACTAGTCAACCCACAACCCAAAACAATAGCATAAAGAATACATAATGCAAACACATGTTTTGGTTTTGCTAAATTTACAACTTGAATTTAAATGCAAAAGTCTCGGTTTACGTTCCCAATTCAATTATCAAGTGGAGAAACTTCACGTTTAACCTAGCCCAAGTGTTTTCGTAAAAGTTTCTACCGTTAAACTCAGTTTTCTAGATGTTCTAAATGTCTCTTATATTTCCATTTAGACCCCCATCATTTTTTAAAAATACTAATTGAAATTCTTTCCATATTCATCTTTCCAAATTAAAGATTATATTGAATCTATATTGCTCACCATTGTAAAATATCTTGTATTAAAGAATTCCTCTTTAAATTCCAAACATCAAATAATATATCAATTATTTATTAATAATAATATATATATATATACACATATATATATATATATATATATATAAATACATATACATATATAATTATCATAACAATATTTATAAAAAAACGAATTACATAACATAAACGAAATTCATTAAAATGAATTTATAAAACAATGTATAATCAAACCGCACATTATACAAATACAATGCGGGCTATATAAAAAAACGCGCCGTCGTAACGCGGGCAACCTACGAGCCGCAGGTACCCTGCGGTCGTGCAGGTACTCTGCGTCCGCAAACCTGCAGCGTACGGTGGTCGGGGTTGGGATACTCCGTCGCCCTCATATGCATATGTATATTTTTAAAAGAAACGTTTTTTAATAACATTTCCCAAACGCAATCACAATGCGTTTTAATGAGTTTTTACTGCGATAATTCGCTCGGCTTTCCAATTAATTATATATATATATACATATGTATGTATATAAATATATATGAGTATATATATGTGTGTGTATATATATAAATATACGCGGAATTTTATACAGTATATATTTATATGCGAAAATGCAGATCTGAATTATATATATATATATATATTCACAAAGAATGTATATATATAATTTTATGAGTTTCCTATAAATATTTACTTTCTAAATTTTCTCAATAATTTCCAAATGAATTTTGGCTACAATTCAACCCTAGCCCCCGTATTCTTTTCAGATTTATGCATATAAAGATTCTCAAATAAATTTTAACTACCCATATTGAGAATGCACAATAATTATCAAATTCCTCAGAAAACATATGGAAGACACGAAGAAGACAGGGAATGCATGATGCGGAAATAGCGTAAGTAAAATCACAAGAATCTACCCGGATTCTGATGCTAATTCGCCTTCCTCAGAAACCCGCAGAGCAAGCTCCTCCCTTCTTCAGAGTTCTCGAGTCCTCCAATGCTCCAATTTGCACTCCAACCGCTATGTCTACGCTTCTAAGAATGCCTGAATATAAAGAGCTTTCAGGAAACATCTAGACTGCTTCTAGAAACAGTTGGAAGGTGTCACCAACTAAGCATGGGTCTTTTTCCAACCTTCAAGATGAGCCATAGGGTTGTAAACACCATGTTCTTAATTGATGCACTAATCCCCGTGTTGTTGACACATGAGAAATAGAAAAGTGTGTTAATTCCCATGCAAGCTTATAACTCCAATTTACTTTTTATATAATTTCTATTTAAATATTTATAACTTTTATTTTAATTTTAAAAACTTTTATTATTATTATTTATTTATTACTTTATTATTATTTTATAATTATTATTAATTTTAATTTCTAATTTTCTTTTATTTAATTCATTTTTCCTCAATAATTCACATTTAATTAATTTACAATCAAAATATCAAATAACATGATATTTTATATTAATTTTCTTAAATAATTAATTTATTAATTAAATCTATTTATTAAAACTTAATTAATAGAAAATTCACCATAGACCTCCAAGATAAAATATGAAAACCCATCATAGAGCAAATCACTCAAAATCAGTCTAAAGGGTTAAAAATCACGAATTATGTCATCCGACACATTCGGTGGGTAAAATATCCAGATACTTGTCCTACCTCACTAGGACAATTGGTTTAAGGGTTTGGGATTTGGACTTGAGAATTTATCTCCCTTCTCTTATCATTGAGATAGTATAATAGGGTACGCTCATCCTGGCAATTCAGGGAAGTCGATACCCGGTACCTGCAACCTGCAGAAAAACCATACATGTACATACAATATATACTGCTATGCTAAACAGACAATGGCAGGAAGTGGTGCATCGTGTAGATCCCAACTAAGTAGGGGACTACGACTCCCTTCCTTAACCACATCAGAAACGCCATACAATATGAAAACACGCACACCATACACATGCAAGTATAGGGTAAGTATCCATAATAAAGCACATAAGATAATAAACCATCCAACTAATCATCAACAATAGCTGAAAACAATATAATGATCATCATGTATGCATGAAACGTAAACTCTAAATAATCTCATCACATAACCTTTGAATCCATAGCATATTGTCTAATAGTCTCAAAACAATACCACTAATCCATCAACATAAAACTAGTCCACCATAGTCTGATAATAATAGCAACAATATGTCCAAAAAAGATGTGAACGAGGGTAGGCACTACATCAAGTGTTTTTACGAAATATTGTCAGACTTCATGGCGTTCCCCGTAAGATCATCTATGATAGGGACTCCTTGTTCACTTCATCCTTTTGAAGAGAGTTGCAAGCAGCATTGGGCACTAGGCTCAATTTCAGTACGGCGTACCATTCTCAAACCGACGGGCAGACCGAGCAAGTGAATCAAGTTTTGGAGAAAATGTTGCGTATGTACGTGATGGACCATCAGGTCAAGTGGGAGGAATACCTACACCTTGTTAAGTTTGCCTATAACAATGGGCACCATTCCTCCATAGGTATGCCGCCTTATGAGGCCTTGTATGGAAGACCTTGCAAGATGCCTTTGAGTTGGGACAGAATCAAGGATCGAGTATCTATTGGTCCTTAGTTAGTTAAGGAGATGGAGCAGCAGGTGACCCTGATTAGGCAGCGCCTGAGAGAGGCACAAGATCAGCAAAAGAAGTACACTGATGCGAAGAGGATAGATTGAGAGTATCAGGTTGGTGATAGAGTTTTCTTGAGGGTGAGACCACACAAGAGTCTAATTCGATTCAGAAATGGCTCTAAGTTGGCACCCCAATTCGTTGGACCGTTCGAGATCCTAGAGAGGATAGGACCAGTTGCCTACCGTTTAGCCTTGCCACCTAGACTGTCACGCATCCACGATGTGTTTTACATTTCAGTACTTAGAGGATACATTTATGATGAGTCTCATATTATAGATTGGGATGCCTTGCAAGTGGATTTGGATGGCCAGTTAGCGCTGGAGCCTATCCGTATTATTGCCCAACGGACCCTAGCACTTCGAGGTCGAGAGCTGGACTAGGTTAAAGTCCAGTGGGATTGCTATGATGAGGTTACGGCTTCATGGGAGGATGTAGCACAGATGCGATCTCAGTACCCATATATTTTTTATGAACTCCAAGAGGAAGTTCATGCCTAGCGGGGGAGGATGTGAGGCCTCACCCTAACCCATCCTAGCATCGATGATATATTATTATTTTTTATACTCATGACTCGATATGTCAGAACATTATTTGATGCACTGAACATTATTATGCTATTTATGATGTGTGATGCTTTACTTTCAGATATTTGTTTTCGTCATTTAATGCTTTATAAACATGTATGATGATGAAGTGAATGAATGCAAAACTAACACTTTGATTTTTCCAATTTTAATGAGTAGAATGAGATGAACAATTGAATTGTAGAAAATGAATGTTTTAATTTACATGAATTTCTTGATAAGTATTTTTACATATATACATGTGTTTCTTGAACTACTGATGTGTGCAATGAGTGTGCAGGAAATTTAGCCGAAAAAACTCAAAGGAAAGACGAAGCTAAACCCCTTGTTAAATTGTGCTATCTTTGTATTGTAATTCTTTAAAGGTTGTCATTTGGTCTTACTATTTTTTTTCTAACTTTTACTTGTTCCTATTAAGTCTTTAAGGCCTAAAAACATTAAATTTAAGTATCCTAGGGGTAAGGATGTGGGTGGGAAGCACTTTCCAACCCCTTAGTCTCTTGGGTTGACTTTTAGGGTCACTCAAAAACCCTATTTTTTGTTGATTGCGAAAATTGATTGTCTCCTCCATGTGTTGGTGACTGAAACTCCATCTTGAGTTTTCTTGAAGTCTAATTGAGTTAAGGATCATACTTAGAGGCATTTTGGAGTAGTTTTGGGTTTGTTACCCAATCTCTAGTTTTAGAGAAAGTTGGAAGATTGAAGGAAAAAAGGGAAAAGCTCTTCTCAACTTACCATTTTACCATAACATTTTGTGAAGGTAGGAGTTCTTCACTCTTTTGGATTTGTTCTTCATGTTGTTCATGCTTGAATCTTGCATAAAACATTGTGTTGTTCCTTGTTTTTGCTTGCTTGTGTGTTGGGATTGATTTGGAGGGATTTTAACTTGTTCTTGGTGCATTCTTATGCTTGTCTTGATGATTTATTTTGAGGGGATTTCATGGGGATTGTTTTGACATTACTCACCCTTGGATAGGGAAGAAGTGGCCATATATGGGGGTAGGGCCTTAGTTGGACCTCAATGGTGAAGAGTCTTCTTTCATGGTGAGAGGAGGGAAAGAGGGTAGAGTGTATGGGCCCCTACTTGTCATCACATACCTTGTTTGATATTGTGAATTCTTGAATATGGAAAGGAGTGAAAATCTTTGTGGAAATAGCCTCGAAAGGGCCTTGTAGAAGAACGAAAGTTCTTGAAGTTTTAGCCCCGAAGGGGTTATGTTATGGTATGGTGATTGGCGTCTCCCATTGGGAAAATCCACCTCCCCCCTAGTCAAGTTCTATGTTTGGAACTATTGTGTAAAACCGGGTTGGGGTGTATGCTTGAATTGCTCTTGATGTTGTGATGTTTTACCCCAGGTCAGCTCTTGTCTTCTCCTTGTTTCCCTTGAAGAATTGAAGATATTGGAAGAAAGCAATTGCGAAGGATTTAGAAGAGATTTCATTTGAATTGTAATATTATGTAAAATGTATTTGAATTTTGATGTATTGGCAAAGACATCGGGTTTTCTTACTAGTTCTTTCCCGATGGAGCCTTGAACCAAGATGAATAATAGAGAAAAAAAAAAATTATGAAATTCCCCTTGCATTGCTTTTATGTGAATTCAAATTATGCATATGTATGTGAAGAAATAGGTTAATAGATTGTCTTCAGAATTATGAATTCTCAAGTTTTCTATTATGTAATGAATAGTAAATTTGATATGTTGAAGTTTCCAATTCGATGTTATATGCACTAGGAGAAAATAAATAATCCTAAATTGAAGAAAACAAACTTGCCACCTTCCTTGATAAATTATGAAAATGGCAAAACCAATTAGACACTAGAATGTTATATGCCTCATTTTATTCAAAATAAATAAATAAAGAGAAACTACACTTAAAAAGAAGGGGAACAAAAAAAAAATGTACACCTACAAGAGCATTTTGCTCTTTGGAATTTGTATGAGCATACCATTTTAATTCATTGTGCAACAGAGAATATCCTTGAGAATCTTCTTAAATATTAAATTAGGAAAAAAAAATATAATAATAATAATAACAAAGACAATTGCATAGGTTAATAAGCTTATGTAACTCATTATCCTAAGATATCCTAAGCATCTCTAACCTACCTTACTTTTAATCTTAACTACCATGTCTTCCCTCACCCACCTTGAGGCGCCAATCCCATAAGCTCCTATCTAATTCTCCCTTGCCTGGCGTGGAAAAGAGCTTCATTTATGCAAACATCCACCTATGTACCCTCAACCTTGACTTGGTAATTGGTGCCAGGACCAATGGGAAGCACGCAGTGTGTATTTAAGTCTGAGTTTGCAATGTTGCCTTCCTTTTGTTCTCCCCTTTTTGCATTCATGTCAAGCACACGGTTCTAGTGGATGCTTGGACTGCGTGGGGAGATCAAGTGGCCTACCATGTCAGTAGATTTGACATTGGCAAAGACTTTTGTTGCTAACATTTATCGGAGTTTGGAGATTAATTTACTTTTTGCCTTCTCCACCTTTCTTTCCCATCGCACATCTTTCTTGGAGGATTTTCTTTGCATGCAGTTGAGGAGTTAAGTCTTGGGTTTTAGTGGGATTGGATTGCGAGTTGACAGGCCTCAATCAGCGCGCAGACCCTAGGAAGCGCAAGTCATCATGAAGGGAAGCCAAGTGGTGGCTAGGCCACTTGGCTAGGTAGGTATGTAGGTTAGTTGTAGGGATGTTGAGTAGGTTGTAGTCTAGGTTAATTGTAGGGGTATTTAGTTAGTTTAGATTTATTGTTAAGTATTAGTTAATATGAAGATTTAGGATAGCTTATTAAATGTTAAGATAGGATTTAAATTTATATTTAAAATTGGAATAAGAGTAACATTAAGACTTTAGTTAGATTTGTAGATGTTTCATGTTATTAGAAAGTAGAATAATATTTTTAAGTTAGAAAAGGATTTGTTAATATTTTAAACGTGGCTTTTACATAGTGTTAGTATTTTAGGAACTTGATTATAAGTTAATTTAACAATGATAGTATCTTAATTATTAATTGTTCTTTTATTAATTTTAGATAATTTTATTAATAAGCGTTGAATAAGATTAGTTTTAAATTGTTGTTAGATTGGTGACTTAGTTATTAGGTTTTTTTTTTAGTTCTAATTCAAAAAATTTTACTTGAAATTTGAATGTTTTAATTAAAATAATTTTAATGTTTTATTAATTAGTGTTATACTATTGTGAGCATTGTTAGATTGAGTTTACTATAGACTTTATTAATGTGGATTTAAATTTATGATAGTTTCAAATGAAGTTTAGATTAAATTATAGATATTTGAATTTATTGTAGACATCAATTTCAATTGTAAATGATAAGTTAATCAGTTAGTTTAGGTTTTGATTAAAGTTATACACGTAGTTAGCTTGGTTGAATAGTAAAATTTTATTTGATCTTCTAGAGTTTCGGATTCCCTTATATGTTTAATGGTTTAAATTGTAATGTCGATCAAGTTCTTAAATTAATAAGAGGGACTAGCCAATTAGATCATCTTTAGGGTTAGTGGTATATTACTCGTAATTAAATTGTATCATTAAAACAAATTGATGGATTATGACTTTAGTTAAATAGATTAGTCATTTAATTTCATTAATGGATTTACTAAGAGACTTTCAGTTCACCCAAATAATCTCTTTTACGAAATGATCAAACTGAGTCATAACCCTGTTAATTATCTATGGTGATCTTGCATTTAGCTTCACAGTACCTATGGCTATCTGAATCTTAAACCCCTCGGACAATTGACTCCATTGTAGTTAAACATCTAAACCTTGTCAACTGTATTATCTTATTGAATCATAGTTCAAAAAAAAAAAAATTGTGTGTTTTTGCCCTTATATTTTGGGCATGACATTGGGCAAGGGCTAGTTTGAGCCTATAAATCAGGGCAACTGCAAATGCATCAGCTTCAATATTCACTACCCAGTGGGTGAAGACCAGAGTAAGCCCCAAGAAAATATCATTACAATTCCTAAATATGCATCCAGCGCCAAGCATCCAGGGATTTCGTTTGAAGGGGAAAGTCTATAGTCTTGTTTCCAGCTTTCTATACATGGGCATGTATCCTTTTCCCTATTCTATACTATTTTTGCAATGACAAGTTTTCTACTTTTATCTGTCATTTCCCTGAAACATGTTCATATAGCATATTCATAAACTTAATGGATTGGTATGCATTGATACCCAAGCAATTCAAATATATAAACTTTTGTAATTTCTTGATTCGCCGCCCTACTCCACACACCCACTCCAGAATATATGTGGCCACATGATAAACACAGTTCTAATAGTATCAAGTTTTATAGCTAGCAATTGCATGTTTTTCTTGCCATGTTTCTGTCAGAAGGAAGAAAATTCATGGAAAATTAAAAGGAGAGAGAAACTACATGGCTTATTTAGTTTCTCTGTTTGATCTATGATTCATATTGGCAGAACCATGAAAAGACACAACTCCTATTCAAAAGACTTTAAACTATCAGCATTTTAGTTACCATGTTTCCCTAACCCTCGTAAAACTAATCTGTTCAGGATGCAGCTATGAACTGGAATCTTAACACTATATGGGCCATTTAACTTTTCAACCATTGAAAAACAAGGACCTTATAATGTTTTCAGTCCCCGCCAACAAAAATATCAGTGCCCAATTCTTATTAAACCATTTATTTTAATCAATAGTGCATTCTCTACAATAAAATATAGAAAAAGCATCACACACTAGTTCACATAAACAAATCGAAGTCAATACAATAACAACCCCAGAAGTCAATGCAAGGGTCCATGGATTAAAACAAATCGATTGCAGCACTATAAAACTAAAGAAATGGGATGAGGAAGCGCCAACAGAAAAAAGAGGTCTCATGTACGCAATTTGGAATGTAAAAATTAGATTTTATATTGCATAACAGCAAAGATGCATTCATGGAACTCAACAGATTGACTCGATAGATAACTGGATAAATTTACAACACTATGTAAAGTTGATGTTTTACTCAGCTGGTCAGTTTCGTTTATATATGCTTCTAATTTATTTTTCCACATTTCTTTCTTATAAATAAATTGCCAGCTCCCTTCTAAAATATAATTTCTGTTTCTAATTTATAGGCATGTTTTAAATGCATAGGTTTTCTTTGGTTTTTAGGCCTCTGTCTGCTTTTTCCACAGAAGCCTGGCAACATCGGTAGACTCGCTAATTAAAGAATTCTCTATACAATTAGCACTGTCTTTATTGAAAATTTCCACATTCCTACAAGATTACTAATCACATGCCAGGCATGCAACAACAATCTGGAATCTTATCAATTGAAATGAGCTCAAGTGATATATTAATAAAGCCATTATAGGCTTATAGCAGAGCCCCACGTTCAAATTCCTAAAAAAGGTGATAATTTTTTAAGTTTATAACACATAACTGTGGATGCGGTGTGTCTCAGCAGACAGGGCTGGCAGGTGCAAGTCCTGGGTGAATTCTAAGGAAAAGTTGCAACATTGAAATTGAAGGTATACTTACCCTGATAAAAAAGGATACCATTTACCATTCATGTAATTGGAAAACCCCGCCAAAACATGATCAATTGTTTTAATTGAGCGATATAATATAAGTAGATTTGGCCGTGTTATACAGAACAACCAAAATGCACTTGTCATGCGATTTGATCCAGTCCATTTCCTAGGGTTTTTTGTCATAAATAAGAGCAAAAAAAATCAACGTAAAACAAAAAATGCAATGGAAAATACAAACAAACCTCTCTTGTCCAGCAGTATCCCATATCTGTGCCTTGACAGTTTTATGATCGATTACGAGCGTCCTCGTCTGAAACTCCACTCCAATGGTGGCTTTCGAATCCAAATTGAATTCGTTTCTCGCAAATCTGGAAAGTAGCTGAGACTTGCCTACTGCCGAATCTCCGATCAGAACAACCTTTAATACATAGTCTATTTTCTGATTAAAATCGCCGAAAGAACTCATATTTGCGTTGTTTTTCACTCTTCTCTCTTATTTGTCGAGCAAATAACAAGCTTATTTGCAAAATATGCAGCCACCCGGATCTACACGCAACGTTGAACAAATTTCCCGGTCAAGTCAAACGATGAATAAAATTACCCTACGAAATAGCATAAATATTGGTTAAAATCTAGCCTCAATATTAACCAAAAAATATGCCCGCCAATATGCTAAACTATGTCCAAAATATAAGATGCAAAAGAACATTGAATTTATCCTTCTCTACCAAGCAATAGGCCAAAGGTGTCAAATTTGACCGAGAATTTTATAATCGCAGCGGCGATATTGTCGCCGTTGCAAGTAAAAGTTATAATTGCCCCAAAGCATTAAAGTCTTCTCACTTCCCGCGAATTCGAAATCAAGACAGGAGAACTATGGCAGGCTTTGGAACTAGTCTGTAAAATAAACTCAAATTAGCACAGTCAACAAAAATCCCGGCAAGTGCAGAATTTCGAGTAGGTCCTAACTATTAGTGGCGCTTATCAGAATTTCTCCATTTCTCGAACAGGAAACATGAAAATGTAAAAATTTCCTCAGATTTTCCCATCTTTACCATTAAATACATCAAAATGTGCAGAATCTTTCAATTTCCACCATTGAATACACGGGAAACGTGAAAATGTGTAAAATTAGAAACTTGGCGAGAAACACATACCACGATCGAAATTCTTCCAAGTTATTCCGGAAACCATGAAATCGTAACATGATGACGTAAATTGCTAATTTAGATTTGCTTACACAAAACTTACTTTGCCTCCCAAACCAGAAGTGGGAAGTCGTCTAGCATAATTATATGAAACTCGAATATCTAGACATCAGGGACATTATGGGAGAGGAGAACGAGTAAAGGAGTGCAGATCTAGGAAAGTTCATCGAAATTTTAAAAAGCTTGCCCCATGACAAAGACGTGGCTGCAGGAACGTAGAGAGGGACGCATGTATTCACAAAATTATAATTTACGTGTAAGAAAACAAGAAGAATGATAGGTATCACTACCTAGGTGCATGTGGAAATGTCTTTGCAGCCAATAGTAGTTCATGCTATATTTTAATAAAAACTTTCATTTACACAGAAATTTCTCTCTCAATTTGATGTTGTAGAGTATATGTGACCCTTTCGAAGACTAATACCAGATTAGTATAACTCAAATGGATGTAAGATTGTCAATACAAGTCTAATTCTTGTAAGGGATAGGTTCTTTATTTTTTTTTGGAGTGTGATGATGTGAATGAATGAATGATATGCAAGTGAAGTAAACACATACAATGATAGATAGAAAGAGATCTAATCTAGTTTATTAAAGCAAGTGCTATGAAATTATAGACGGAAATGTACTCATCTTAAGGACTAATAGTGAATGCAAGTTCATATTTTAAAAAGGCTATTAGACTATACTAAAACCTAAAACATATATAGATTTGGAATCTAGGAGTTTGAAGTTGCAAATTGTAAAAATATGAGAGTCCTAGGAACATGTCAAATTTTTGGGTGTACCTATACCTAATAGGTTAAAAATTGAGAATGTTGGATTTGTGACAGAAACTACAACTCCAAATCTATAAAATCCAAAATCAAAAGTTCAAAAGTGCACCTATACACGAGAATAAGGAAAAATCATTGAGGTCTTGCATTGGTCAAGCCCCCATTTAGGAATTAACCTTGAAGTGAAATAAGTAAAGTATGTAAAACATGATTAATGTTAATATCCACCTTGTTTGGCAAACCATCATGGATGGATCCAGGTCCACTATATCTACAAAGATGTATGCATCATTGTATGTATATTTGTATGTATAATGTAGGATGTCTTCACAAATGCAATAGATCTACAATCTACCAAATTATAGATCATGGATATATATATGCTTGATAACTTGGATGGGGAAAGAGAAAAAATAAGAATGTGCAAGTCTTGTTTCCCAATTATGAATTCCTCTGCTAAGCTATCATGGAAAATGGAATTCACTCAATAAATAGAATATTTTCCTTGATTGGATGGATGGACTTGGAGATCTTGAATGAATGGTAGCCTTTAAATCTTGGAGCAAAATCCTTGCTTGTTTGCTAGAAATTACCAGAAAGCTCTTGAATGCACCTTGGACTTGATTGTTCTCTCTTGAGATAGCTTGTAGAATTATGGGTTGCTTGGATGTTCACAAATGAGATGAATGTGAAAGTGAAGGGACAAGGCCTCCTTTTATAGGTATTTTGGGCTACAAAATTGAAAGTCAACCACACTAAGTGGGGGAAAAATGAAATATTGCAAAAAAGGCCATAAAATTCCACAAAATTAAATCCTTGACTATAAGTTGCACATGTGGGACCTATACCTGACAGGGTATAATTAAAGAGGGAACCTCAATTATCTTAGGTATATAAGTTCTTTAGAGAGAAATTGAAAGGAAATGTGAGGAAATCAAACATAAATGCATCCATATTCTAGGAGATCGCTAAAATGAGGTCCAATAAGTCCTTAAGCTTCCAAATTAATGTGTGCTAACTTTTTAGGATGATACATTTAGCCCTCACTTTAGTAGGAGTATAAAAAAATTGTGCTCATAGTACAATAGATCAAATGCATAAGATGATCTTATCAAAGTAAAGGAAACAAGAAAATGTCAATCCCACAAATGACTTAAAATCTTCATCAGAGACATCTCTAAGTTAAATAGAGAGAGGGAGATAAATAAGGGAGAGAAGGGGTGTGATTACTTAGCCCCAATAAGATTGTCTATTTTATTTTCTAGCAAGTTTTGTGTGCCATGCTAGTCAATCCATCGAGGATTTGTCCTTAAGGATTTTGTATCCAAAAAGTGATCCAGAAAAGAGTGATATGTCTTGAAGGATTGTGTTTCCATAAGGGATCGAAAGACAAAATATGGGGATCAGTCCTTAAGGATTATGTGCACATAAGGGATCCAAGCATAAAGTAGCATTAAAAATAGTGTGCACGTGCAAAATGTTGTGAGAAAAGTGTATGCCCCCTTGAAAGACTTAAACTAGATCATTAACACAACCCAAATGGATGTAAGAGCATCAATACAAGATCTAAGTACTTTTTAGGGATTTTATTTCTAAGGTCCCTTTTTCTTCTTTGAGTGTGATAAGGTGAATGATGATATAAAAGTAAAGTAAACACACATACAATGATAAATAGAAAGAGATCTAATCTAGTATACCAAAGTAAGTGCTATGAAATGAAAATGTGGGAAATGTACTCACCTTAAGGGCTAGTAGAGTATGCAAGTTCAAATCTCAAAAAATGATTGTCAAACTATACTGAAACCTGCAATAGATATGGATTTGGAACCTAGGAGGTTGAAGCTACAAACTATAAAAATCGAAGAGTCCAAGGACCATGTCAAACTTTTGGGTATATGTTGACTTGGGGTATAGGTTGACTTTGATCTATACATAATAAGTTATAAATTAAGAATGTCAAACTTGTAACATAAATTGCAACTCCAAATCTATAAAATCCAAATTCAAAAGTTCATAAATCTATACCTACATAGAAGAAAAAAGGAAATTATCGATGGGAAGGGGTTTGCCTTGGTCCTTATTTAGGAATTAACTTCAAAATAAAATAAGAAAAGTTTATAAAACATGATTAATGTTAGTATCCACCTTGCTTGACAAACCATCATGAATGGATCCAGGTCTTTTATATCTACAAAGATGTATGCATCCTTGTATGTGTATGTAGAATGTAGAATGTAGGGTATCTTCACAAATACAATAGATCTACAATCACCAAATCATCGATCATGGATGTATGTATGCTTGATAACTCAAATGAAGAAGGAGAAAATATTGGTGAATTATTTTCTATAAAATATTGGTGAATCTTTCATTATTGAAAAAAACCTAAGCTAATAAGTCATAGGTTCATAAATACACATACCTAGAAACTAGTATTCTATTATTATATGAAGCATAATTAATTATCAAACTTGAAGGTTAAATAAGCCTAATTTAATATTATATCATATAACATATAGAAACCATATTTATATAACCATTGGACAGTCCTTAATCAATTTCCCAAAACCTATTTCAGGAAAAATGTTTGGAAGACACCATGTTTTAGAGAAAGTTCCCAAAATAAAGACACATGCATACAATAATATCTATTTCGGGACAAAGTGAGAAAGGATATAAAGTTCCAAGGAAACTATCCAAAATAGAGAGATATGTCACACACACACACACACACACACACACACACACACACACACACACACACACACACACACACATATATGTACTCAAACTCTCACCTAATTTAAATTTATACCACACAATGGAAAATATGATTGTCAATAAAGGCAAGCCTTGGAAATTATAGGTGAAAATATGCAATGTATCATGTGAAAATATTAAATTTTATTTAGGAAGTCATCACTAAAATTAAAATAATTATCAATCATTATTGACGATTGATTAAATCATGGGACCTAATTTTTATTAAGTGTGGGTGATACAATCACCTCAAAAGTGCAATTTTTTTCACCAAATTTGGGGTCGTCAATGAGTGAGATTTGCCAATTGGCGAATATTTACCATTAAAGTTACCCCTACAATGCATGTACATGGCTAGAGAAACAAACCTTAATATGTTATTTTGTTGGACACACTCCATCAGAAAGCATGCTTAAAGAGTGGGTTTCCAAGGTTTGGACACCACAGGGTTTCTGATAAGAATTGATAGATCCATAACAATATAAGAATAAATAGTTAAATGCATAAACAAAAGAAGAAAACCATAAGAACATAGATAACACATAGATTTAACGTGGTTCACCCAAAACCTGGGCTACGTCGACCTACATAGTCATCCAACCTTTCTTATTATCTAGTGATTATAATACAAACCCTTACAGCTCAATATCGTCGCAAGAACAACCTATCTCATTATACATCACATTATCTTGATACCTAACCCTAAGCTATCTTATATGATATATCTTGCTTTCTCCGATCAGTCACCACAAACTAATAGTTTCTTATCAGTCACCACAAACTAACAATTTTTGCCTTAAAGGTGTTCAAAGCCTCACTAAGGGATCTTTCCTTTTTCATTTTTGTAACCTTAGCCAGGATAAACATGTGTTCACTTGTGGTTCTTGGTCTGTTTATGTTGTCCTTGTTAGAATTTCAGTGATAGTCTCAAGACTTTGAGGTCTTTAATGATTGAAAGCTTAAGGTCCTGGTTTGGGTAGAGTTTCTTGGGCTTCCCATCCTGTGTTGGTCATTCTTACAACCTATTGCACAAACTATCAGCAAGGTGATTTTCCTTGAGCTTGAAATTTTTTATAATGCTCGGTCGCAATGTAGGTTTTGTGTTGAGGTTGACCTTTCCAAGAACCTCAACGAAACTATGGACATTCAGATTGGTGGTACCATCTTTACCCAGAAGGTGTTTTACCTCAATCTTCTAAATACCTATTGTTGGTGCCAGTTTGTCGATCACAAGATTGGGGATTGTCCCTTATTGGAGAGTAATCATCAGCTGACCTCGAAAACTAAGGCAATGTTGACCACTAAAAAAAAGAATGGACCACTATTATGAAAAAGGGCAAAGGTAATGTTGCTACTAAGGCAGGGTCCTCATCCCAAGATATTGGATAACCTTGCTCAAGTCTGGCATCACCCACTTCTTTGGTTCCTTTTCGCATGCACTCGCCTCCTTCAAACCTTGGCTCTCTAGGGATGGCAAATACTATGCATACAGAGCCTCGACCCACTTGGGTTCAAGCGCCACAAGAAGCCTCCATGATCTCTACCCAATCTCTTTGCCACTCTTGAAACCCAAAAGGCTGAGAAGCACTCTCTAATAATGGGGAGAAAAGGAGGACCATCTCCCTTGGAGATCTCACATTTGATGCTTTTGCATTCCTACATAACAATATTTCCTCTCTTTGGGAATGAGGATGGTATGCAAGCTAGTTTATGATGAATTTTCTCTCATGGAATGTGTGGGGCCTAACAAAATTCCTTAGAAAATATTATGTTTGTGATACCAAGTGTAGGCTTGGTACTCTTGATGTTCTTTGCCTTGAAGAAGTCAAAGTTGTTGGCTTTCTTCTCAATTTAGCCTACTACATTATATGGCCAGATAGTGCCATTTATTTCCAACATGAGGCTAGTAGAGGTGGTGTTGTTACTCTTCTCTCACCTCATTTACTTTCTTTTGTTATCTCACACGACTCTGATCTCATGCAAAGAATTGTGTGGATTTTGTTGTCTTTTCAAAATCATTCTTTTTGTATTGCTAATGTTTATGCTCCCAATGATGTTTTGGATCATTGACACTTGTGGCATTGGATGGCAGATCATTTTCCACCTACCACCAGGGTGCTTTGTGGGGACTTCAATATGCTTGATTTGGCTATTGATAAAGATGGGATTATGTCTTTTTGATGGTTAGTTGGTGAAAGAGAAGCATGGTTTTACATGCGCAATAAACTGGGCCTTTTTAATCCCAAAATTCATTGTCGTTGGTCTAATGGAGTTTAGCACACTTGGTCTAATTTTTGAGCTGGTACTGACAAGGTCTGCAAGAGACTTGACCGTGCTATGCTTACAACTCAATCCTTTTCTTCTTTCTCTCAAGAGTATGACCTACCTGTCACTCCCTTGGTGGATGTGACCTTGTCTGACCACTTTCCCATTCTCTTTTCTATTATCTAGCACATAGCTCAACCCCATACATGTAAAACATAATTTTATCTTAATACCTCTCTATCGTCTCATGTGCCTATTTTCACTCGTATCCTTTGCATCTGGAACCTTGAGCCATGAACCTACTCCCAAATTGGGTGGATTTAATGGTGGAATGATGCCATCATTCATACTACAAGATTTCTTCACATTTATGGAAGAAAATCAGCCAAGTACCGTAGAAGATCTTATGAAGTCACTACTAAATATCTCCATACAAACTTTGAAGTCCTCGTCATGAATCTATTTGATGTAGAATTGCATAGCAGACTAGCCAACCTTCATCACTAGAAGAAAGTTACAGAAAGCTATGTCACTCAGGGAGCTCAGGTCAAAGATCACCTCCACTGATTGGAGGTTGGAAACCAATCTTCCAAAGAGTTTTTTCAAGCTCTCAGGGCTTGTCACCCAGTTGTGGGAATCAAATCTATCAAGAAAGGTTGTCAAATTTTGTGTGATCTTCTTGATGTTCTCCAGGCTTTTGTACGTCACTATGAGAAAGTGCTCACTGCGCAGGATACCTATGTGGCACGGGATCAGGCTTTGCAAGCTTGCATCATTGCCACCCTCAACAAGCTTGCCCTAGAATAATATGCCTTTTATGAGCAAAAGCTTACACTTGCTAATCTTAAAGAGGTTGTATTTTTCATGGAAAATGATAAAGCCTCTAGTTGTGATGGCTTCCCTTGTGAATTTTATAAAGCCTTTTGGGATGACATTGACTATGATATCTACAAAGTTTCTCTGGAAGCCTTCAATTCTCAAACCTTAGGGAGCCTAATTAATAAGGGTAACATCAAATTTATACCTAAAGCTGATGAAACTAAGGACATTTGCAATTGGAGGCCGATCACGCTTTTGAATGTCTCTTACAAGATCATTTACTAAGGCTTTTTCCCTTGAGATTTGGCATCTCTTGCCTCAAATTGTGCACCCTAAACAAATTGGCTTTATCAAATCCAAGTATATCTTGGATAATATCATTTTTATCTGGGAAGGTATGAAATGGGCACTCCAATTCAAATAGCAGACTTTGTTTCTCAAGATTGATTTTGCTAAAGCTTGTGATTGGATTTAGCAGCCCTTGATTTTGGCCATGTTGCTAGCTCTGGGGTTTGGTCTTGTTTTCCTTCTATCTGTATAGATGCTTTTTGGGGATGCCTCTGCATGTATTACTACTAATGGGCAACAATTTGATGCCTTTGAACTTTTCGGGTCTATTCACCAAGAGTTCCCTCTTGCACCATATCTTTATGTTCTAGCTGTGAAGGGGTTGGCTACCTGCTTGCCAATGCCATTTTTGTGGGCCTAGTGTTGGAATCTTTCTCCTCAATTTAGCATCCCATCTAGTCAATGGCCACTTTGCAGATGACTCCTTCCTCATGCTTATTGAGGATGAGGAAAATGTTGCCAATGCCTTACTCTACTTGGACACCTTTTGTCTTGCCTTTATCTCTGATATTCAATGGCACAAAACCCTTTGCTAGAGGAAATCTTTTCTACCTGGCCCGCCATAGCTTGACCGCTACCAATGGAAATGGGTGCAAAATGATGAAATATTTCACTTTCTTGGCATCCCCTTTGCATTTAAAGCTTCTTATATGAATCTTTGGAATGTTTTTTTGGCCTAGATTACAAAAAAAATGGAGTACTAGATCATCAAGCCCCTATCTTTAGCCAACAAGTTTTAGATTTGTTCTAAAGTGTTGCCTCCACACATGTTTACTACTCTTCTTGTTGGGTGCTTTCTAAAGCTTCATACCTCAAGCTTGAGTGACTATTGAGGGGTTTTCTCTAGGCCTTGGATGCTCTCAACATGTCTTCCATAGAGTGGAGTGGAAGTTTTTTTGTCTTCCCAAAGACTCTAGTGGCCTTGGGTTGCTTTCTACCCAAAAGCAAGGCACTTCCCTTTATGATATGTGGCTCATATGGGCCCTCACTAGCAATGAGGCTTGGAAAATTCTTTCGAGACATTGCATTTCTTCAAGCTATTTACTTAATTGGCCTTCCTAGAAGGAGACAGGCTTTCCAACCCTTCTTATCACCTTTGAACCTATGTAAATTCAAGGTACTTATGTTGCTAAAATCATTTGGAAATCATATGAAGTTGTTTGGGTTGGTGATGGGTTCATAGATGATCTCTCAATGAACCAACACAACCTATGGTGGTCACCCTTGTTTTCCATTCAAGGTGTGCCTTTGGCCAAGGTTCATGGAGCTAATGCTCTACATTTTTTCAAATGTGCCATCAAGACATCCAAATATTTTTTATTCTAGAGTCACTATGAGCCTTCTCTCATGGGAGGACATGTAGGTGCAGTTCAAGCTCATCTGTCTAGATCGTCAAACATTTGATCTTTTGGTTTCAGTGATGCCTCCTCATATGTTGCACAAGCTTGGTATTTAGTCATCTCGACTATGGTGGAAGCATTGGGAGACCAACTACAAACCCAAGTTGGGTTATAGGTGATTGGTCCCTCATCTGTTGAGTCAATGTCCTCAACCAGTGTTGGAATTTGCAGTCCTCTCAAAAGACCTAGAGTCATAGGTTTGCTACTATATGGACATCTACAACTAAGCCAAAGATTACTCACTTTACTCGGTGCATCCTTTTTAAAGGGTTGCCTTTAGGCCCTCGGCTTTGGCATTTAGATGTTGTTGATCCTAAATGTCCTTTTTGTCGGTAGCCAGAAAGCTTGTTGCATATTTTTTGGTTTTGTAGGCCTGCTCAACATTACTAGCACTAGATTCATGATTTTTTCAAACCATTTTTCCCAGAGGCTTTCTCTTGGTACATGGTTGTTCTTGGAGATACACCCAGACTCCCTTTTTAAGTATTGCCAAATTTGGCATGTTTTTCGTATGGAAATTTTGTTCACTCTCTAGAAAGATTGAAATGTTGTTTTATTCTCTTAGAATTCTCTTGATATAAATGTCTCTATGTACACTAGAGCCTAGTTTTAACAATGTAATGATGAAGATTCAAGTACAAATTGACAAGGTGGCATTGGAGGTGGCCCACCTCTAGGAGATTCTTGCTTATAGGGGAAATGCTCCTTGCACGGTGGCTGAGGTGTTGCCTAACACCACTTACTGGGACTCTATGTCATTGTGTGGCTATTGGTGGGGTCAAATAAGCTATCCTCACTGCTCACACACCCTGATATTATAGCCTCTAGGGTGTTCCGCTACTGACTCCTCGAGTTTCTCCTTACTCTAGGTGGCCTTCCTCTGGTTGAGTCCTTAAGTGGTCTTTTCCTTGGCTAGATTTAGCCACTTCCCCTCCTTGGCTAGAGGATGATAAAGATGCTCCTAATGCTACTATTACTAAAGATGGGTGGGCTCCCCCTGAGCCACCCCATAACTTCATTGATGTACAGGGTTCTAGTAGCAGAGATCCTCCCCACTTTGGGGGCACTTCCCTCACAACTTGAGGGATTTTTATGTTATTTATTTTTGAGTTGTGCTCTTCTATTTGGACTTCAACCTCTGGGCTTTATATTTTTTTGATGAGTAGCTAAGTTTCTAACTCTAGGCCGTTTGAACTTACACAGGGTCATCTTGTATTCCCTGACCCCTTTTTTTGCGAATATGTAATTGTTGGAAATAAAAGAGGAGTAACTAAGAGGGAGGGGTGAATCAATTATCGAAAAAATAAAGCTCAAATCCCTTAGATTTCAATACAAATCAAAACATAAACTTTGATTAAACTGTATTCTATTATTACTTGGAAAACACTCAGGCACTCGATTAACACTAACAAATACTACAACTCGACAAGCATTGAGAATCAAGAGTAACTTGGCAATAATTGAATATACTGATCTTAATGTGATAAGATATGATTAACCTTAAATTTAACTTATTGCATACACATAAAAGAAATAGCATGAACACAAGTGACACCAAGATTTAACGTGGAAACCCAATTTGGTACAAACCACCAATTGCAATTAGTTATTATTTTCACTCTTCTGAAGTGAGCCCTATTAGGAGCCAACCCTGTTAAAGGTTACAAAACACACTGTTAGGTGTGACCCTATTAAAGAATTTAATCACCCTATTAGGATTGGTCTTGTTAGAGGTCTTTAGACACTTCAATCTAGAAATGCCACCTTGTTAGAGGATTTACAAATAGTTGTTAAGTCAACTTTGTTAAGAGATTTAGACCACTGCTACAATGGTTAGAAAGTAATAGCAAGATGACTTGATTTCTGATGCAATTGAATTGCTGATTACAGATCACAATTCTGGCTTTAATACTTGATCATTCCTGATTGAATGTATCTTTGTAACTCCACAAGGATGTTCTTCTTATCCTTCAAATTCACTTCCTCTAAGCATCTTCAAATCTTCTATTACTTGCACACATTCAATCCTCAACTTGACCTTATGTTTATATCTTACACATTTTCAAGTCAATTTGAATACAACATAGAGTACTTAATATTCATCTCCTTAGTCAACAAGAACCAACAAAAAAATCAATTGAACTCAATGTGACAAAATAAGAAAATCCTTCATTAATCGACCCTACTCGGTAAACACTAACTTAGAAATGATTTTCCTATGTTAACCAAGTGAGCTCGATTAACATTGTATTTTTGAAAAGTTCCTTTGGTAACTGAGTGATCTCAGTTAACACTGGTTCCGTCCAACTTTTCCTTCATTAACTGAGTGAGCTCAATTAACACTCAACTTTTGCAATCTTTCCTTTGTCACCTGAGTGAACTCAATAGATATTGTCTTCTAAACTTGGCATACTCTAGAATGCTTGAAAAACATAGGAAACTGTCTTCATCATCTGAGTGAGCTTGACATACACTAACTAACAATGATATGATATTTTGTGTAACACCAAAGATAGTACACAGTTAACCAATTATTTTCAATAATCTCCCTCTTTGATATTGATGGCAACACAACATGTCATAATACAATGAATTTTTTAGAGAAAGAATTAAGTAAGGAACATATTCTTAGTTTCATTTTGATTCTCATCCATGAGAACTCCCTTTGCCTTCAATTTCATCCTCTGTTAGCAAAACTCTATCTTCAAGATCTTCTTCTAATATCAAACTCTCTCTTTTTGATATTAGACCAAGTTCATCTTCTTTCTCAAACATTTTTAAACAAAAATTTCTATGAAATGTATACTCTCCCTCTATATAAAATTTTCTATTATATGACATCAAACTTTCCTTATGTACTGATTCATATGGAATGGGCCCTTTTCAATGCTGCATCAATTGAATAATCTTCAACATGCTCTAGTTTATGCATCACTAAACTTCATTTAGTGAACTTCATATAGGGGAATGACCCCTAACTTACCTCTTAGATACAAAAATGCATCCTTAGGTAATGGCTTAGTGAATATGTTTGTAATTTGTTCTTTAGTATTCTAATATTCCAATTTGACCTCTTTATCTTTTACCAATTCTCTCAAAAAGTGATATTTTTTAGCAATTTGCTTGGTTTTGGTATGCATCATTGGATTCTTTGTTATATTAATTGCACTAGTATTATCATAGAATATAACCAGTGGATTCTTGATTTCTATCTTCATACTTGCCAATAGTTGCTTGAACCAAACAACATTGGAACAATTAATTGTTGCTGCCACATATTTTGCCTCTTCTATGGACTAAGAAATGCAATTCTACTTTTTTCTTGTCTAAGACACTAATCTTTTAGCAAGAAAGAATGCCCCACCACCGATGCTCTTTTTTTCATCAATGCTTCATGCCCAAACAACATTAGTAAAGGCTTGCAACTCTAAGTTTCATCCTTTCTAGTACCATAAGCCATAATCTTCAGTACCCTTTAGAGACCTCATGATTCTCTTGATTGCCATCATATGATTTTCTTTAGGATTTGTTGAGAATCTTGCCACCAAACGAACTACAAGAGCAATGTCAAGCCTAGTATGTACAACATATTGTAATTTTCCAATCATTGATCTATATGTGGTTTGATCTACCTCCTTGGAATAATCATTTTTGGAGAGCTTATGTCTAGTAGACATAGGTGTTCCAACTGGCTTTGAATCTTCCATTCCAAATTTCTTTAGTATCTCCTTGATATATTTAGACTGAGTAATGTAGATACCATCTTTCTTCTATTGAATCTGCAATCCAACAAAGAATTTTATATCTCCAAACATGGACATCTCAAATTCTGCACTCATCTCTTCTGAAATGTTTTGCACAAGTCATCATTTCTAGTAAACAACTTATCATCCACAAAGATTTCTACCAATACAATCTTTTTGTCTAGTCCTTTGATATATAGGTGGTTGTTATCATTTTTTCTTTGAAAACCAATCTTTATCAAGTATTTATGAAGTCTTTCAAAGATACCAAGCTCTGGGAGCTTGCTTGAGACCATATAATGCTTTGTGCAATTTACAAACCATATCCTTTTTTTAAGGATCTACAAAACCTTCTGGTTGTTTTATGTGAACTTCTTCTTCAAGAATTCCTTTCAAGAATGCAGATTTCACGTCCATTTGATAAACTTTGAAACCTTTATGTGTTGCATATGCTAGTAAAGTCCTAACACCTTCTAATCTTACAATAGGAGAAAAAGTTTCACCATAGTCAATACTTTCTTCTTGAGAATAATCTTTCAAAAAAACCTTGCTTTGTTTCTTGAAACTTTTCCATCTTCATTTAGCTTATTTCTAAAAACCCACTTTGTGCCAATCACATTCTTATCCTTGGCTCTAGGAATGAGAGTCCAAGTTTTATTCCTTTTTATCTGTTATATTTCTTCATTCATTGCTTCAATCCAACTTTCATTATCCAAAGCATCTTTAACATTTCTAGGTTCAAATTTAGCAAGCAAACATGTACCTTTCGATTTATTTGTTGTCATTATACCATCAAACTTGTCTCCAATGTGCCTTTTGAAATATCTTGCTAATACAAGTATGTTGGATTTGGAACTTGTTTCACATAGCTCAGCATGATCTTCATGTTTGGGTCCCACTATTTATGACTCAGGTCCTTTTGATGACTGGAGTTGCACTAACTGCAACTTGGTAGCTTTTGACTATGATTTGGGTCCTTTAGACTATGAATTGGGTTGCACTAGTTGCAACTCGAGTACTTCTAGAGATTTTGGGTACTGAGAAGATGAAGCTTCATGTCTTCCAATTAGATTTGACAATGTATTAGGTTCATGATTCACAAATCTTTTGTAATCCTTAGGTTCTTTGTTGCTTTATTCTTCACTCTTTTCTGCAAACTCATCAATTCTCACATGTGCACTTTCTATAATTTTATGAGTAGTTAGATTCAAACAATTGTATGCTTTACTTCTACAAGAGTATCCTAGGAATATGCCTTCAACACCTTTGACATCAAATTTACCTTTCCTAGATTCCTTCAGGATATAACATTTACTACCAAATATTTTCAAGTAACTTACAATGGGCGTTTAGCCATACCATATTTCATAAAGAGTTTGATTTAAGTATTTCTTCAACTATACTCTATTCAAGGTATGTATTGTAGTACTGATTGATTCCTTCCAATATTTGATTGCAAAACTCTTTTCTATCATCAAGATTCTTGCACAGTTGATAATAGATCTATTCCTTCTTTCAGCTATACTATTCTGTTGAGGTGTACTAGGGGTTGATACTTGTCTTTTGATTCCTCTCTCAATATAGAATTCATTTAATTCATTAGAGATGAATTCACCTCCTCTATTTGATCTCAAACACTTCAGCTTCTTTCGAGTTTCTTTCTCAATTCTAGCCAGATACAATTTAAACCTTTGAAAAGCTTCAGATTTTTCTTATAGATACATTACAGTCATCATTCTAGAATAGTCATCAACAAATAAAATAAAATACTTATCTCCACTATAGATCTCTATTCCAATAGCTCCACAAACGTCTATATGAACCAACTCCAAGACTTCTTCTAAATGATAGTTCTTGCTTTTGAAACTAGTATTTCCCATCTTTCCAATTTGACAATTTTTGCATAGACCCATGTCAAGTTTCGTCAAACTAAGAATACCTCTCACTCTTCTAAATTTTCTTATCTTGACCAAATTGTCAAAGTTCACATGACATAACCTTTTATGCCATAACCAACTTTCTTCTACTTGAATAATAAAACATGAACTTTCACTGAGATCTAGGTAGAATAGATTACCTTTAGTTTGATTACTATACCCAACTAGATTTTCTTTTCCATCTAGCAGCTTGGCCTTCCCATTCATGAATTCTACCTTGAATCCAATGTTATTCAAGTGTGCCACACTTAGTGGATTATTCTTTAGTCCTTCCACCTAGTAGGCATTGTCACATTTCAGTTCATTTGTTAGTGAAATACAACCTTTTCCTATTATTCAACAAGGTTCATTATTTCCAAAGCTAACACTTCCACCATCATAGTGCTACATATGTTCAAACTTTGATTTGTCACTAATCATATGATGAGAGAAAATGCTATCAATAATCCATGTATCATTCTTACTAACATGAGAAATAAGTTCCATTTTATCCAACTCATCATCTCATTCATCTTTTACAGCTATATAGACCATTTCATCATTATCACTACTATCAAAATCTTTAGCCATAAAAAAAGACTTCTTACCTTTGTTCTTTTAGTGCTTGTAGCTCTTTAATTCCTTCTTGCCTTTGAATTGACTACTTTTCTTTTCATCTTTTCCTTCTTTGTTGGATCATTTTGCAGTGATGTGACCAACTTCTTCACATGAAAAACATATTAGAGGAATCTTACCTTTGTATTTTCCTTTGCCTTGGAATATTTCCTTGCAAGTAGGGCTTCAACAACTTCAAGATCATTGTTTGAACTTTCTTCCTCTTCTTCACTTTCTAATTGTTTGGCTTTTAGTTTTCCACTTATTTTCTTGAGTGAAAGCTTGGCTTCAAATGCAGACTCAATGCCTTTGGAACTAGGGACATAGTTATCCAACTCAAAAGCTATCAATCTTCCCACTAGAGAATCTATATTTATCTTATTATTTGGATCACATCTCATTTCTTGAGTAACAAACACTCTAATTTCATAGATAGGAAGAATAGTTTTGATTACCTTGGTTACAATTGTTTTGTCACCAATGTCTCCTCTAGATGCTTCGATTGCACTCACACTTGCTTTAATTAACTCAACATATTTTTCAATGTTTTCATCCTCTCTCATCTTCATTTGATCAAACTGGCTTCTAAGAATTTATGATTTGTCTCTCCTTACATTGTCATCACCTCCATATATGTCTTTCAGTTTGGTCCACATTTCATAAGCAGTAGTGGAACTTTTGACCTCATCAAATTCAACATAATTAAGAGCTGATACAATGTCAATCACCATGATGTTATGATTTTTCTTTTAGCAATCTCTTCAACTGTCAATGATCTAGTAGGAGCCTTGTATTGATTATTAAGAAATTTACAATTTGAATCACTGATAGTTTCTAAGTGTAACCTCATAAGTTCTTTCCATGTTGCAAAGTTGTCTTTGTTCAACTTGAGAATCTCTCTTCTGTAAGACATCCTAATCTTTAGCTTAGGTCCTTGAAACCTTCTCTACAAGCACCAAAAGATCAGATAACAATTGTTAGAAATATAAGAGGAGTAACTAAGAGGGGAGGGGTCAATTAGTTTTTACAAAAATAAATCCTAGATCCCTTAGATGTCAATACAAATCAAAATATAAACTATGATTAAATTGTATTATGTTGTTACTTGGCAAACACACAGACACTCAGTTAACACTAGCAAATACTGCAACTCAACAAGCACTAAGAATCAACTATAACTTGGCAATAACTGAATATACTGATCTTAATTGTGATTAACTATGATTAACCTTAAATTTAACTTAGTTGTATACATATAAAAGAAATAGCATGCACACCAGTGACACCAAGGTTTAATGTGGAAACCCAACTTGGGAAAAACCACCAATCACTCTTCTGAAGTGAGCCCTGTTAGGAGCCAAACTTTATTAAGGTTACAAAACACACTATTAGGTGTGACCTTGTTAGAGGATTTAATCACCATGTTAGGAATGGACTTGTTAGAGGTCTTTAGACACCTCAGTCTAGAAATGCCACCTTGTTAGAGGATTTACAAATAGTTGTTAAGCCAACTCTGTTAAGAGAATTATATAACTACTACAATGATTAGAAAGTAACAATGAGATGACCTAATTTTTTATGCAAGTGAATTGTTGATTATAGATCTCAATTGTGGCTTTAATACTTGATCCTTCCTAATTGAATGTATCTTTGCAGCTCCACAAGGATATTCTGCTTATCCTTAATTGTGATTAACTACGATTAACCTTAAATTTAACTTAGTTGTATACACATAAAATAAATAGCATGCACACAAGTGACACCAAGACTTAATGTGGAAACCCAATTTGAGAAAAACCACCAATCACTCTTCTGAAGTGAGCCCTATTAGGAGCCAAACCTGATTAAGGTTACAAAACACACTATTAGGTGTGACCTTGTTAGAGGATTTAATCATCATGTTAGGAGTGGACTTGTTAGAGGTCTTTAGACACTTCAGTCTAGAAACACCACCTTGTTAGAGGATTTACAAACAGTTGTTAAGCCAACTTTGTTAAGAGAATTATATCACTGCTACAATGATTAGAAAGTAACAATGAGATGACCTAATTTTTTATGCAAGTGAATTGTTTATTATAGATCTCAATTCTGGCTTTAATACATGATCCTTCCTAATTGAATGTATCTTTGTAGCTCCACAAGGATATTCTGCTTATCCTTCAAATTCTCTTCCTCTAAGCATCTTCAAATCTTCTATTACTTGTACACATTCAATGATCAACTTGATCTTATATTTATATCTTACACATTGTCAAGTTGTCTTGAATACAACTTAGAATACTTAATATTCATCTCCTTAGTCAGCTAGAACCAACAAACAAATCAATTGAACTCAATATGATAAAACAATAAAATCCTTCATTAGCCGACCCTGCTTGGTAGACATTGACTCATAAATGATTTTCCTATGTTAACCAAGTGAAATCAATTAACACTGTATATTCAAAAAGTTCCTTTGGTAACCAAGTGAGCTCAATTAACACTAGTTCCATCCAACTTTTCCTTCATTAACCAAGTGAGATTAACACTCAACTTCTTTGATCTTTCCTTTGTTGCCCGAGTGAACTTAGTAGACACTATCATCTGAACTTGGAAAACTCTAGAATGTTCAATAGATAGAGGAAATTTTCTTCATCACCTAAGTGAGCTTGGCATACACTAACTAGCAATGATATGAGATTTTGTGTAATGTCAAAGATGATACACAATTAATTTTTTTTCAATAGTAACTTTTATATTTAATTAATTGAAAGGGGCTATCTATAATAAAAAGTTCTAGCATGTTTTGTGTGGAATGTGTCATGTCCCCATTCTAACAAGACCTTAATAAATATTATAAGAAATATTACTAAGTAATATCAATAACAAAACTAAATATTAAATTAGAATATTAAATATAAATACAAATATAATTATAATTAATTATAGACAATTAATATATACTATCCTATATAAGTCTCATAATACATATGATAATAAATATAAATGATAAATAACTAAATATATGTAATTTTTATACTATATTGTATTTAAGTAATAAAGTAAATGAATAATATTTATATCGTTAATACTATTAAGAATGATAATATTATCGATATTATTATAGATATAATATATGTGATGTATAATTAAACTTATATAATATAATCTATATATTGATATAATATATATTATTGTTAATTTAATAATTAATATAACTATTATATTATAAAAGGACACAACTCTTACCATTGAAATGTGTAAAGAGGGAATTAAAAAACTTTGATAGAAAGGGCATCAGATAGAAGAATAAGAAAAATATGTAGAGTATGGTTTTAAAACCTAATGTCCTAAATCAAAACATTATAGAATCATAGTCAATCCATTGAGGATCTATCCTAAAAGATTATGTATCCAAAAAATGATTTGGAAAAGAGTGATATGTCCAAGTAAGGATTGTGTATCCATAAGGGATCAAAAGAGAAAATGTGGCAATTAGTCCTTAAGGATTGTGTTTCCAGAAAGGACCCAAGTGTAAAGCATCATAAAAAATAGTATGTTTTCAAAATTTGAGCATAGTGTATGCCTCCACGTTAAAGCTATTGCAAGCACCCTAATAGAAGAAATTTTGATGCAGAGATAAATTCAATGGAAGCAATATAAAAAAGGAACCAACACTAGCAAGAAATATATATTGAAATTTCTTCTTAATTAATTCTCCCATAATTTCATATTCCAAAGACTTTACCTACACCTAAACCTAAACCTAAACCTAAAACTCTATTTATACTTGCTAAGACGGTCTACAAAAAATTCTAGATGATTACAAAATAGGAAAGACAGTCTATAGAATACTCTAGATTGATATAGAATGGGGAAGAATGACCCCACAATGATCTGAACAAATTCCAAAAAAAAATCTTATCCTAATGACAAAATCAGAATAAATTTCTTAAGTCGGCATGTGCATAAAAGTTGACCTAAATACTTTATGTGGGTGCTCCTGCACCATACTTCACAAGAAATTTGATCTCAAGCTCACTTGAGATGAGCTCTTACAGAGTGGTACCTTGCTTCTTGATATCTTGTTCGGTCATCCACAAAACATCTACATCCAAATAACTTTTGAGTTTTACCAAATATTGCTTGGACTCCTTTCCTCTTCTCTGCTTATTGACTTTGGTGTCAAGTATCCTTTCTAGTTGTGGTGTTTGCTTAAATGGTAGATGTTGAATGTCTTCTGTATCAACAATCTATCCTGTATCAATTTCTTCAATGGGTGCTTTAAATGGTGTGAGGTCTACTATGTTGAAGATGGGAGAAATGCCAACCTCAAGTGGCAATTGAATCTCATAAGCATTTGGTCCAAACTTCTTTAATATTTGACAAGGACTTAGTTTTCTCAACATAAGTTTGGTAGATTTACCTTTTGGTAGCCTCTCCTTCTTGAGATTTTCCCATATTAAATCTCCCACTTCAAATTCTAAGTGTCTCCATTTTTTATCTGCATGCTTCTTATACTTGTTAGAGGTTTGTTGGAGTTGTGCTTTGACTTCATCATGGATTTCTTTTATGGCAATAACAAATTCTTCTCCTTGGGCACCAACTTGTTGCTATGAACTCATATCTCTTAACTCAAAAATCCCTCTAGGATGAATTTCATATACCACTTAAAATGGTGACTTTCTTGTACTTCTATTGATGGAGTCATTATATGCAAATTCAGCTTGGGGAAGGATTACATCCCATTTTGCTGCATGTTGTCTTATGAGTGTTCTTAACAAATTTCCCAAAGTTCTATTAACTACCTCTATTTGGCCATCAGTTTGAGGGTGGTAGGCTGATGAGAATGATAAATTGGTTCCAAGTTTCCTCCATAAATTTCTCCAAAAGTGTCCTATAAACTTCACATCCCTGTTTGAAACTATGTTGAGAGGTAGCCCGTGAACCCTTATGACTTCCTTGAAAAAGAGATCTGTTATACGAGAAGCATCATTGGTCGACTTACATGGTAAGAAGTGAGCCATTTTATTGAACCTATCTACTATAACAAATACACTATCATGCCCCTTTTGTGTTCATGGCAGCCCCATTACAAAATCCATCGTTATGCTTTTCGAGGGTCTAGATGGTATTGGCAAAGGTTGATAAAGCCATGTATTTGTAGTCCTTCCTTTGGCCGTTTAATAAATCATACATGTTTACACAAAGTTTCTAACATCAGTCTGAAGTTTAGGCCAATAGTAGTACCTTCTAACCAATTCTAAGGTCTTATCCATACCAAAATGTCCACCCATTGTTCCACTATGCTTCTCTTTGATAATGTTTATTCTCATAGAGCACCTGGGTACACATAGTTTTCCTCCTTTGAAAATAAGTCTATCTTGTATCAAAAAATTAGGAAAATTAGAATGGTACCTTTCACCAAACTCCATACATTCCTTGTAGATGTCGCCAAAATCTGGATCTGCTACATACATGTCCTTGAGTGCTTCAATTCCCACACTTTCTAGCTGTATCTGGGAGACAGTCAGATTCCTTCTACTAAGAGCATCAACAACCTTGTTTGATATGCCCTTCTTATGCTTGATGGTGAAGGTATATGCCTGTAAATACTCCATCCATTTCATGTGCCTATGACTTAATTTGTCTTGGCTATTCAGAAAACTAAGTGCTTGGTTATCAGTATACATAACAAACACCTTTGGAACAAGTAGTGTCTCCACCTTTTGAGAGCTTGAACAAATGCATACATTTCTAGGTCATAGGAAGAATATTTTTGCCTAGCTTCGTTGAGTTTTTCACTTGAGAAGGCCACTGGTTTTCCTTCTTGACTAAGAACTGCTCCTATAGCTGTTAGAGTAAATAATTAATTAATTATTCTATTTACTTAAGCTTACTTAGGTTAATGCATTCTATTTATTAGTTTTAGTCTAGGAGTTTGTTATAAGTTGTTGACAATACGAGAGTTTGTTCTCTCCTAAGTCATACTTATCCTCTCACTTTGTTTGAGGACTTTCCACCTCATGTGGATGTATGCTTAGTTGTCACACTTATCTCCTAGCGTCTTCTAGCTTGTTCTAGGAGATTCCTCAAGCTCTTTATATTTGAGCTCCCTCATTACATTTCACATGGAATTCTCATTGTAAATACATATTTTCTTATGTTTGCATATTCTCTCTCTCTCTCATGTCTGTTTAGGGTTTTTCCCTAGCTCCACACTCTTCTCTCCTTGGCTTCCCCTTGACAGGTTTTTGCATGCAGGTGATCTTGGGTGTCTTCAGAGTTGGATTTCATCAACTCCAACATGGTATCAGAGTGGCAGAGGAGCTGTACCCTAGCTGAGGTGGCACGCCAATTAAAAATGCTGGTGGAGGTGGAGATTGATGGAAGCACCGCTGCTGTGGGCAAAGCTAGAGTGGCCTGCCAGCGGTGGATGCCTTGGGTGATAGACGTAGGATGCCTTCTTTTGAGACATTTTTTGATTGGTTAACTCATGAAAAATCCAAGATCAATCAGATGGATTCACTTTCAGGTTCACAGTCATAGGCATTGCTTACACATGAGCAGAAGTTGAAGAAAATATCAGATCCCTCTTCTATTGGTTCATCATCTTCTAAGAAGAAGGAGAAAAAGAAGACTGAGACTCCTACCTATTCCTATTGTGGGAAAGGATCTCATGATGAGGAACATTGTTTTTAGAAGAGATTTGATGGCTATGAGAAACAAATTATGGATTTGCAAGCTCTTCTTTAGAAGAACATTGCCTCTTCTCCATCCTCTTCTACCTCATAGGGGTCTGCCTTTCAGTCTTCTTCCACATATTCGCCATCTACATTGGATCTTGGAAAGGTTCATGCATTACAAGCTACCATTACATCTCCTTCACAAGTTCCTTGGATACTGGATTCAGGTGCTTCTCGCCATATGACATCTTCTCAAGGTGTCTTCTCTACTCTTGAGGCTTCTCCTATTCCTCACATTCTCATGGGGAATAACACTACACTACCAGTCTACAAGAAAGGTTCAGTTCACATCCAAGATGGTATATTCAATGATGTATTATATGTTCCATCTTTATTTTCCAACCTTCTCTCAATTTCTCATATTACACGCAGTGGATTAGGGAAGATAGTGGAGTTCATTGTTGATCCAGTCTTCATTTGGGATCATGTAACAAGAGGTCTTATTGCTACAGGGGTAGTTGATCCTTCCACTTGTCTCTACACCTTCTCGCACTTTGGTCCACCATCTCCATTATTGGAGCACACTACTTCTCTTTCGCAGGAGCATCATGTGGTGCAGTCAGGATACTTGAACCTTTGTATTGTTCTTGAGATCCCTATTTTGACTTCCACACCATATCCAGTTGAGGGCTTTTCTCTTCCACAGGATTCTTCTTCTACTCTTCCTAATTCCCCAGCTTCATTCATTGAGACTCCAGGTGCACTTATTGTAGATACTACAGTGGAAATTCATGACAATGTCATCACACCTGCCTTTGGGATTCCCTTTCCAGTTCCTCATACATTCTCCTCTGGGCATCAACTAGGCTTTCTAGTTTTGCCTCTCATTTAGGGATTCCCTTGTTATGTACCCTTGTTTCTTCCACATTGGAGTTGCATTGGTTTGATCCCTCCTTTAGGGGCTCCTTTATTATGGGGAGGCTTTAGTATCTCTCATTGGGGGGGGGGGGGAGGGGGCGCTGGTTGTACTTATGGTTTTGAGTGGGTCTCTTGACTCTTTTTCAATGGAAGTTGTCCTTGGGGGGATTGGTTGAGGCCTTCCTTCCTTTACTTCATGTTTTTTTCTCTTTGCATCGTACATGGGTACCTAACATGGCCTCATTGCCAGGATCCATTCTGCATTTTATCTTAGTTTTAGGAGCTTAAGGAATTCCCCTAAGTTGCACATTAGGGGGGGTGTTAGAGTAAATAATTAATTATTTATTCTATTTACTTAAGCTTACTTAGGTTAATGCATTTTATTTATTAATTGTAGTCTAGGAGTTTGTTATAAGTTGTTGACAATACGGGAGTTTGTTCTCTCCTAAGTAATACTTATCCTCTCACTTTGTTCGAGGACTTTCCATCTCATGTGGATGTGTGCTTAGTTGTCACACTTATCTCCTAGTGTCTTCTAGCTTGTTCTAGGAGATTCCTTGAGCTCTTTATATTCAAGCCCCCTCATTGTATTTCACATGGAATTCTTATTGTAAATACATATTTTCTTATGTTTGCATATTCTCTCTCTCATGTCCATTTAGGGGTTTTCCCTAGCTCCACACTCTTCTCTCCTTGGCTTCCCTTTGATAGGTTTTTGCCTGTAGGTGATCTTGGGCATCTTCAAAGTTGGATTTCATCAACTCCAACAATAGCAACCTTGCTAGCATCACATTCTACTTGGAAAACTTTGTTAAAATTAGGTAAAGAAAGAATTGGCTACTCACTAACCTTTTTCTTAAGTAATTCAAAAGCTTCATTTGCTGATTGACTCCATGCAAACTTACATTTCCTTCCTCCTTTAATAGTTTCTAATATAGGAGCACATATATGACTAAAATTTCTTATGAATTTTCTATAAAATTTAGCAAGACCATGAAAGCTTCTAACATCTCCAATTGTTCTCGGGGGTGGCCAAGATAGTATAGAACTTGCCTTTTCTTTATCCATCTTCAAGCTACCTTGGGAGATCAGAAAACCTAGACATGTCAGCTTCTCTTGCATAAACAAACACTTTTCCAAATTTATTACAAATATCTCCTCATGAAGTCTTCTCAAAACCATGTCAATGTGCTCTAGGTGTTCTTCCTTTGTCTTGCTGAAAATTAATATGTCATCTAAATATACTATGACGAACTTTCCATTGAAGTCTTTAAGCATTTCATTCATAAGTCTCATGAAGGTACTAGGAGCATTAGAGAGTCCAAATGGCATTACCTTCCATTCATATAATCCATCAATGGTTTTGAATGTTGTCTTCCACTCATCTCCAACTCTTATCCTTATTTGATGGTACCCACTTTTTAAGTCAATCTTGGAGAAATACTTTTCACCTCCCAAACAATCAAGAAAATCTTCACTTCTTGGCATTGGAAACCTATATCTGATTGTAATCTTATTAATGGCTCTCGAATAAATTCACAACCTCCAGGTTCCTTCCTTCTTGGGTGTCAAAATAGTAGGTACAACACATGGGCTTAAGCTTTTCATAATTAAGCCAGAATTGAGTAACTCCTTTACTTGTCTAGAAATCTCTTCATTTTGTATGCATCCTTATTGGGTAAAGTAGCTCCAGGAATGAAATCAATACAATGACTAATGTCTCATATAGGTGGTAAAGATTTGGGCATACCTTCTGAAATCAAACCTTCATAATTATCCAAAAGTTCTTTCACTTAGTTAGGAATTTCCTTCTTTGTTTCAGCCTCCTTTCTGTCATTCCAATGGGTTCTTGTGGTTGTGGGTTAGGCATCAAAAGAAGACAAGGATTAGGTTCATCCTTCATGTCTTGTAACAATTCCTTTTTATTAACCATCATAATTTTGGCTTCCCTCTCTTTATTTTCTTCCACTTCCTCATGATCGACAAATGGAATCAATCTAATCACCTTTCCATCCTTCTTGATGGTGTATATATTGAGTTTTCCATCATGTTGTGCCTGCAAATCATACTGCCAGGGCCTACCAAATAATAGGTGGCATGCATCCATGTCAAGTATATCACACAAAATTATTCCAATCTAAAAATCAACCCATGCTTGCTCATTTATGAGAGTTTGTTGACCCTTTGTTAGCCATGAAACCTTATAAGGAAAAGGATGAGGTATTCTCCTAAGTTTTAACTTCTCAACCATCTCAAGAGAAACTAAATTCTCAGTAAATCCTAAATCAATAATGACTTTACATACCTTACCTCTAGATTTGCAAGCAGTCCTAAAGATAGTTTTCCTTTGTGGTGGTTCCATGGTAGTAGGCACTTTCAAAAGTGTTCTTCTCATCATGAAACTTTCTCCTCTTTCAGGTACACTATCCGAGTCATCCATCTCCTTCTCTTGGTATTCATCATCTTGTACCAAATGTGTTCTTCTTTCACCTTGTGAACTTGAACTAGCTCTATGTGGACACCTAGATGCATAATGTCCCTCTTTATTGCAATTAAAACAAACAATTGGACTCGCCCTTCAGCCACCAAATCCACCTCTTGAATTGCCTCTTTTACCTCTGAAGTTACCTCTAAAATTTCCTTCGCTTTGACTAGTTTCTTGCTTTATCTCCTTATGATCTTCTTGGTTTTGTCCTCTTCCTTGTAAATTTCCTCTTCCCCTTTGATTTTGTCCTCTTCCTCTGCTATTTTGTTCTTGCCTTCTTTTCAATTTGGCTTCCACCTTCAATGCTAGTTGATAACATTTCTGTACTGTATCTGGACATAAAAAATTAAGTTCTTGAATATTCAACCTCAATCCATTGAGATATCTAGCAACTTTTACACTTTCACATTCACTCTGCTTTGCCCTCAGACTTAGTTTTTAGAATTCTTCAGTATAGGTAGTGACATCTAGCTTCTTTTGTCTTAAACTTTGTCTCCTTTGATGAAGTTGGATTTCATAATCCTCAAGTAAGTATGTTTCTCTCACCTTGGCACACATCCTTTCCAATGAAGTTATCATGTTCTTACCTTCTTTGACCCTTTCTCCTTGAATGAAATTCCACCAAGTGAGGGTTGGTCCCTTCAACTTTGACTTAGCAATTTTTACCTTATCCTTATTTGTTATATTTTCACATTCAAAATGGTTGTTCAAAGCTTCTATCTAATCCACAATAGCATCAACATCCATCTTTCCTGAGAAGATGGGTAGGTCACCTTTGGCATCCTTCTTACCAACTCTTTCAAGGGCTTCTATAAAGTATCTTTGGTCTGCAAGTAAGTTAAACACCTCTTGCTCAGGGGTATCCTCTTCTTCCCCTTCTTCCTCTTGCTCTGGGGAAACCTTTGCTTTCTTTTCCATCCAGCCCTTCATCTTCTCAAATTCATCTAATAACCACTTATTGATTTTCTCCTATTCTTGCATCTTCTTTGCCAGTTCAGCATTGGTGACCATGTTTGATGTTTCGGCTTCTGACTCCAGTCCAGACATAAAATCTAATTGCCTCAGGAGGTTTCCCCAAACTTTGATACCAAAAATAATGCAGAGATAAATTCAATGAAAGTAATATAAAAAAGGAACCAGCACCAGCAAGAAATATATATTGAAATTTCTTCTTAGTTAATTCTCAAATGAATAGTAAATACATTTGCTTTTGTGCAGATTTCTTCTCCCGTAATTTCATATTCCAAAGACTTGCCCTACACCTAAACCTAAACCTAAAACTCTATTTTATACTTGCTAAGATGGTCTACAAAAAATTCTAGATTATTACAAAATAGGAAAAATAGTCTATATAATACTCTAGATTGATATAGAATGGGGAAGAATGACCCCACAATGATTTGAAAAAATTCCAAGAAAAGATCTTATCCTAATGACAAAATTGAAATAAATTTCTCCAGTCGGCATGTGCATAAAACTTGACCTAAATACTTTATGTGGGTGCTCCTGCACCAAATTTCTTTAACAAAGTATATTCCATTGTGAAATGCCCCCAATAAATGTTGCTTATAGTCCACCTACATATCTTGCTAGATGTTGTTGGATATTGTGACCTCGAGTATATAGAAAGGGTCATTGAAGAACATTGGGGTGAAATACTAACCATCTCAAGAGACTATGGCTATGAACATATTTGGAATATGTATTTTGCATATAGTTTTCCTCATAAATTTTAGTTCTTTAACCTACATGGGGGAACATTGTTTGGGGCAAAAAAATGGAAATAACTAACCATTGTCTTTAATTTTTATAAGGAAGTGGTGGGTTCTCTTAAAAAACAAGGAACTATAGAGAAGTATGTCCTTGATTATAAAGGTTTTGACTGTGTTTGGGGAAGGAGCAAGAAATAGGTCATCACTTAATGTACAAGTTCTAGTGTGGAGTATTAGTTAAATAAGCTTTATGTGTACAAATTAAAATAAATAGATAAATGAAATATAAAAGATGAATCATAACACACACACACACAATGGTTTAGTAATAGATTGTACATGGTTATTTATAGAGAGGTCTTTGAATTTGAATATGAAGAGTCAAGAGAAATGAATAGTCATGTGATCATTCACATACCAACAATGTGTGAAGTAATATTAAAATAAATCTTATTGGTAGATATCTACTTTTGTCGAGTCTCAAAGTTTGATTCAAAATTTGAATCTCTAAGTAGTGTTGTTCTCAAGTCTCATGAAAGTTTGTTTTGTGTCTTGTGTAGAAGATAAGACTTCTGTATCTAATAAATATGGTGTAACTTTTTTGAATTAATGGTAATATGTATGTTATATTTAAATATGATGCAACTATTTTGAATTAATAAAAGGACTCTTGCTTTGTATATAAAATCAAACTGTATTTTTCTAGTTGCAAATTATAATTTGATGGGATAATTTATTTTTATTTTGTAGATATTTTAGAATCTTATGTTGATGTGAATGTATTTCAAAATAAATATAAGTCTATTTGGATTTTCTTTCACCAAAGCAATCAATATAGATTTAGAGAGTTCTTGTTGGGCATGGGTGTGAGTTGTCCATTTATTTATCTTTGACATTTAGTTCTTCTAATAATTGTATATAAATTTATCAGACTTTTATTGTGTCAAACTATTTTAATTATCAACATTTGACTCATTTTTATCTTAGTATTCTTTTATTCTAGAACATAGATTATGTTCTAAAATATTGATAATTAAATTTTTTTGATATAATCATACACAGATAAATTTATAAACTATTCTCTTAATAAAAATTCATTTTAAGAAATTAATTTTGAAAAGACATTTTTACATAAGTTCAGTCTCTAGAAATATTAATAGCCTATCTTTTAGAAATAGTTTATTCTCAAATCAAGTAAGATATATGAATGATAATTTAAAGAACTTTCTAAAATTCAATAAAGGTTTGCCATGATTTCAAGAAAAGATAGACATTAGTTGAAGATGAGAATATATTTATTTTAAAAATTGCCCTATTGTGAAGATTTACAGTTATGGGCATGCATAGACAATGATTTTTAAATATTCCTACAATATTTGATAGTCACTAAGTTTGTGGGCTTTTTTTCTGATTGAATTAATCCTTTATTGACTTCTTCCTTCTTTCACCGTCTACTCATTCCCACTTCCCACTTAGTTTCTTTGGTTGCTCTCATTTTGTCTCCCTCTATTTCAAATTTTAAAATGACATATTTGAATAAAAATGTACCCTTGGGATTTTCATATGTTAGATGTAGAAACTTTGGATTAAATGCAACTTATACTGTTGTTTATTCTCTTCTCTAATGAGCATGTACATAAGAATTGGGGGTAGTTTTTAATACAATGTGTGAAGAACAAAGTAAAAGTATTGTTTCTACTACAACAAAATAGATCAATGTTTTTGGTAATGTGAAAAAAAGAAGGCTTGGGAAGCAATATTTGTGCTATGTTACCATCAATAAATGCATATGACATAGCTTAGTCTTCCTATATAAAAAGTGAGATATTCATTTTATATTATGTATCTCTATATATTTTTAAATTCTTATCCTTTACTTCTCATATTTACCCAACATCAGAGAAAAATATCATTTAGGACTTTTTAAAAAGTTCTTATTGAAAGTTAAGGATTATCCGACAAGGTACTTATAGCCAATGATGTCAGCTTTAAGAATAAAATTGAGCAACACAAGATTCCCTAGTTTAAGATTAATGGGCAATCAAAATTTCAGTGTTAACATATTTAGGATCATACAACAATAGACAATTTCTTAAGCACATAAACATCTTGAGGATAAAAAGAAAATTTAGATTTTAGATATTTTCACTAAGGCACAATCAAAAGATATTGTTGACTAAGTTTTTTGATACGGTCATCAGTAGATAGGTGGGCCACAAAAGAACATACCACCACTCTCAAAAAGAAATCAATCTCAAGAGATGAATAAGTGCATGGTCTTTGTAGTCAAGTCACGATGGTGTTGGGTAGATGAAAGGATTACATAGCTATTTTTTCCTATTTACAAAAGTTAGAAAATTATAACTAAATTAAGTGATGAGAAAGAGAGAGAGAAAATAAAGAAGGAATGAAAGAGGATGACACACATTTAGTATTCATTGCATTCCATCATATCAACACAAATCAGTAAGTGAAAAATCCCTCAGTAATATGTGAATCAACAATCCCACACATTATTGAAGATATGTTCAAAGGAAATTTACTATGAAATGAAATATGACATCAATACTAACTACTTTTCAAATGCTTAAATCAACTAGAGGAAAACATGATTCTTCTAGATCTAGGAAGTTAAATAAGGACACACAAATATCAAACATTAAACATATGGAGAAAAATTACTCAAAGAGATGTTATTCTAGCTATATTTGACATGAAAGGGCAAACAAATCAAGTCTAAAATGACCATCAATAAATTTCAAAGTTTTTCCAACTCTTAAGCTACCTTTAAGGGTCCTATGGAGGGGGTTTGAGCTCTATCTTTTAGAAACAATTTTTTTAACTAAATTTCTTTTTAAAAATTTTTGCTAAAAAATAGGAGTTTCTACTTTTTAGTTTTTTGAATTAAAGTAGGTAAAAAAGAGGTGGGGCCATAAATTTCCCTACTAGATTAGGATTTTTTTGCCATGTGTACATCATTTTTCTCTAGTTTCCATAAAAATAGACGATTCCATCCAAAAGATTTAAACTTTTAAAAAAAAGTTTGGAATGCTTTATAAAATTCATGGGACCTTAAGCTTTAAATATTCCTATAAAATCTCAGCAACCCTAGCTCTTTTTTTAGGTAAGCCCTACTTCATGGAACCCAAAGCCTAATCTATCCCTATCTAATTTCTAACTTGAAGATTCTAAAATGTCTAACTTGCTACAATGAGCATTCCCTTCAAAGCTAAAATAGTCCTATTTTAGAAACATATGATAAATATCTCTTTTTCTTGTGCATGTAAGTGCTTTTAAGAGATCTCCAAATTTAACTCTAGTTGACTTGAAAAAGACTCATTTGAGAGACAACTATTTATTTTACCTCCATTTCAACTTGATAGTAGTTCTACACTTTGTTACCAATTTGTTTACACTTTGAGCTCTCATTTTTCTCCTTTATTTGTACATTTAAAATAATAATATGTGATATTGAATTTAATGAATGCAAAAGTGGTTAAAATTTTCCCTACTAAACCTATTGACTCATATAAACTACCATCTATATTTCTTGGTCCTAAAGTTTTCTATCAATTTCATCATCAAACTAGTCATGATATGAAAAAATGCCTTTCTTTAAAAAATGTGGTTAAAGGCCTTATTAATTCTAATCCTATATATGTCGATGCTAATATCAATCATGAAAAAAAATCACTTTTACCTCCTAATCAAAATTTGAAAATATATACTAGTCTTTTTCCATTATACTTTTCAAATACTATGAAAGCTTCATCTCCTATAAACATTAATTATAATGATAAGTTGATAAATCCATCCATATTGTTATTCAATTCAAGCATCTTAAACCTAAAGTTCCCTCTCAAACTTCTATTACCTTGAATCTATTGAAAAAATTAAGGCTCTTGATGGTCCTCTTTATGTTTTCGCTAGGGTTAATGTCATTCCTTCACATGGTACTCTTGTCAATCCCTCTTGCATGATCAAAGTGATAACATAAGAACATATTTTTAGTAAAAAATTACAAAAATATTTCTACGATGTACATCTAATGTTTTGATCCAAACTTGTAATGGTTTAGTTCATCCTTCCCATGGTTTCATTAAATCTCCCATGGAAGTTAGTGGTAAACTTTTGGAAACTACTTTCACTATCATTCCTACTTCCAATCAGCAATTTAAAGTCAAAATTTATCTTCCTTGTGTTACCTCCATGAAATCCATAGTTCTTCCATTTATAAATAATTTAACTTTTCTCATGATCGAGAGGTCAAACGTGTTAACCATAGTATTTATCAACATTTTGTACCTAGAGACTCTATTGACCTTAATTTCTTTTTGTAAGAATTTGGTATAGCTATGATACCAAGTAAGAATTTGGTATGGCTATGATACCAAATAAGAATTTTCCTTATGGCAAAATTACCCAATATCAAGGAACTCAAGCACAAGCACAACAATAGATCAACAAGGTATGATCAGAATAACAATATCTAAAATTGATTTATTTCTATTCAATGTTCTTTTTCCATACACACTAGGAGTGCTTATATATAAAGGTCATAAGATGCATCTAGAATGGTTCTAGAAAGAGCCAGGAGATAAGATAAGCATGAAAACTAAGCACATGTCTTATCCTTCATTGTAGATGAGAGGATAAGCATGACAAGGTGTATCTCAAGTGGAGATGTTGTAGACACCAGGTGCATAAAAGAGGTGTGAACTCTTGTGTTGTCAACATGACAACTCACAAGAGTACGCATACTCCTAGGTGACTAACAAATAAATAATAAAATAATGCATTAACCTAAGTAAAATTAAGTAAAGTGTAATAAGTAAATGCTTAATTATGCCAACACCCCCCCTTAAGTGCAACTTAGGGGAATGCACTTAAGCTCACAAAAAAACTAGGATGAAATGCATAATGGGTCCCAGTTACAAGGCCATGTTAGGTACCCATGTACAAAAGCAATGCAATCTCTCATAAAGTGGAGAAAGAGGAAAACCCTCATGGGAAAAAACCTCCCCCAAAAAGAGAGATGAAAAGATGTATGGATGGATGGAGTAATCAAGACCCCCCCATTACAACATACATCAAGTATATGCAAAAGAGAAGTAGAAGGACAAAACCCCTTAAGAGGAAAAATTCCCTCCATAAAAGAGAAGAAGAAGGAGACAAGGTAGTCCCCCCTCCCCTCCCCCCCCCCCCACCCTAAATGTAGTGTGCCTATCAGTGAGAAATACTCCAATGTAGAAGTTGATCCATGACTGCTAAATAATGTTTCTCCCCTTTGGAAGAAACAATGGCAGAGGTACATGTGAGATTCTTTCCCTGTGTGTAGAAAGAATCTCAATGATAAAAGGAATCTCTAAAAATTGCTCAACTATCCCTATGTTGATACTAATGGTTGCCCCTTCCAATACTATCGAGAAGCAGTATAGATCTAGCAAGGATGCATGTAGAACATGTCCCAAAGAATCATCTATCTCCTCAAATAATAAAGAGACCTCCTGCAACTATTGTACATAAGGATCCACAATCACATCAACTTGTGAAGACCAATCATGTAGAGAATGGACATGAGGGTTAGAGTGAGCCCTCACAACAACTGGAGAATGATCTTCTTCATCAAAGAGAATATGTTTATCATCAAGAATGTCTCCCAAATCTGTTATGTGGGACTCACGAACAAACTTCCAACATATGTCAAGAAGTCATCCAATGTTGGAACTAGAAGACAAGGTGTACCTTGTTGTGCTAAAGTACACGAATCTATCACTATGGAAATGGATGAAGTATTCACCTCAAAAAAGAGAAGATAAATACCATTGATGATGTCTCCCACATCTTCAAGGTGAGACTCCACAAACAAAACTAAAATGTTTGGAAGGAAGTCATCTCATGAAGCTAAAGTAGGAAGAAATAGTGTTTCTTGATGCACTGAATCCAAAGCATCTATGGCTAGAACTAGATCAATAGAAGCAACAGGAGCATTAGGAGGTGTGATCTCATTTGGAAAGGATGAAACTGCAACTAGAGGTAAAAGATCTTTTGGGAATGGAGGAATGTGTGGGTCTCCATAAAGCTCCCAAAGATAGATCCAAATATCATATAAATCATTTGACATCATGTCATCAAGTGAATCCATAACCTCCATATCCATATAGAGAAAGAGGGTACGAAAAATGATGGAACTTGTGTCCTCATTGTATGTAAGTCCTCTCGCATATGACAATGCATTATGCTGACTAAGACAAGTGAGAATCAATTGACTCCACTGTTGATAGTTTTTTGGTGTCAAGGTAATTAAATCTTCCTCTTCCATGATGTACTAATCAATGTACCCCCCAAAATGCAATAAAAGAAATCAACCACCCCCCCTAGTGTATGATTTGGTGCTTTATAGGTAGACCACTTGTCAAAATGTACAAGGTGGACTTCTAATTTTGCTAGTTACAACTGCCTATGAGGCCTAAATCTAGCACTAAGCACTATAGCTTAGATGTACAACAATTTTGAAAAGTAATCAAAGCAATATGATGTAGAAAAGGCCCTAAGTCTGAAAGTGACATTGCTATCCACACAACCCTATAATCTGATTGTAGATCTAGAAAGTAGATGAAAAATTAAGCACTTTAAAAAAAAATGGAACTTGTTTTTGAGTACAAATGAGCCTGTACGGAGCATTTCGAGTTGCAAAATGTAGGATCAGAAAGGTTCAGTCGCCAAAGATATAATTTTTTATAATTATGTACACCAAATCTAGAAAATAATAGCATCACTGAAGAGTTTAGGAAATTATACCCAAAATCAAAAAAATTGCACCTGATTTGGAGTTTGGATGACTGAGATATGACCTCCCAAAGCCAGACTATCAAATCAAAATTGAATATGGGGAGGGGTCTGGGTAGCAAAATGTGAGGTTAAAATTGATAGTCAAACAATCGTCAAATTTAAGATAGTAAGATGCTGACACCAGCAAAAATTCAGCCTCCCTAGATGACGTAGCCAAGATGTACTAATGATGTCAGCAAGGTACTGTAAGGATGGTACAAAAATGCTAACGTAGCTGCTTGTGTGGACACTAATTTGACTTTTTGATTGGGTGCTGAGTCAGCTTTGCGGCTTACATAATGCAGTCAAGTTGTTAAATGCAGATTGGTCCATGTGTATAGGGGTTGCAACTATAGAGGCCAACACGTGGACATTTGGTGGGGCCCAAAAGTTCAAAACAATGGTGGACAAAAACTTTAACATTGCCAGAGTGACTAATCTACAGTGTCAGGATTATAAGGCAGTGGGAAGTTTAAAAAAATCAGTGCCAAGGGGGATAAGAATTATCCCACATTGACCCCATGTTAATTTTCAAAATTGTTTAAAATGAAAGCCACATGAGTATTCAATAAAAAACAGACCATCGATATGGGCAAGACCATTGTGGTTGTTGACATGGTCGTATGTGGAATATTCTGGTGCCAGTATATGTGCAGTTCGTAGTTGGAATATGCTAAAATTTGTAAAATGCTGCCATTGAATTGGAATATTTTGCAGATGACAGTAGGAAATATTTTGTGTAGGGTCAGGGTGTCACTGTTCAATGCCTATGCAAAAAAAAGTTTCTTTGTAGGCCTGAAGGGAAGAAAAAATTCTTAAAATTTCCATGAAAGAGTAGACAAAAAATGCAAAGAAAAATAAATTCGATTTGAAAATAAAATTGTAGATCTAAATAATGATCATACCTAACTTGCAAATGGGGCCTTCAGGTGTTGGTTTGCAAAAAAAATCAGCCTCAAAATTGACTTTGGCCTAGCATAAGTGAATTTATAGTCAATTTTCATCGAATTGACATCTAGATGCAATGGTGAGGTCCACTTTGGCTCTAGATGCTCCCAATGACTATGATGCTTTGGATCTAGGTCGAGGTGTTGAAGCAACAAGATGATCTTGAATGACTATATGAAGAGGAATTCTCCAAGCTCTAATACTATGTAAGAATTTGGTATAGCTATGATACCAAGTAAGAATTTGGTATAGCTATGATACCAAATAAGAATTTTCCTTAGGGAAAAATCACCCAAAATCAAGGAACTCAAGCACAAGCACAACAACAGACCAACAAGGTATGATCATAATAACAATATCCAAAATTGATTTATTGCTATTCAATGTTCTTTGTCCATACACACTAGGAGTGCTTGTAGACAAAGGCCTCTAAGATGCATCTAGAATGGTTCTAGAAAGAGCTAGGAGATAAGATAAGCATGACAAATAAGCACATGTCTTATCCTTCATTGTAGATGAGCAGATAAGCATGACAAGGTGTATCTCAAGTGGAGATGTAGACACCATGTGCATAAAAGAGGTGCGAACTCCTATGTTGTCAACATGACAACTCACAAGAGTACACATACTCATAGGTGACTAACAAATAAATAATAAAATAATGCATTAACCTAAGTAAACTTAAGTATAGTGTAATAAGTAAATACTTAATTACACAGCCACTTTTAGAATTATATACCTCAATAATCTCAAACATGTCCTAATTATCTATTTTGATCACATAAGTCTTTCCAGATATGAAAGATATGTGAAATTAGTAAACCTAAAGATGATCCTAGATGTGGACTTCTTAGACCACATATTCTTCCTTTATATGCTTTTTTTCCACCTCTTATTTCTTATACACCCAATCCTCTTGCTATCTCTCAACCTAGTGTGTTTCCTTCTATTCTTCCTCCTAAAAAATAAAAGGACATGGTATCTATTGATCATATCCCAACCCAATATCTAACAAAACTAAATGTAACCATCATTCTCATGATCATTGTCACAAGCATCGAGATTAAGCCTAGGAACATGCTTCTCAAAATATATATGTAACTTTCACAATAGTTATCTCATCCTTGTAACGAATATAGTGACCTATATTCACAACATGTTCCATTTTTGAAACTAGTTACTATTCCATCTTCACTACTTGATGTTTCTCCTCTTTTAATTTTCCCATCTTCCCAAACATTATAGACCAAGATTGGGGGAAGGGGGCCAAGAAACATGCTTGATTATCTCCTCTTGCATGATGGTTTTTTTTTGTGTGTGTGTTTTCTCATTGTAATGTGCTTCCCCTATGATGTGCTTCTTGTGTTATGTCATGTTTAGATTTCTTCAAACAACCCTTGTTGCTCTATTGGAGCAAGATGATAAAAGATTCACAAAAGTTGTACTTCTTCTATACATGTTGTGGTTTACATGTGCCATTATTGATAAGTGTTCCTTTGTGTTATCTACTTGGGATGATGAAAAATATTAGTTCCATATTCCTTTCAATCTCCATGATGCCACCCAAAAAGACTCTTATTATGATTCTTATGTGTCTTTATTACATTACTTCTACTTCCTTTGGAGAATGACAAGAATTAATTTTGACAATAATATTTTAAATATTATCATATGATCATATTAACCCTAGAGTTGGTAGATCCTTCTTGTGCTCTTTCTTTCATGTGCTTGTTTCCCTTGATTTTTCCTTCCCTTTTGGTTTCCCATCATATATTTCATGGTCCCAATCTTGATTGAATAAGCATTTTGCTGAAAAATATTCCCAATATGTGTGTCCATTTATTCCTTTAAGTACTTTTTCCTTGCTTATTTACAATGTACCATTTTTCTTCTCTCAGTTTCTTGTATAAATCTTCTATTATTTCACAATAACACTTGACTAATCCATACCTCTCTCTTTTGTCAAACCCTTCAACAAATTTCATTAGAGCTTCCTTGCCTTGCTTGTTTTAATTTCTTCAAATCCATAGGATTCCTTCAAGTCATTCTTTAATTTCTCTAATCCTACCTCTCCAAGCATTTTCCTATAGAAACTAAGATACTTGTTACCATTCTATTTGAGTGCTTGAACCTTTTGGCCACTCAAAAGGGTTGTGGACAATATTTGAAACTCACGTAACATATAAATTATGGCCAATGATCCTTTGATAGTGGAATATATATCACTATGTGGAATTATCTATACCTTACTCTCATTCATAGTTATGACCATGTGGAAACTACCTCCTCGGATCAAGATCATCCAAATTTTATGTGAAAGTATCATTCTCATGTATGATTATGTAAAAATTGTCTTAAATTATCGAGGAGGCTTTATTCATAAATTATCGAGGAGGCTTTACTCATTATTTTGTAGTAAGGTTTCTCTCATTCACATTTAGGTCTATGAGAAAATTGTTTTCATATTATGATTTTGTTAAAAAATGTTAACAATTAAGAGATAGTTTTTTCATAAGGTTTTATCATTCTTGTTATCATTATGCAAAAGTTGTTATAAATTATTTAGTGGACTTCATTAATATTCACATTTATAATTATGTGTGAATTGTCCACAAGGTTATTATAATTTATATTTATGACTATGTGGAAATTGTCTTGTTGGATTATTGGCATACACATTTATGATTATTTGGAAACTCTCTCATAGGTTTATTGTCATTCATATTTGTGATTATGTGGCAATTGTCATGTGAGATCTTTGTCATTCACATTTATGATTATGTGGAAATTTTTGTGCAAGATTATTGTCATTCACATGTAAGATTATGTGGAAACTATCACGTGGGATTATGGTCATTCACATTTATGATTATGTGAAAACTATTGCTTAGGTTTACTCTCATTCACATTTATGACTACATGAAAATTATCTAGTAAGTTTCATTGTCTTTCAAATTTACTTATGCAACAACTACCTTGTAGGATAATTGTCATTTACATTTATGATTATGTAGAATTGGTCCCTAAGAATATTGTGTTTCACATTTATGACCATACAATAATTGTCATAAACTATATCGTAGGCTTATTGTCATTCACATTTATCTCAAAGTTACATAAGTGTTGTTAAAATAAAAAGAGATTAATATTGACTGTATATCATATTTTAAGACTAATATTTAATTTTTTGGAAACTACAATTGAGACAATTGTTATGTTGTCACTGATGTCAAACCTATTGGTGAGAAAGTTTGTTATATGATATGTCATATCTATTTGATTGATGAAGAGGATTTGAGAAGTTGTTCATAACAAAAGTATCTAAAGGAAAGGTTGAGTTATGAAAAGGAAACTATAATGGACATTTGATTAGTTGGACTTTGATAAGATAAAGTGATTGTTTAAATCATGTTGCAAGTAAACAAGACAGTAATGTTCAAGTTTTGAAAGTCTAAACAAAGATAGATCAAATGTATAGGCTTGACTGAGAAACAAAGTAGAAGAATAAGAATTCTGAAGTATTTACCAAGTGATGCTAGTGTCGATCAAACACAAAATTAGTTGAGAAAAAATAGTGTTGACTGAGCATTAGTATCAACTGAGTGCCATTGTATGTGTCGAACAAGAAGTCATTGACCAAGTTACAAAATGATGAGATCTAAAGTTGTTTAAGTGTTTGTTTGTTCAATTGGTATATTTGGACCTTAGATAACTAATTCAGCCCCCTCCAGTTATTCTAAATATTCTAACAATTGGTATCAGAGCATTGGTGCTTATAGAGAGAAGTTTGAATGTACTCAAAGCTAAATATCATGATGTACAAAAAGAAGGTGCCAAAGTTGAACAAAGAAAATTTTCTTGCATCACAAATGTTAATGAGGCTACACATAGCTGGTATTGGAGATGCTACACTAGAGTTCTTGGATAATGCATATGTGAATATTACAACAGTCTCTCTAACTTATTAAAAATTGAAACAAAAGTAAGAACACAATCAAGAAATGTTGGAGATTACATCAACCCTAAGCTATGTTGAGTTCGATGACATAAAAGAATGCAAGAATACAAAGGAGATGAGGGTTAAACTGAAGGCCATATATGAAGGAGATGATAATGTCTTGACAACCAAATCAAAAAGCTTGAGAGGAAAGTTTGACGAAATGAGAATGACAGAAGGTGAGAATATAGTTCAGTAATATGCAAGAATAAAAAAGGTTGCCAATGCTATTTGAGGTGCCAATGAAAAGATTGAGGATGAAACAATAATAAGTAAGGTATTGAGAACCCTACTTCCTATTTATGCTATTAGGGTTTTTGCAATACAAGAACCAAGATGTACACCAGGTAATGGCCTAAATTTAGAAGGTGTAATTGGTAGGCTTACTACTATTGAGATGTTTGACTTTGATATTTACACTTCTGCTAATATTGAATCTTCTTTTAAATCACATCTAGTTCTTAGCAAGAAAGGAAAAGGCAAACATGTTAAAAGTGACAGTGATACTTCTAATGATGAACTTGATGAACTTGAAGCACTGATGGCTAGAAGACTTGCAAGAGGCAAAGGAAAATAAAAAGTTAAACTTCCTATAATATGTTTTTCATGCAACAAAGTTGGTCATATTGTTGCAAGATGTCTTGATAGAGAAGACAAGGATGAGATAAGGAAAATCAAGTACAAAGGAACAAGAGATGACCAAGACAACAAGACGAATAAGGACTATAAAGACAAAGGTAAGAAATCTTGTTATATTGCTGAAGAAGAAATTGATACTAAATTTGAAAGTAATGATGAAGAAGTAGTCTATATTGCTATGAAAGAAGATTCTGATGAAGATGAGAAAACTACATTAATCTCTTATGTGAATAAAAGTGATAGATGGATAATTGATAGTGGTTGTTCTAATCACATGATTGGTGATAGAAAAAAATTGAGAATATTGGAACATATAAGGGTAGTTGTGTTAAATTTGGTAATGATGTTCCATGTCTTGTGAAAGGTAAAGGATCAAAATAATTGACTGATAAGATCAAATGTTACAATGTTTATTGGGTTGAAGGACTTAACTATAAATTGTTGAGTGTTTCAAAGTTAAAAAAATTAGGGTAAAGAGTTGAATTCCATCATAGGAAGGCCAAAATATTTGATGTTGATGGTAAACTAATTAGAAGTGGTGATCAAACAAGAGGTAACTTGTTCTATCTAGATTTATTTGACGAGACATGTTTGTTTGCACAACATGAAGATATTTGGTTTAGGCACAAGAGGTTATGTCATCTAAATTTTGACAATTTAGTTAGCATTAGTAAAATTAAAAGAGTAAGAGGTTTTCTAAAATTGAAGAAACTTGATAATGCCATGTGCAAACAAGGTCAATTGGAAAAAATGACAAAGTATAGTTTTAAGAGAAAAACGTACTCATCTAATGATATTTTTGAATTGGTTCATACTGACTTATGTGGACCTATTGGTGTTCAAAACTATTGTAGAGATAAATATTTCATTCTATTTGTTGATGACTACTCTAGAATGATGGCTGTGATGTTTCTTAAAGAAACTATGACACTTTTCAGTTATTTAAGTGGCATTTGGCTAGAGTTGAAAAGGAGATAGGGAAGAGTCTTAAATGCTTTAGATTTGACAAAGGTGGTGAATTTATTTCCAATGAATTCAACATATTTTACAACAACAAATGAATCAAAAGGCAGATGTCAGCACCTAGGAACCCTCCTCAAAATGGAATAGTTGAAAGAAGAAACATATCAATCATGGATTGCGCTAGAACATTGATGATGGAGGAAAATATGTCACAAAAATACTAGAGAGAAGTTGTAAGTACAATTATTTATACCCTGAACAAAGTGCAAGTTAAGAAAGATACAAACACTACACCTTTTGAATTGTGGAATGGATATGCACTTAATGTGAATTATTTCAAAGTTTTTGGAAGAAAATGTAACATACTTAAAGAGAATAGAAATGGAAAACTTGATGCTAAAAGTGATGAAGGCATATTCCTAGGATACTCTACTAAGAGAAAAGTGTGTAAGTGTTTGAACTCTAACACTATAAAAGTTGTGGAAAGTAAGATCACTTATTTGAGGCTTGATCAAGCAATAGAGTAAATGATCAAGGAATTTTGAAGTCTATCAAGTGATGCTAGTGTCAACCAAGCAATAGTAAGTGCTGAGAAAATTTAGTGTTGACTGAGCATCACTATTGACCGAGTGAGAGTGTTGATAGAAGCTCTATAGTGACCGAGCATTTTAGTGATGACTGAGTGTCATAACTTAGCGTTAACTGAAGAACAATATTTCAATTGTTTGTGAGAAATCATGATTTTTAGCCAACTCAATTGATTTCTTGGGATATGGAAAGCATGTTGAAAATAATGATCGATGAGTTGGATCATTTAATTCTAGGAAAGGATTAGGTAAATGACCCAAGAGATAAATTTGATGAGAAGTTTCTAGAAAAGAAAGATGATGAACAGATACAATGAACTTGATGAATCGAATCGTAGACCCTAAGATCTACGATGATTGTGAGAAATGACAAAGGACCATAATTATCTATTTAAGGAGAGACAGAGACAAAATTTAAGAGTGTGCATGAATGATTTGTGAAGAAGAGCAGAGAAGTTGTGCATGTTTGAGAGATTTCCAGTAAGATGAAACAGAGTTGCTTAGGTTTATAAGAAAATCTAAGCAGAAGGCTTCAATTTTTTGTGAAGAGAAGGGTGAATGCTTGAAGGTTTTCCAAACAAATCAATTACAGAGGTGACAAGGAAGGCTTATTGAGTTGTAATCATATAGATCAAACCCTACTATTTTCTTTCTAGTCATTGTAAATAATTTGTATTGAAATCCTTTTAATCAAAGGTTGACCTAATAGTCATTAAGGACTTAACAATCTATGTAAATCCTTTAACATGGTGACATTCTAATGGAATGTTCTAAATTCCTCTATCAAGGCCACTCCATATAGGGTGATTAAATATTTGAACTAGGTCACATTGAATAGTGTGTATTGTAACATTCATCATGGTTGACTCCTCACATGGCTCACTTAAGAAGAATGAAAAAGTGGTAACATGTTGCTGGTGGTTTTTCCCAAATTGGGTTTCTACATTAAATTCTAGAGTCAATTTTATGCTGAATGTTTTATGGTATTTTACATTTCAAATTTTTACATTAAGCATGTTATATTAGGATAGTGAACTACTATTTAATATTGTTATTCATATTATAGTAGAGATCGAGCATCGGGATTAGTACGAGAAACAACCATTCGAGTGTTTTGTTTGTTCAATGTTACATATGGAGCTTGAGTAACTAATTCACCCCCCTCACCCTCTTAGTTATTCTAATCTTTCTAACAAACTATAGTTCATTCATATATGTGAATGATAGTACTCCCAAAACCCCACTTGAACAAGAGAACAAAATTGCAGATCCTCAACAATTTGGGAATGTTGAGTTGCAACAACCAATTGTTGAGTAGAAGACTGTAGGTGTCAAGTAATAGGTAAATGACACTGAATCATAGATGGAGGAAGTCAAACAATAGGAAGACAATGTCAAGGATGTAGAGCATGAAATAAAATGTAAACAAGAGAGAGATAATGAGCTTGAAATTATTTTTTGAGATGAACCTGTTAAAGAACAAAGGAGACAAGAATCTCTATTAGAAAAATGTGTAAGAAGGCATCATGCACCTGAAAAAATTATTGGAGATAAAGAATCTGGTTTTATGACAAGAAAAAGACTCAGAAGTGATACAACTTACTTTGTGAGTTTGAGTTTAAATATATAAAAGATGTTTTGGAGAATGAAGATTGGATAACATTAATGAATGAAGAAATTAAGAAAATTGAAAAGAAGAAAACATGGACACTGAGTACCCAGACCTAAAGACAAAAATGTTATTAGAACAAAGTGGGTATTTAGGAATAAGCTAAATGAAAATGGTGAAGTCACAAGGAACAAGGCTAGACTGGTATGCAAAGGATATTCACAAGAGGAAGGTGTTGATTATGGGGAAACATGTGCTCCTATAGCAAGACTAGAAGGAATTAGAACACTTCTTGCATATTCTTCTTATAGAGGATTTAAGGTATATCAAATGGATGTTAGATTTGCATTTATGAATGGGATACTTGAGGAAGAAGTATATATAGAGAAGCCTGAAGGATTTGTGGATCCTACCAAGAAAAATATGGTGTCTAAGTTGCACAAAGCTTTATATGGTTTGAAACAAGCCCCTATAGCATGGTATGAAAGACTACATAATTATTTGGTGAAGATTGGTTTTGTAAGAACAAATGATAACAAAAATCTCTACTTGAAGACTGATAAGAACAATGGGGTATTATTATCTGAAATTTTTGTTGATGATATCATATTTGGAGGAAAGGGAGCATTATGCAAATGAAATGAAGAAGAAATTTGAAATTTCAATGTTTTATGAGATCAAATTCTTTGTTGGCTTACAAATATATCAAATGAAGCAAGGTATCTTCATTAACTAGTCCAAATATATTAAGGAGATTCTAAAAACTTTGGAATGAAAGATTCAAGACCAGTGAGTACACCTATGGTTACTTGACACAAATTATCCAATAATAATAACTTTACCGATATGTGAACCAAACTTTATACAGATCAATGATTGGAAAACTGAAATATGTTGTTCATAGAAGACCTAATATTGTGTTAGCAATTGAGATAGTTGCAATATTTTCTACAAGTTCTAAGGAAAATCATATGATGGTAGTAACAAGGATATTAAAATATTTGAAAGGAACAAAAGATTATGGGTTGTATTACAAGAAGATTAATGGGTTTGAAGTGAAGGTATTCACTGTCTCTGATTGGGTAGGAAATGTTGATGATAGAAAAAGCACAAGTGGTGGTGCATTCTTTCTACGAAAAAGACTAATTTCATGGATGTAAGCAAGAAGTAGAAATGTATTTCCCAATCAAGAGCTAAGGCTGATGTAGCAACAATAGTGAATTGTTCAAATACCATATGAATCAAGAAATTGTTGAAAGGTATGAAGGAATAGATTACAAATCTAATGGTTATATACTATGATAAAAAAAGTGCTATTAACATATCAAAAAATCTTGTAATGTACACAAAGACAAAGCACATTTCTATCAAGTATTATTACTTGAGAGAGGTAGTTCAAGACAAAGAAGTGAAATTGGAGTATGTGAATAATAAAGAGAAAGTTGTTGACATATTCACTAAAGCTTTACCTAAAGACGCTCATGAATATCTTAGAGGTAAACTAGAGGTAATTCCCCTAAAAAAAGAAACTTAAGCAAAAATAGTGCTTTACATCAAATGTGTTGATCATAACATCTTAAAAATTAATGCAAACAATTCTACTTTAGGAGTTACCTAAGGTAGTAGTGAAGCAAAAGAACATAATGATGGATCAGTCATACAAAGATGATAGATGAAGAATTCAAAACTGATACAAAAGTATCTACATGAGAAAGATGCAAGAGTTAAAGGTGTTTTTGGAATTGTTTTCAAAGAGGGAGAGATTACCTAGTCAACAAGGGAGATATTATCAAAGAGTTACCATAAGTAAGAAAGAAAGAAAGGTTATTCAGCAAAGAGATCAAAATGAAAGAAACATAAAAGATGAAAGAGATATTTATGCAAGAGGGAGAAATTACTTAAAGGGAGTTCATTTCACTTACTTGAGGTGTTTCATATTAGAGCTATAGATGAGAATCATAATGAAACTAAGGATATTTCCTAAGGTCTAATACATTGAGGGAGTTGCTCATGACAATAAAAGTTTTGGATTGCATGGAAACTAGAAATTTTCTTAAGATATTGCCATCAATGCCAAAGAGGGAGATTGTTGAAAACTACAATTGCAACAATTGTTATGTTGTCATTGATATCAAATCTATCGGTGAGACAATTTACCATCTAACCTAAGTGTCATATCTATTTGATTGATGAAGAGGATTTGAGAATTTGTTCATAAAAAAAGTATCTAGAGGAAAGGTTGAGTTATGAAAAGGAAACTACAATGGACATTTGATTAGTTGGACTTTGATAAAATAAAGAGATTGTTTAAGTCATGTTACAAGTGAAGAAGACAGTAATGCTCAAGTCTTGAAAGTATGAACAAAGATTGATCAAATGCATAGGCTTGATCGAGCAACAAAGTAGAAGAATGAGAATTCTAAAGTATTTACTGAGTGATGCTAGTGTCAACTGAGTGCTGGAACAAGCCGAGAAAAGTCAGTGCTGAAAAGAAACAATATCAACTAAATGATGTGTCAAGCAAGAAGTATAGTAGTGATTGAGTAACCCAATGATGACCAAGTGTCAGAATATAGTGTTGGTTGAGGAACAAAATTTGAATTGTTTATGAGAAATCATAATTTCCAGCCAATTAAGTTGATTTCTTGGAATATGGAAAGCATTTTGAAGATAAGGATTGATGAGTTGGATCATTTAATTCTAGGAGAGGATTAGGTAAATGATCAAAGGGATGGATTCCAAGAGAAGTTTTAAGAAAAGAAGAGAAAAAAATGGTGATCAGATTCATTGTATGTGTCAAATCTAATTGTAAACACTAAGATCTACGATGATGATTAAGAGACAAAAGATTAGAATCACCTATTTAAGGAGGTACAAGGGAAAACTTTAAAGTGGTTATGAAGAGTTTTTTTTTTGGAGCATTTTCTGATGTTATTGATTAGCAGATCTAAGCAAAAGGCTGAAATGAGTTGAGAAGAGGTGAAGAGTGATTGCTTGAAGGGTTTCCAAGTGAATCAAAGGCAGTGATGACAATGGAGGCCAAACAATGAATCAATTTATGAGTTGAACATAAATTGGTACATGCAAAGTGAGTTGTACTTGATAGATCAAAACTTTTTGTTACTTTCTAACCATTGTAAATAGTATTTGAAATACTTTAGTTAGGGTTGACCTAACAGTCATATGTAAATCCTTTAATAGGGTGAAATTATAAGGGAATGTTCTAAAGTCCTCTAACAAGGCCATTCCTAACAGAGTGATTAAATCCTTTAAACAAGGTCACATTTAATAGTGTGTTTTGTAGACTTTTAACAGGGTTGGCTCCTAACAAAGCTCACTTTAGAATAGAGAAAATTAGTGATATGTTGCTGGTGTTTTTTCCCAAATTGGGTTTTCACATTAAATCCTAGTATCAAACTTGTGTGGATGATATTATGATGTTTTACTGATTAAATGCTCACATTTCACAAGTCTATTATATTTAGGATAGTGGACAACTAGTTGATGTTGCTAATAGTTGACTACAAAGACCAAGTTATGGAATAATGAGATTGAAAGTTGTTTAACTATTTGTTTGATCAATTGGTACATTTGGACCTTGGATCTTTTCCTCTTTCAGTGTGGAGTTTTTCCATTAAAATTTTATGTTTGCACGGTTTGCTAATTTTTTTCCTCATTTTTAAATTTATACAACCACTTTAATAATAGTATAGTAATATTTGTTTAGGTAAATACGTTTAGATTTAAGTATAGAATTTTAGAAGTTATTCTTGTGATACTTTCACCTTGTTTCTCAACATCACTAACATTTGTTTGCTTAACCTCTTATCTATTGTGACATGTTGTTGACAAAGACTTATCATCATAACCAAATGCATCATTATCACATGTCAATTCACCATGCACCATGTCATCCCTTACTATTGATTGAGGTAGAGTAAATAACCACTACCTACTTAAGTAGAATTTTCCTAGTCATTTGTTCTCCTCTCTCTTTTATGCTTATTTACTTGATTAATAGTAAAATTTACTTTGTAGTTTTTTATTATTTCTACTTACATCACAAAATCTTCCCATGGCCTATTTCTTCTCTATTTAATTATGTTGGTGCCCCCTAGATAGATTTCATAGCACCTCAAGAGCTTGATCCCATCTAATTAAGAAACATGTTTAGCTTAGGGACAAGATGAAATAACATGGTGGAATTATATGTGATGATTAATGTATATGAACCTATGATATCCTTTTGTGTCTACATATTTACCTATCATGCAAACTTGTAAGTTATTTTACATCATTTGAGACATGACCATTCTAGGATACATGTTCACTTCAAAGTGGAGGAAAAACATAACAATGGGATTTTCATATCCATGTCAATTTCTATTTAGTTTTAAGCTCACATTAATTATTCTTAATCATGCACCAATTCACGATCCATTATCCACCTTAATCTAACATTTTTTGTGTCTTGGGTCATTTTGTAGATCCAAAGTTAGGCTTACATGCTTGGATTTGACCCTTGATATTGAAATTTTAATATCTAAATGTTTTATATCATCTAATTTTTTTCATTAAGGAGAATATTCATTTATGTACAAAAAAGGAAAAAGCCCATACATTGATTGCATATATGAGCTATGTTGTTTCTATCATTGCATAGTTTTCTAGGGTTTTATCTAGAAGAACATATTCAAGTGACATAATGACAACCCCATTAAGATATTTCTAAATGCCATCAATTTAAATAGCCAACATAATATCAAGGTGAATCATGTATAAAAGGAATTAGAATATTCATGCATTGTCTTATAACATTTCTACAAGTAAAGGTTAGATATATTCACAATGTTGGAAATCTAATGGAAAGTAGGATACTGAGAGGGGGTGGGGAGAGCGGGGGGGAGGTGAATCAGGATCTAATAAAACTTTACCAATTCAAACATGATTCATCTTTAACACCTTTGACCATCAACCCTTAACTCAATATACTATAAAATTTATCATTTACTGCAATGCAAATTATATCTAATCATCTAAAAATATGCACATCACATGAACAATAAATTCACACATAACACAATGATTTGGTTATGCAAAAATCCTCCAATGTGAAGGTAAAATTGTGATGGGGATGCCACCCACAAAATCTTCACTACTGCAGCAATAAAGTTTACTTGTTAGGGATACAATTTTGATCACTTCTGATGATCTAATCTATGAGGGGTCTGTCCAAAGATCTTACAAGACTATTAAGTCCTACCTTGATTAAAATGTTTTACCTCACAACTAAGTGAGTAATCTATTAGGAGATTTATAAAAGTCTATTAAGACTAATCTATAAAGAGATTTAACCCTAAAAATAGTTAAAGAGATTAAATTTCCACAATCCATAGCAATTAAACTGATATATTTCTGGATTCGATTGTGTAAAGATTTTTTACCATCAATGTTTTAATGTTTTAATGTTGTTAGATAATAGAATGTTTTAGTACCCAATCCTTCGATTTGCATTTATAATGCTTGATAATAGATCTCCTCCATACTGATTATATGATCACTTCCTTGATATGACATGTCTTTATGCATACAACTCACTACTTGGTCACCCTTGTCTCTCTTTCAATAATTCAGCTTCAAACTTCACATCAACCTTAGCAACATTCACATTCCATCTCTGTTAATGAAAATTAGGGTTGTATCCTTCCTTTATAAACATCTCATGAAGTTTCTATATCTTGATCAATGATTTGGATCTCTCTCTTTTGCCACTTGTTCCTTCTTATTTTATAATTGGTTGATCACCTTACACTGAGATTAATGATCCTTAATTTACTCCTTGATCAACTCCTTAAATGTCTCCTTGATCTTATAAACATGCTTATAAATTGGCAAAAATGGTTTACATGATTGTTTGTGCAATTCCAAATAAATATACAAAAATTGTCTTACCCAGCTTCTATAATGTTCTAATGCTTGACCTTCACTAACTTAACTTTATGTCCCTCATCTTACATTATGCTTGGCCTTCATTGACTTGCTCAACATATACTCACTTTCTGACTCAATCTCTAAACTACTCAGCTTGGACTGTTATGCGCAATGACGATTGTGTACTTAGCACATATTGTAGCTCAATATCAATTGTTAAGTACACAACTCTGTACTTTTTCTTGTCCTATTAGTATTGCTTGGTCGTAGTGATGATTGACCAATTCTACCTAAAATATGACTAAGCATTCGACACTAATAGTCAACATGACTTAGGGATTCAATAAATAAGAGTATTTTGTACCCATAGGCTTGACTCCTCACACTGAAGATTGAATTTTAGAATTCTCTGGTGACATGAAGGATATTGTCTTTCATTTTTAATCTCAAGAAATCTAGAATTTAATGTCTATCGATGATATATTTGCATTCTCATCTTTGATCTTCGACCTAAGTAGCTTATTATAATTACATTTACTTTCCTAATTTAGCCTTTACTACTTTGATCCTTTAATATTGATTGATCTCAACTTTATTATCTAGAGCTTTGATTACTTAAACTAATTTACTAGACTAGATGACAAAATTTAGTATAGGAAAATTACAATTCCTTTACAAAATTATAGATTTTTTAGTGATCTCAATGAAGTTTGAAAATGAATTTGTCCATAATATTTTATTTTGAATCACATCCTTTTCTATGTAGTACACTATTGTGTAGGAAATAAATGCTCCTATGATAAATTTTCACAAATTAAATACTTAAATTTTGAGTGGCAAGTATGTATCTAAACCTACATAGAATTTAACTATAAATTGGAGTTTGATTTAGTATAATGTGCCCTTGATTTGGTAGAATGAGAATTTGATCTGATAGAAGGTGAACTATATTACTCACCTTGAATTTTATTTTGGAATATGCATAAAGATAGGTGGTATTTAGTTAATATAGTTGGGGGATTTATTCAACCAAAAGGATATAGTTCTCCTATATCAAGTCATAGCTAATGTAATAGATTTATACTCTCAAGAAGAAAAAAGGCAACAAACAAAAATACAATGGACCTCAGATGCCATATTATTCAAACTAATTGTCTAAAAATAATTTAAAGTATTTTTATCCAATTTTATATATCATATTCTAGATAAGGCCGATAGATTATTAGGTTAATGCATATGCAAGTTTCCTTAAATGACAATCACTAAATGCACAACCCAATCAAATGTCTATTGAATTAAAATAATATAAAATCAATTTGAATCAAATCTATTCTCATAAATTTGATCCACAATTCTAAAGATAAAGAAATTTGAAGATATAACAAGCCAAAATTCTACTTAGTGTATTGCTGTTAGTGTAAATAATTAATTACTATTTACATTTTATGCAAGTTTACTTAGGTTAATACATTATCTAGACACCTAGGAGTATGCATTGTCATATGAGTTGTCTTGTTCACAACATAGGAGTTAACAACTAATTTGAGCACATGGTGTCTACAACATCTCTCTATGACACTAGTGCATTTTACCCTAAATTGCGACCAAGTATTTTAAATGGGTTGGTTGGTCAAGTTATAAAGATTTTTTTTGTTTTTTTTTTCATAACATGCCCGTGTTGGTCACAATTGCGACAAATTATTTTTGTCGCAATTACGCCACATAAGCAGCATAAAATAGAAAAAAAAGGCACAAAAATAACACATTTCATTTGGCATGGGGGTTGCTGCAAGTCTGGAGAACAGAACATAAGGGCGAGCTTTCGATGGTTCATGATTGCCATATAATTTTAGGCATAGAATTGTATGGAAATCGATGGAATGCTTCTTGATGTGCCAGTGGTCGACCTCCATTGACCCACCACTTCAACTCCTTCACTTCTAGCATTTCGCTTACAGGAGGGCATAGATTTTCAAGGGCGAGTTCCGGAAGAGAGGACTCAACATTGTGTAGGGACCATTGTAACAGGTAAGAGTTTAGCGCTATATGGTTTTCTTTACCACGACATTGTGTAGGGTTGTAATATATAAAATTTTAGTTGATAAGGTTTTTGTTTGGCTAATTATGTATGAAATCCTTGTGTCTGAGGTGTAGGTTTAACCACTAATTACTTCCCATATATACTCGGGGCCGAACATAGAAACTTGTTATTAAAAGCCTTGCAGGATTTCAAACCCTTAATAGGACTCTCATGTTTAACTATTATTTTCTCATAAATGTGTGTACATTTGGAGTACTGATTGTTAGATACACATGTTTAAAGAGATCAGAGAAGGATTCTTCAAATGAGGATGGGAGTAATTTTTCCAAATGATCACCACTCAGTAGTGAAGAATGTGAAACTCTTGAATTGTATGACTTAAATTCAATTGAGGAAGGGAGCGTTTTGACCTTCTATGGGACTTTCAGTTATGATACTCTTGCTGCAATCAATCTTTTGGCTACAACTGTGTGTCTAGATGGCAAGGAAGATCGACATGGGCTATAGGTGCTCTGTGACTTGCATCATTTTTTGTTGGTGTGCACTTTTTTCGTGATAACTCCCACAATCTAGTTTTATCACCCTCTATCTTGTCCAGACTCCACACAGATTCACCATGAATGGCTTCATCCCCTCTTCCAAGCACTCAACTCCTCATGCACGATCAAGCCTTAGATCATGCCTTTTTCTGCATTCAAGCCCTTGTTTATGTATTGTTAGTTGGTACATGATTTATTATCCTCCTATATTCAACAGTAGAAAGTGTTCCCTTCTTCACCATGTGGTGTCAATTCAACCACACTATAAGGGGTTTCATAAGAATGCACTTGGGGACTCCATGTTGGTGGCATTTTCTCCAAAATCAGTGGTTTGAGAACTCTATGCATTAATCTTGTGCTACTTTTTCAGTACTGACTGCTTAATGCATCCTAGTCTTTTGCAACCACATGTTGTATTCATCTTGTGGAACTTCTGGTCCATCAAGCTGTTCGTTAGAAGGGCTTTGAACATGCATTACAAAAAATTTTGAACAATTGTAATACTATGTACCATATAACAGTTGAAAACAATAGTACTTATGAAAAGAGATTGAAGTTATATTGAGCCCATTGAATTGAACAAATAAATTAACCAAGATAATCTTTGATTTCATGTGGAAAGTGGCTTGGTGAGATATTCATTTACGCTGTCCTAACAAGGCAATGTTTTTGCTGTCGCATCCTACTTTTGGGGAGCTGAAAAACTGACAATTCAAATCTTAATTCAGTGTGTTGAGCAAGTTCTACCAAAAACATTTAGATTTTCTGAACCTATGTTATGATTGACTTCATTGACTTCAACTATTTCAGGATTTTAAGCTTCATGCAACAATTTGGCTCACATTTTATGTCAGCTGTACAATGCAATTTCTTTCAGACACTCCAATGGTTTGAATCTGCAGCCTGTGACCTTTTGTCTACCAATTACTTTGGTTATTGGTAAAACTGATGAATAATATTCTGTATTTGGAGAAGTTATTATGGATTGAAGAAATCTTAGCTTGTTTAATAATATTTTATATAGGATCATGAGCTTTAGATTGGAACTTTTTATATTGGGAGCAACACAGTAATTATATTTGTTATTTGATATGGAAGTAGAATTCTTAGAGTGAAACTTTTTGGATTGACAGTTGAGAATGATATATTTTTGTTATTGGATATAAGAGTATGAGTTCTAGATTAATATTTCTTGGACAAATAATCAAGAATAATAATGATTTTTTATTGTTTGATATGAGAGCATGAGTCTTAGATTAGAGCTTCTTCAATTGTAAGCTAAGAGCAATAATTGTTTTTGTTCTAGTCTGTATGGGAGCAAGAGCCTTAAACTAAAACCTTTTCAGTTGAGTGCCAAGGACAATAATTATTTTCACTACTTGGTATGGAAGCCTACGACCTAGCTTGAAAAACCTCTTTGATAAGAACCAAGAACCATAATTTTTTTTGTTACTTGATATGAGAGCACAAACCTTAGATTGGGATATTCTTAATTGGTAATGAAGAACACCAATCGTCTTTGTTACATGGTATGGGAGTGCGAGCCTTGTACTAAAACCTCTTCAATTGAGAGCCGAGAACAATAATTGTTTATGTTACATCACTAAGGGAATTTCCCTCTCATTTGCTTATAGGCCCTCCAGAACTGGTGGAAATCAGGAAACTAATATGCTGACTAGTTTGAGATTTTTTTTCTTCTACATTAAATAGAATCTTCTTGAAACTTAATGGAAGTTTGGTGCTTTCGCTAATTGCATTTTATTCACAGGGTTACAAAATAGTGTTAGCAAAAAATTTCTAGTTGCATTTGAGATGCACAAATCTTAGCTTTTTCAACTAGTTATGGGTATTTGTAAGGGTAATTAAAAATGTCACGTTTATCACTTGTAGTGGTGCATTGACCAGCTGGATTGGGGGCATCATAGAAGTTCAATTCATTGACTTTATTTTAATGTTCTCCACGCGCAATTTAGTGTGCCTATTTAACAATTTTCTTCTATACTTCTTTCCTTCTATTATGTGGCCTTATCTCACCAAGCTTTTCTTCTTTGCTTTTGCATTGATCTATGTCTTATCAATACATCTGTATTTTATTGATGGAAAATTATGGCTCAAAATTAGTGTTTTGTGTTTTAGTGAGGAGATAATAGAAAATGTAGAAGTATCCTTTTAAATGGAAATGTTGAAAATATGCTTTGCATATATACAACTAAGCTAGTCTTGATACCAAGGATGTCTATGAAATAAGGTAATATCTTCCAAAACTCATAACCCATTTGTACATGATCCATAAATAAGCATTACAACAAGTAAACAATAAGGTAAAGGCCATGTGAGATAAATGTACATTTAGTATATAGTAATTATTCTATTACAATTTGAAACGATTAGAACTCTTGAGTAGTAGTATATGAAATACTATACATCTCTACTGTAGTTTGTCTAGCATTTAGGAAAAACACTGGCATCATAGAATATCATTTCTTTAATATTTTGAGAGTTGAAAACTATGGTGAACTACTTATATATTTTTAATATTTCAAAAGTGTCATATAAATGTGGAACCAATTTTTGTTGTGTCTTATAAATGTGGAACTACGCTACAGTGCAAGTTTGGTATATCCCTACCTTACCTTCACCCATTTTGTTAATAGATTTTGACTACAGTGAAAAAAAAACCTTCCATAATTATTAATTATAAGTCAAGTAATATTTTGAATCATAACAATTCTGGGATTTATATACATAAGTTGTCTATTTTTATCTTTCAAATGTGCTTTACATGCTACAGTTATTTCTATAAATTAGATTTTTCTGAATGTAATTTTTTGACATCTCTGGTAAAACTTAATCTTGTTTGGCATCCTCTTGGGTGATGGATTTAAACAATCACAATATAGGAGTTATAAACTAGTATAGGAGTAGTTATGCATATAATTTCATACATATGCATTGTAATTTTCAGAAATGTAGAAGCACAACACTGCAATCACAATACCAAATCCAACTCCATAACTTAATATGTCAATTTCAACAACATGTATCAAAGATGAGAGAAGTTCTCTGTTAGATTTCAAGGGTGGCCTTTATCTTTCCTCGAGTCAGTTATCCTATTAGCGTGGATTGAATTGTTGTGAGTGGGAGGGCGTTGGCTAGGACTATCATACATCGCATGTGATTACCCTTGATCTAAGAAACCAGTTGAGTTGTGAAATTCATCCATCGTTGTTTGATCTGCAGCACTTGCAACACTTGGATTTTAGCTGGAATTACTTTCAAGGTATTTCTATTCCTCCACAGTTCTCAAAACTGTAGAGGCTTTCATTTCTTAGCTTCTCAAATGCTGGATTTGGCGATGAGGTTCCTCTAGTGTTGGGAAATACGTCAAGCTTGCGTCATCTAGATCTTTCATATAATTAGGAATTTAAGGGTGATAAGTTTGATGTATGGGCCAGAGGTCTGAGAAGCCTTGAATTCTTGGGAATGAATGAAGTGAACCTGACAATGGGCTCAGAGCACTGGGGTGAGGCCCTCTGTGATCTTCACAATCTCACCCAGATTCAACTATCTAGTTGTGGACTGTCAAGTAATATTCCAGATCTATCAAATTTGACCTCTTTGTCCCATCTGCATTTATCATGGAATTCATTCCTGTCCGAACTACCCTCTTGGATTAAGAATACATCTTTGTTGGTTTCACTTGATCTCAGCTACAGTAATCTAAATGGCTCCATCCCTTCCAATTTCATGCCATATTCAAAATTGAGAAATCATGACCTTAATGGTAATAATGACTTGAAGGGAAACCTTTCTTTTGTTTTAGGCCATTCCAACTCACTTGTTGCTCTATCTCTTTCTGGCTGCAATTTAAGTGGAGAGTTTCCCCACTCTGCTGCAAACTATTCAAAACTTGAGACCATGGATCTATCCCGTAATAATTTGGAGGGAACTATGATGTCCTCTTTTGACAGCCTTTCATCCCTTGCACATCTGGACCTCAGTAACAACCAGCTGTCAAGAAGAATCCTAGACTCCAATTCAAAGTTGGAAAGTTTAAGAGTATTGTTACTCAACCATAATCATCTGACTGGCCAAATTCCACCTTCTCTATGTGAGCTTTCAACATTAAGTGAGCTGCATCTGGGCGATAACCAGCTTTTAGGAACAATTCTAGATTCTCTTCTGAAGATGTCCAATTTAGAAGTGTTGGCGCTTGCTTCCAATAGATTAAGAGGTAACATTTCATTTCAGATGCTCAAAAATCTAACTCACTTATGAGGATTGGACCTTTTTGAAAATTAGTTATGTATTACTATATCTGTAAGTTGGATTCCATAGTTTGACCATTTGGAGTACTTGGCATTGAGGTCTTGCAATATAGAAGGTGCTTTCCCTGCATTTTTGTACCAACAATTTCAATTGAAGGAACTTGATCTTTCAAGTAACAACATTGTGGGAAATATTCCTTCGTGGTTGTGGGATCTTCCTAATCTTGATACACTCATTCTTTTAGATAACAATCTGGAAGGTTCTCTACCCTGGCAGATATCCCATCGATTTTCTGCGGTGGATTTGCAAGGGAATAGATTGTATGGCACACTTCCTACTCTGGATTTTGTTTCATTCGTATTAGATCTATCAGATAATATGTTTAATGGCTTGATTCCAAACATTAGACCTCCATCAAATATTTGGGCATCGATCTTTCTATCATTGTTAAGAAATAACCTCTCTGGAGAAATTCCAAGTTCTACTTGCACAAATTCAAATAGAGTGGGCATTTTGGACTTGTCAAATAACGAGCTGACGGGAAAGATCCCTGCAACTATCAGGTTGTGTTCTCAATTAGTGGTTTTAAAATTGGCTCACAATTATTTGGAAGGGGAGATTCTAGAGGAGTTGGGAAATCTCACAGCTCTTCATGCACTAAATCTCAATGGCAATAGGTTTCAAGGTAATATTCCTCTGTCCCTTTCAAATTGCATAGGTCTCAAAATATTTGATTTGGGAAATAATAAATTTGAAGGTAAAATTCCTATTTGGATTGAAAAGCTAAAAGATTTGAAAATTTTGAGCTTAACCTCTAATAATTTCGAAGGTAAAATTCCATCCCAACTTATGAGGTTGCAGAATCTCCAAATTCTAGATTTATCAAGTAATTGTTTATCAGAAAGTATCCCTCAAGATCTAAGTAATCTATATGCTATGGTCAATCAATCTCAAATTATTGATGAACGACTTACCTTCTCTTATTTCGTTGATTTAAATCCCCACTCTCCTTATGAATCAAAGTTTGAGGATGAAGTAACAATTTGGATAAAAGGAAGGGTTCAAACATACAAGAAGATAATCTATGCAGACAAGTTCATGGATCTCTCACATAACAACCTCTCAGGAAATATTCCTCCAGCATTGGGAGTCCTCCAAGGTTTAATTTCTCTCAACTTCTCAAATAATCAGCTATGTGGTTCAATTCCTGAATCCTTGGCAAACATGGCTCGTTTAGAGTCTTTAGATCTTTCAGAAAACAAGTTGTCAGGAAAAATTCCTTTTGAATTTTCAAATCTAACCTTCATCGAAGTATTGAATCTTTCAAACAACATGTTGTCAGGGTTAATACCACAGGGAAAATAATTTGCAACATTTGAGGCTTCCTCCTTTTTAGGAAACCCCAACCTTCATGGGTTTCCCCTTGAAAATAGGACACTGGGTTGTGGTTCAGGTTGTAGAGAGCATCAAGAAAAATGGAATAAGACTACGTTTGGTAGCAACAAAGATATAATGGAGAGTCGATGGTGGGCAGTGGGATTGGGATTAAGTTATGGAGTTCGATTTAGTATTGTGATTGCAGTGTTGTGCTTCCATAGTAGTTATAAACTAGTATAGGAGCAGTTATGCATATAATTTCATACATTTGCATTGTAATTTTATTTTTATGCATGGTTAGAACACTAGCTATAGTTTCTTAGTTTAGGAATTGAAGCATTATATAAACAAGTATGTACAATGTAAATAATATTGACAATTTTTTTGCAATAAAGCTTTATGCAATTGTTGCTTCACTCATGGTGTGAGAATGCTTATATCTATGTCATTTGATTTTTTTCCACATCTTGTTCAAAAGATATAATGCAATCTCATCTATGAAGCATATTAAAAGCTAAGGATTTGGAGTGACTCGTATACAATTCATTTTTTGTCATTTCATTATATGGTTTGAACAAGTGTGGAAAAAATCAGATTTTTATTATGAATTTTCTGTTCACCAATCTATGTTAAACTAATCAGCAAGGTCACTTTCCTAATACTTTATGAACTGGATGCTATTCACAAGGTCAGTTTCCTAATACTCACTATAGTACTTGCTATTCAATTGAGATAGACACGACTCATTAGTTTGTTTGTATTCTCTTTGGATTTTGTTAAAGAAGACAGCTGAATGCTATATGAACTAAAAGTTCTGTGGTGTCAATAGGCTTGTGCATCTCTTGAGCCAAATTACCAGCCCTAGTGACATTTGTTGTTGTTCAAAAGCGGCACCATACTAGACTATTTGCAAACAACCATGCAGATAGGCCTTCTATAGATAGACTTGGGAACATCTTGCCAAGTCTTCAATACATAATAAAGCAACTGGATTTCATAAATTGTTTTTTTGATAGTTGATTTGTTTAAATATTTCCCATCAAAAACTAGTTAGTACATCTCATCTTTTTTCTGCACAGGAGCTTGCAGTTTTGAAGAATTTGATAGCGAAGAATTTGAAGAAGATATTGTAGCAAAGGTATATTTGGTGTTCTTTTTAAAGTGAAAATGTGATTGGAAATTTTTTATATTGTCATATTTCACTTGCAGAAAGGTCAAATTGTAAATAGAGGTGAAGTATGGATTTAAGTTTCTTCTTCATTATTTATAATGCTCTCGATTCCTCCTTTGTAGCTGTAAAAATACTTGTTTATTTTCACCTTTCCAGATACCCTTTACCAGGTTCTTCAAGATTCCAAAATATCTTGGACTGACCCCACTCTAGCATGTCCTAACTCCTACTTGGTTCAGAGACCTAACTCCTTTTTATATGTGTCTTCCTCTTACTACTCCATTTGTAGGTTGCAAACAAATCATCCTTCTTCCACCAACGAGTCATTTCATTCAAGAAAGACCATGTCTGACGATACCAACGCACAAAAAAATAGGGAGACAATTGCTAGACTATGGTCTAACTTAAAAAGAAAAGGTGATGGAAAATGTTATTGTCCTTGCAAAATGTCTAAGGGCTTAAAGACTTGAAGATATCTAATCACAACAGCTGAGCAACATTGTAAGCAACATGGTCACATTGAAGGGGGAAATGAGTATCGCCCACTGGTATGTATTTTAATAGTTTATAAATTACATAAGACATGATTTGATGATGACATCATGGTCATGGTTAATATAAGATCATCATTTTCATATAGGTCAAAATCCCTAAGTTTCATGTTATGGACCATGACAATTCGAAGAATGTGGATTTCCAAACGAGGGAACATGGAGGTGTGAATATTGAAGTAGAAGGTAATGATACCATGGAAGAAGACCAAGATGATGAAGATCACAATGATCAAGATGATGATGATGATGATGCAGAGCTTGATGTACCTTTACTTGAGAAGGCACACCAGTCCCTATATGAAGGCTCCAAAACAACTCTTCTTGCTACTGTATTGCTATTGGTGAACTTGAAGGTTATGAATGGTTTATCCAACGTAGCAATGAAACGTATGTTAAGGTATGCCATCTTCTTTCATTATTTTACTCGTAGTTCCCTTACAATTAACATTGGGCTCATGTAGCAATTAATATTCTTTAAATTAAGAAATTATATTTTTGGTCATAGGTTAATAGGTGAGTGTTTGTTACCACCATCAAACATTCTACCATGCTCGTATCGAGAATTATCTGCCATCATGAAAAATATTGGAATGGAGTATCAAACAATACATTCATGTCTGAATGATCATATTATATATCATAAACAACATGAATTTGCAACACAATGCCCTACTTGTCATATCAGTAGATATCAATCAGATCGATTAACAAAAAAGGTGCCTCGCAAGGTTCTTCGACATATTCCCATTATTCCATGTCTGCAACGATTATTCAAGTGCAATAGCTTGGCACAATTTATGGATTACCATGCACGTAATAGAAGTCAAGATGACATTATGCGAATGCCTGCAGATGGTTCGACATTTAAGAAAATAGAAGAAAAATGGCCACACTTTAAAGAGGAACCTCGTAATCTCAAGCTTTCATTGGTAGCATATGGTGTCAATCCTTATGGAGAGATGAGATCTACTTACTTGGTGTGGCCTGTTTTTGTTATCAACAATAACATACCTCCTTGGTTGTCCATAAATAGAGAGCACATAATGCTGACATTGATTGTTCAAGGTATTTTTTGATTTAGTGGTCATCTTAATTAATTTATTATTACTAATCCATCAAATGGTCAAAATAATTATGTAATTTTTTTGCTCATTCAACTAGGTAAGTACCAAGTTAAAGATATCAACGTATATATTGAACCCCTTACTGATGAGTTGGTGGTGTTATGGAATGGGGTTACTATGTATGACATTTGTAGACCAATAGGACAAAGACAATTTCAATTTCATGCAATGCTTGTATGGACAATACACGATGCCCCTGGGCTAACACATTTTTGTGGTATGTTCTCTTCTTGACACCTCTTTTTTGGTATTTCAAAGTTAACACATTTAATCCAATTATACACGATCTTATAGGTCTTTAGACAAAGGGTAAATTTGCATGTCCAGTTTCTGGTCCAAAGACGAAATCTTGTCATTCAAAAAGTTTAAGAAAGTAGGTGTTTGATGAGAATAGACACTTTCTGCACAGAAATCATTAGTACCGAATTATCGAAAAATATATTTTCAATGGTCTAGAAGAGATTACGTCAAAGCCATAAAGAATGACACCTCGCCTATGGAAGTTGGCATACAATAAAATAAATCATCAAGGTAATGTCATTCCATTTGATGGTTTTTGTTTCAAATTTATATTTTGATATTGTATTTTGTTTACTGATGATGTGATTGCTGTTTGTGAAAGTCGTCAAGACATCAATGACAACTTCCAAAAGGACTAAAAATTTATCCTGTGCAATTTACTAGGTTGCCATACTATGAGAAACTCCCAATTGTGCATTTGTTTGATCCTATGCATGTTAGAAAGAATGTAGCAGAGACATTATGGAAAATCTTGGATGGAAGGCGTAACAAAGATCAAATTGTCAAAACTTGTAGTGACATTGAAGAATCCAACCATGCAATGAAAAATGGCATTCGATCAAATAACAATGGAGACTAGATTCATACAAGTGCCCTTAGCTGGTTATTGTCAGAGTAGCAGAGCAATGCTATAAAAGAAGTCATAAAAAAATACGATTTCCCACAGGATTTGCTGCAAACATAAACAATGTCATATCAAATAAAAGTGAATTTGGGCTAGGGTTGAAAACACACGATTGGCATACATTTATTAAGGTAATTCATGTTATTTTGTATTCACTATATATTTATATACTGCATGTAGTTTCAATTGCATTCTTTTATAAAATATTGACAAGATCATTTTACAAATATTGTAGTACGTTCTACCTCTATCTCTCCCACGCCTCTTCGCCAACAATGTCAAATAGGTTATATATGATCTTGAAAAATACATGAGGTGGTTGTCATCTAAAGAAATCAATAAAGAAGATATAAAATATTGGAAGAGAAAAATTCCTCTTCTGATGTGTGAAATGCAAAAGTGTCTACCTCCAAGTTTTTTCAATGCACAAGAATACTACCTCATACATCAAGTTGAGGAGATTGAATTGTGTGGACCTGTACCAACTAGGTCAATGTGGATGGTTTAGAGGCACTTGAAATTTTTGAAAGACTTGGTTTGATAGAGAGCACATCCCGAGGGTTCTATGGTGGAGGGATATATGGTATACTAGACCATGGTGTACATTAATCTTCCTAAGTTTGCAGAAAAGATCCATGTAGATCGTATTTGGGATCCCAACTCAATTAAAAAATTCTAAGGGGAGTACTTGATGGGAAAAGGTAGATCGAGAAAAGTGAGAGGTAAATCTAAGATGTTATTGTAGTTAATTAATTCTTATAAATCTTCAATATAAGTTATTTTTAATTGGTGTATTTTTTTGAAACAGGTGGTCGAGAGCGGGATGCAATACATTTGTATATTGCGAACAATCTTTGATTGGATGACAGAATGGATTGAACAATGTCAAAAAAATGGGTGCTCATTAACATGGGAAGGTGTTGCTTCATTGGTTACAGAAGCTCATTGTAATGGAGATTCCAATGTTATGCCGATGGTAGTTGATCTAGTAAAAGGTTTAAGAGGTGGAGGGGTACATAGAAATTTATTAATGATCATAACTCAACATATGTTTTGTATCAACTCACGATGCAAATAATTTATAGACACTTCAAAAATTGCAGGTCAAGCACCAAAAAGCTATGTACTATCATGGCCACAAATTTTGCATAAAAAGGTTGGATGACACAAAGAAAACTTGTGATTCTGGGATAACTACAGTTTTCAAGGTCACCAATATATCATCTAGAAATGACATACATCCTCAACAATCTCAAAATCAATACTATGGCATCTTGGATGATATAATTGAGTGTGAATTTAACACCTTCAAAGTAGTTCTATTCGTCGTCAAATGGTACAGGTTGTGACTAAATCAAAATGATCTAGATAGAATCGTTATTCAACATGATAATGGATTTACAATGATCAATACAAGGTCATTTGAGCCAATTGGAGATGAGCCCTATGTTCTTCTAAGCCAATGTGAGCAAGTGTTTTACTCAGAGGTTCCACATAAATAGGGTTGGTCATTTGTTGTTAGACATGATCCAAGAGGAAGGCTGATAAACTATAATGTTATGGAAGAAGAAGATATTGAAGATGATGAAGAAGCAAATGATGAAGATCAAGATGATGGTGATGACGATGATGGTGACGGTGATGATGATGATGATGATGATGGTGATGATGATGATGATGGCAATGGTGATGATGGCGATGATGACGATGATGATGGTGATGATGGCAATGATGATGGCGATGATAATGGTGATGATGGCGATGATGATGATGATGATAATGATGATGATGAACAAGAAGATAATCAATGACTACAAACGATGCCACCCCTTCTGTTGATGATCTTGCATTCCATATATAAGGTAAATTTGTTCATGTTTATGATGTTGCATATTGTTCATGTTGTCTTCTAAGTTATTTGTAGCATACACGTATCATGTAATTTTTAGCTAACTTAAGACAAATGATTAACATATGCAGGAAATTTGATTACATATTTATTGTGTTCATTTTTAATGATTACAACATATGTTATTTATAGTTACTAATGTTTATGTTGTGTCTGATTATGACCCTTTTTGCAAACAGTCAATTTACTACAGGTACATCATCACCCCTTTTGTTGATGATATTGCATTCCATATATAAGGGAAATTTGTTCATGTTTGTGATGTTGCCTATTGTTCATGTTGTCTTCTAAGTTATTTGTAGTAAACATGTATCATGTAATTTTTAGCTAACTTAAGGTAAATGATTAATATATTTAGGAAATTTGATTACATATTTATTGTGTTCATTTCTAATGATTACAACATATGTTATTTATAATTACCAATGTTTATATTGTGTCTGATTGTCACCCTTTTTGCAAACAGTCAATTGACTACAAGAAATTTGACCCGTTTGGCATGGATTGTGCACAGTGACATGGATCAGCAGGTATAAGTCAATAAATAGACATAATTTTCTTATATTCTTCTTGTTTATCATTGAGCACGTATGTTATAAATAGGCATATTATATAATCATATTATGTATATATAGAGAAAGAAGGTCAGTATAGAAATAAAATTGTATAATCACTTTCAACTTACTACATTTTATATTTGTCACTTTCACTTTCCATTTGATAGATTTTAGGACCCACCAAATAGGTACTTGTCAGATCTATCTACATCGAATGAGGGAAATGAGAAACTGGTAGATGAAAGCTCTACATGTAGTACAGCTAAAATAGGGAGATCAACTAGAGGTCAAAAGAATAGAAAAAAATTTGATAAACACATGCAATTTTTCCTTGCTAATGCAGGGTCATGTTCTTATGATGATGAGACCAAAGGCGACATCAAGGTGCCCTTTCGGTACTCATACATTGAGAAAGAATGGGTACCCAATGAGCTACCTCCAATTAACACAGATTTTTGTGTTAATGAGAGGATATATCGCATTGCTCCATCCTCATTACATGGTTTGGGCCTATTTTCCATGGATGGGATAAAGGTATGTTACAACAAAGTTGTCAAATTGTTCAAGTATGTCGATCCATGTTACAATTACAATGATTGGATGTGGATTGTTCGGTATAAAAAAAGTATGCGTAGGTATGGGGTATCAGCTAATTAAATACAACAGAAAGAAAATGATCAAAGTAAAAGATTTTCTATGTACATTGATGGGAGACCAAAAGCAATAAGTAATATTGCAGGTTTTATAAATAGTACGTGACCTTCTTCAACTAGTAAGCAACCCAATTGCATATTTGAGGCACATGAGGGGAATGAAGTTTTTGTTTGTGCAATAAAATCAATAAGTGCAGGGGAAGAACTGCTAATTGATTACCATTTAAATCACATAGATACAAACAAAGTTACTATCATGAGGGTTGTAAGTACTATTTACCATTTTGTTAATAAGTTTTTTTTGTTGTCTATTGCTTTTAGTTAGTTGAATTTTTTATGTTTAATCTTTGTGACAGGATGATATAGATTTGACAGATGATAGAGATCACAGGATGCTACTCCCACCCCTTCTTTAGCGAGGGTAAACCTTTTTGAAATTGTACAAATTAGATAGTTGAAAAATGTTATATTATTACGTTATTTTATTTACAATTTTTTAGTTTTTATGATAGTTATTACTGATATTCCTCTCACAATTTGATGTTTAGGATAAGGGTAAAGCAGCATCAGTAAGTACCAAGCCACTAGCTACGCCTTTTGATGAGGACATTGCTGAAACTCCCAATTTCATAAAAATGTTGAAGAAAATTTTTAAAAAAATTAATTTAGAAGCAATGAAAAGTTTGGATGAGGCAAATATGGAATCCGAGGAGATGATGAAGAGGCTATTAGATTTGAGAGCGCAAGCTCGTCGTTATAAAGTAAGCTCCAATGAATATTTAGTTATAACAAGAGTTCAATAAAGATTCATATTTTATAATCTTTTATGTTGTGAAGTAAAATATGTAATATGTGCAAAAATACTTTATTGATGCAATTTTTTTAAAGAGTTGTAAGAAACTTTAACTACTAAATTCTTGTTATATAGGAATTTTTGGCAACTGATCCATAACTTGGTCAAGGACAACGCGGTGAGGTCGGTAGTAGCAAAGCTCTGATTGCCACTGGTAAAATAATCTTTTAGTTGACAAGTTAGAAGGAATTTTTTATTTCAAACATTCAAAACTTCTTAACTCTTACTTTTATTATTTCAGAATGTCTTTGCTAACAATGTATTGTTCAAGTCATCCAGTGCAGGAGACTCCTACGAGGTTGACAGATGCTTGTACGAGATTGCCAACTACAATGTAGACAACAAGGGGACATCTAGCTGGTAAATCCTTGTTTTGCTATATTTGGTTTTGTGTTAATTGTGAGTTGATAATATGTACTTTAATTTTGGCTGCATCACATAGTGTATTGTTTTTTTTGTGATAGGAGATGCACCATCTGGTACGCCGCTGAATGCAGATCATAGTGGATGTATTGGTGATAATTCACCGTCATTTCCTGGAGCTACCCATATTTCTAGCACGGGAGCTATGCAAACATTTTTGTTGATTGACGATAATGAATCAATGCCTTTGAAATGTCCTAAGATTCTAGGTACTTTAAATAATTATTTTTATATTATAATAAGGATTTTCTTGCAAGACATAAACATGATAGGAAGTGGTGAATGCAAGGGATTTTGATGTGGAGTGATGCCTCATGACCTTCTTTAGTATGTTGTATTGTACAAGTTGTTTAATTATTCTAGAATTCCTTTTTATTAGGGGTTTGGTAGGATCATCTGAATTATCAATGACCTTTTGTCTATACCAGTAATTCTCTAGTTTATTAATTCGGTACATTGCAATTTCATGCTTTCAGTAGAAGATACTAACCAATTTTTCTATAGAGAACCAAAAGTGGGAGTCTTCTTTCATATTCAATGTTTAGTTTTCAATGATTTCCCAAATCATTGCTATTGCCTGTTAGAGTTTTAGAGTGCTCACTTTCAGCTTCACTGTCTATTTTAGTAATATTTGTTTTCCATAATATCCCAGGTATGATCAGTGACAACATCAATTAAGAATACAAAAAATGAAGGTCATGGAAAGTTATATGTATTATGCACTATTTTTTTTTCAAGGTATACTGATTAATATAGTCACAGTACATTTTTTAGTTTCAGAACATCAGCAATAGAACCCTGGTAGAGTTTGACTGGTTTTAGACATTTTAAATTTTTTTCCATACTTCTTTTTTGGTCAATTTTGGTCAAGTTGATCCTCCAACCTTGAAATAGATAACTAAAAAGATGAAATGTATCTCATTTTATGCATTTTAATTCACTATGAAAAGTATTCTTTGCATGATTCATTTTAATGGTTCTTACTATTAATTATCCCATGACATTTTTTGCAGGAAACAATACATTTTATAGGAGGCTTTATGACCTCACGCTATGAAGATTCGAGCCCACCATACGTAAAAGGTGGAACATCATAACTAAACTAATTTTATCCCACTATTTTTTTTCATATCATTAATTGGTGCAACATTTTTCCTTTCATTTGGTTCTTTTCATATACTAGCTATATCTAACAATTTTGCGTTTTTCTTAAAAGGTGGAACTACCAAGATCAAAAATCAAAAGATGAGCTCATCAAAGATATAGAGCATGAGTTTGGTAGTAATATTTTTTATCATAAGAAATTGTTACAAAAAGCTTCTAGACATCTTAAGGTTGTGAGGGACACATATAGAAAGAGCCTCATTCTAAACCCGAAGTACGAGTGTCCTCCCTTTGTTTCAGTGAGGAATTGGAATGAGTTCATTTTGGATGCAAAGGAGAAAGGGGAACGTCCAAAAGAAACTACACCAACAAATTCGAAAAGGTATGCTATAGTATTAACTACTAGTACATTAATGAGAAAATTTAGGGTTCAACTTCAGTATCAACAATTTCAACTAGCTCAATTTAATCTATCTATTGATGAAAGGTATGTAATTCATATGCTGACACAATTGCTTATAAATATCAATCTCAATCTGGGCATAAATCCTACATAAGATATAACTGACACAACTGCTTATAAATCCTAAATTCATATGATGACACAATTGCTTATAAATCTTAATCTCAATGCTGACACAACTGTATATATCTCAATCTGGGCATAAATCCTACATAAGATATAAATAGTGCACTTATAACTTCACATATAGCTATATTATGTCTTGAAAATATAGTAATGCTCAACTACATGTACCATAGTTATATGTCTTAGCAGTATAGGTGATAAATGATATTCAGTGATTGTAATGACAAGTACAATTTTTTTGAAAAACTTTGCAAGAATTTTACTAATGGTCAATCTCCTAAAAGTAATAAGCATCATGTTCAATTCTAGAAACACAAGTTAATGACAACAATCATGTTCCTATCTTTGAGGACTGACAATAACCCTTGTAGATTTATATTTATTGGTATTGTGGAGAGATGATCCAACGTAGACTAGGTAAGACAAACTATTTGAGACTTCATTTGGATGACATGATGTATGTTACTTATAGACCATGGCTAGGCATAGAGCCATAAGATGATGTCTTCTCCTAGCTAGGATTCATGTTGGTATCTTACCCACTGAATGGCCATTCTTCATTGAAGATAGAGAGATTTCTGCTAACCCATGTCTAGAGATAGTTCGACTATCAATACAGTATATCATAGGAGTACTGTAGTTACACCTACTTCACCAAGGAGGTAAAGAAAGGTTGTTCTCCTAGATTGGACCCAATTAGATGTATGGAAGATGTTAGTGGCCTTACTATTTATAGGTGAGACTAATTTCTAGATGTAGTGAATGATGGTGTCACTCCCTAGTACATAGAGCATTTGGCCACACATTCATTTCCTCATATAATTGATCCTATAGGGGTAGTTAGTCAGGCACCACACCCTGATGTTCAGCAACGACAAGAACATCCTTTGAGGGAGGAGAGATCATTATAATGGCCACTGGTAGTTCTTGTTACAATTCCTTCTCATACTGTTAGATTGGATCTTAGATCGAGCAACAATGAATAGGCACATAGGCCTACTCATGTGAGAACTCACAGAGAGATGAGCACCATGGGTGTAGTAGGAGGTGATGCTAGGAGACATATAGTAGAGGAGCCACCAAAATAGGATGTGGGTAGAGGAGGGGATGATGACATGCCAAATTAGCCTCCATAGGTTTCACCCATAGGAGATGTATTAGCACAGACTCAAGATTCTCTATGACATGTGAGGGAGAGATTGAGGACTTCTCAGAGGTAGGTGGGCAAGTTACAGGTGCAAGTTATAGTTAGAGATGCATGACTAGCTAGAAGAGGGGAACTGTGAGATAGTAGATCTATGGTTTGAGATCATAGAGCTAAAGAGATAGATAGAATTAGAATGAGATGAGACCTGTCATCATACCTCTCGGGCTGCTCATTATTATGTAGTATATGAAAATGCAGTATCTCTAGCTCAACATGTCTCAAGGTTCTTTGATTACGCTTGCGCTTCTGATGGTGTAGTGCCTCCTGCATGTGTAGATGTTACTCCTCCTCCTCCTCCTGGTGATGAGGGGGAAGGTTGTAGTTAGGTCCATGCTATCTTTTTTTCCTTTTTGTATCTTTATATTGATCATGAGATTCATTGTATATTTGATCTATCATTTTGAGACTTGAGATATTGATAGTGCTCTGATTAGCACTTAGTTTTGATCTTTTGACTGTATCACCCCTCCGAAAAGTCAATGATATATATATGAAACTAGATGCGAATTTTCCACTCTTAGAAAGCATTAGAATTATTGATTGAATTTTTCCTAGTAAGATAATGGTGAGCTGCTGTTTACCTAAATGTCTCTATTTGGAAACTGACACTCAACTTCTGGAACATTTTGCAAAAGTGAAATTGATGAGGAAAATCACCTGTTCTGATGATGAAGATTTTTCCAATGTCAAAGTTCTACAATGCTTTCCTTATTTGGAGGAGTTGTGCATGTATTCTCCATTATTGGCCGTGTCCCCTACAAGTGTAAGAGTTTATGTTTTTTTAAAAAAATTTTTTAAAGAGGGGTAAACGCTTTGACTTGGAGCTATGAACCAGTGAGGCCACAAATGGGGGACCTCATTCCCATGAGATTTGAACCTTGATGGCAAGGATAACAACACAACAACTTAACCATCACAACATGCCACTATTGGCAAGTGTAAGAATTTATGTTATTTTAATCTGCATGAAAACATTTGTTTGCAAGCATTTAAAGTTATGAATTTTTTTTTGGAAAACTCTAACCCAAATTTCATTCTTATAAATAATGCTGACAATTTCTACTATTTCTTTCCACTCTATGAAATTTACTGTTTCTTAAACTCTTATACCTTATTTATAGGATCAAAATTATGTGGCATTATTAAAGCGAATGGTTTAAACATGATCACATACTAATCTTCTTAATTTCTATAGTAAAAGTGTTAAAGTTGACTTTTTATTTTTTTCTATCCTTAATTCTTCTTTTATTGTGTGACTTTTAAGAATAGTTGAAGCCTATCTAAATAGTTTTCTATCTAATTGTCAACTTTGAAATTGTTTTTTGTGGATGTGGACTATACAAAACATCCTCCAAACTATGATGTAACATTTCTGATCTTCTCAAACATTCTAAATGGTGCTTCACTGCTAGAAGCAATGAAAATAAACATAGATTAAGACAAGTCTTAAGTCATGAGTCTTCTACTAGAATGATGCTAGGTAGTTCCTGTTAGTTGCTAGTTATCTTAGCAAATCAGTGGGGATTTTGTTTCAGTTACAACTACCATTTATAAAATCAGTTCCATGTAGTGTGGAGGCTAAAGAAGCACTTGATGCACAAAGGTGATGTCTTTTAAATTGAAAACAAAAAACTACTTACTTTTCAGCTAAGGGTAAAAATGAATGCTACTAAAACAATATGAAATCTAACATTCACCCTCAAGTTTATCCCTGTTGCAGCCTTGGGGATAAAAACACTTTGAGTGTGGAACCTATGGATACTCTGTAGGACATCAAGAACTAGTAGGTAATGATACCAAGGTAATGCTACCAGACTCATGCCTTTCCACTAAGCGTATAGACTCTAAACTGTAGTTTGAACTAGTGGTTCCTCCATGAAGCCCCCCCACCCCCCCCAAATTACCAAATATGTTCACATCCCATTCAACTTAATTGACTTATCTTTGATGGAAAAATAAATTAATCTATAAAATCTACTAGATGTTTGAACTTTTAGCTTATCGATTACTTTGTGTGATAATGGATAATATAGATTGTCGAAATTGATGTGTAATTTTATGGAGAGGCATGTTAGAATATGGATAAATAGCATGAACCCCATAGATAAATAGCATGATTACACATGTCAATTAAAGGTATGATGCTATAATTTCTTCCCTTTTTCATATTTTTGGTGGAACATGCTACTTTATGCTAAAACCTTCATACCAATATATAATAATCCACTATTTAGTACTGATCTTTATATCTATATCATCTAACATATTTCAAAATTTTCATAGGTTGCAGGACACATCAAAGGCAACAAAGGCAAGGCTGCAAATTGTTGGGCAACACAAACTTGGCTCTTGGGGATATTTGAAAATCAAAGCATGCGTTGTAAGTAGCAATATATGAATTGCAAAGAAAAATTATTTATAAACTGAAAATAATTTTTTTAATTAATAAAAAAATGCAGGGTGCTGATTTTAATCTAGAGGTCACAAAAGAACACAAAAAAATTGCCTTCAAGCAAGGCTATGCAGCAATGGCTGAATGCCTATGGCAAACTTCCATTGCCCCAACCGAACAGTCTCCTGCATCATGTGCATAGGTAAATATGCCAAAATATATATTAGAAATTGAATACTTGAGCAACAATTTATTTGATAATAATGTGCATGACATTGCAATGCAGCTTGTTAATCTTGACATAGATCATACGCATCATCATGAAGCCCCTGATGTGCATTGTACTATCGATGGAGGTGCTCATTTGTTATTTAAAACTAATTATATAATTATTAATACAATTTAACATCTTTAATTGAACTTGGTGTAACCTTTTTGTGTTGAGGATATAGAATCATGTCGTGCTGAATGAGTGCCAAAGGATGTTCAGATTGATCAGCAGGTAGATCATGTCTCACATTCAGGTAAAGAAAATCTATGTTTTGTTCTTTTAAATTAATTTTTTGATTTATAGTTCTTTTACTTAAATAAAAACTCGTAATTCACTAATATAAAATGGTGCAAATTTAACTCATGAAGTACTTGTTATTGCAGCAGACCCCCCTTTGGTGCAACGGCCTCATGATGTTCTTCAATGGATGAGGAGGAGGCATGTGTTAGAACCAGTAGAGGAGGGGGATGACGAGGACATTGATATTCCTCTTAGAAATTTTATGAAAAAAAGAAACGACAAGAAAGCAAAAAAGATATGATTATTCAAGAATGACTTACTCTTGAATGTTGCGTGTTAATGAATTATTTACGAATGTTGTGTGTTTATGAATTTTATGTGTTAATGAATGTTATCATGTGATTATAATGATTGAATGTTATATTTCAAAAATGGATGAATTGAATGTTATTAAATGTTAATGGGGATGACGAGGACATTGATATTCCTCTTAGAAATTTTATGAAAAAAAGGAACGGCAAGAAAGCAAAAAAGATATGATTATTCATGAATGAATTACTCTTGAATATTGTTAATGAATATTGTGTTAATGAATATTATTCATTAATGTTCGGTGTTAATGAATTATTCATGAATGACTTACTCTTGAATTATTCATGAATGTTGTGTGTTTATGAATTTTATGTGTTAATGAATGTTATCATGTGATTATAATGATTGAATGTTATATTTCAAAAATGGATGAATTGAATGTTATTAAATGTTAACGGGGAATTTAGAGTGATGTTGGGGGTGGGGGGGACGGGCCAAATGAGCTTCCACCTTCACGTGGTTGGCCCTGTTAAGTAGAGAATATTTAACTATTCTCAAAACCAAGTGAAGCTCAAACTTTAAAGATAAGCTTATAGTTAATAGTGAAAATCAATTGGCAAGTCAAAATGAAGTTCTTCGTTACAGGTACCTTTTTAGTTTTTAAAGCATGATATCATGTTTTAATATTGTATAGTTTTTTTCTTAAGTTAAAGTATTCTTTTACTATAACAACATAATTTATGACCATTTTAGTAATTATTCTAACATCGCTTTATGACAAATCCTATTTTGGTAAAGATGGCGATACCTGGTGTTGTCTATTCCTTGGGAGATTGGATTGCATAGGTCTGTATCTCAACATCAACATGGAAAATGGTGTGAAATTGCACTTTCCTTAGTCATGGTTACATACCTACTGCACTCTTTCATTTGAAAAATGAATAGAAATACCATATCTAGTAGCTTCTCTATGTTGTATTCATTTATTGGTAATGATTCAACGTCATGCCATTTGATGGTAGCTTTTAGAGTTTCATTTAGTTGTAAGGTGTGTCTTATCTTTTCAAGTTTGTATACTCCATTTGGTAGTTTGGTATTAATTGATGATGTCTAGGATCTTCTACCTTCACCATAGTCTTCATCATCATCCAACTTGTTATTTGGTATTTTCCATGTTATCCTCTATTTCCATGGTCTCCAACATGGTTGTGTATTTTATCTATCTAGTTCAAAGACTCTATGTGCCTAAGGTGCAAGCCATTTAGAACTAATAGTTGGAGAGATCATGTTTCCCTCCGTAAAACTAGAAAATGTCACGAGTTTAATGTCAAGAAGGAAGAAGTCGTAACATTTTGAGTAGCAAAATATGCTTAAAATTACATAGTTAGTTGATTCTTTGGTGAAGTTTCTTATTTCAATTCAATTGATTTTGGTTGTCAACCAAATTCCTAACTCCAACGTATATTTTATTTTAGTGCTAAATTTTCATAGGGATCTAAGTAAAATGACAGTTGACTATTATTTATATTTGAGAATTTGTGTTTTGCCTTACTATGATCTTCTGATAATAGAGGAGAAATCAATCTGCATTTTTTTCTCATGTCCCATGTTGGATGCTTCTTCTTGTGTAACTAACCACTTTTGATGTGGGTTATGAACTTTGATGCTAGTATGCTATTACACTGCCATTTATTATAGAGTAGATATAATAAGTATCTCTGAATATACTATAAGGATCTCTAAACATGAGTAAAGTAGTATTACATAGCGTAGATCTGAACTCAAAATTCATGATGTTTTCCACTATGGAGAAAGAGGGGAACTTAATATACTTGTAACACACCCCATCAAAAGAGATCCATTGGATGGTTTTTGTTGGGGTTTGACTCTCCTGGTGTAGCGCTAAGCTAGGCTTCTAGGTGCTAGGATATTTGCTCTTGTTGGTGGTTCTAGATCTGCTGAATACTCTAGATAATTGTCTGTCAAATTTTGGTTGAAGGAGCTATGCTTGGGCTGTCAAGTCTTATGCAAAGTTTGTCCTATTTTGTGGTGATAACATGGACTTTTATCAGTGCAAAAGTATTGTCTATAAATTCTTAGAGTCTCTAGTGCCTCTAAGATTTACACCGTTGGGTGACTAATTCTTTGAAGTCCCTAATGTTTGGTGACATTGAGCTATACCTATGTGAGTTATGTTTGGGTTTTCCTTCCTCATCTTCATTTCACTTTTGTGAGTTATTTTGCCCGAGGCCATTGGAAATTCCCTTTGCTAGTTCCTAAAATTTGATGGATCTAGTACAATTTTGGGCTATTCTATGTTTGTATTCTAGTTGAAATAGAAATCTCTCCACTTCAATCATGGATGATGAGAGGCCATGAGTGAAGCATTGAATATGAGGGTTTTCCATTTTGTTCTAGAGATTGCATCTCTATAGGATACATGCCTAATGATTGCCATTTTGTGTCGGATAGGTGTTGTCACTTGATGGAAGGCCATGAAAAATAACCATTTGACAATTAGAGCTTCTGATTCTGTTTTAGATTTTCCTTTTGAGGACTTGTTTTCTAATGAAGAAGAAACTTTTTTTGATTATATTGATGCTTCTCATGCTGTTGGTTTGAGCTAGAATTCTATCGCTTCCATTCTTGTCACAATTTTGGATGTTAGACTATATTTAAGGTGCAATGCTTGCTAGCCTTGTGGCCTATGTTGTTGAAGTTACTACTCCCACTTCTATTTTGAACAAAATTCTACTGATAATGCTGACTCTTAAATAATCACTCTTGGGCCTTGTTGACAGGTTGTAGTGGGGTTTCCTTTGTTGCAATCCTAACAATAACATTGCTTAGACTTTTGTCCAAGTGCATAGGAAGAGGTTTTTTTTGTTGTGTTGTTGATGCCCTATGTTTATGCTTTCATCCCTTATTTGTGTAAAGGTTAACAACCCCTTGTTTTGGCTGTTATAGAAAAAAAACATATCAATATCATCCTTTCAGATTGAATAATACTAGATGAGTAATGATACTATCTTGAAAAATACAAGAAGCCAAGACTACAATATACACTCGTTTGATGAAGCAAATAAAATCCTTTCGACAATAATTAGTCAGAACTATCAAAGTGAATTTTTAGGATTGTATAAACACAATTGGAAAATGGATCAAGAAGATTTCATGTCTTTCACATGGAAACTTTGGTTATTATGTGTAAAATTGGCCTCATTCTTTTAACAATTATTCTCATGTTATCCCTAGATTTTTTTTTATCATTTAAGTTTCTTGTTCTTGCAAGATGAACTACAAGATGCAGTGTTATGGGTGTTTGCAAATAAGTAGGATATTCCCAATGCAATGAATGTTGCAGAGATCATGATAAACTTGGGTTGAATTCTCATAGGCAGTGACACTTATGAGTATTACAGTCTTTGTAATTTTTAGTATTAAAAATTGTAGATACTAATAATCTATTATGCTGCACTATTTCTACTTTGCATATAGTTTATCATCACTCTAGTAAACGAGAAAAAAATTGGAATGTTAAGTGTTGCTTGTGAAACAACTTGTATCATGTCCTAAGGTATATACAAAGCATCTGTGAGAGTTTGTTAGAAATAAATCCTTTTATTTTAGTTCTTATCGCTTTTGTTTTATTTTGCAGGTTTGAAAGATTACAATGGAATAAGGTTCAAAAATTTTGTATTACAAAAACGTCTTATTTCTTTATTGATACAGATAGATTGAGGAGGTAAAAATTCAGTTTTGATGCATAATCATATGTAGGATGCAAACTTATTTTGATGTGACATTATGTGTGTTCTTTTTCACATTTTACTATCAATTTTCTATCCAATTTAATGACCCAAAACTACTGAGAAAAATTGTGAAGGTCACAATTGCTATTAAAATCTTGTACTACCTTTTTATGTTTATTGCTTACCTATCTGCAACTCCACAATTGATATTGATAGTCTCTTGCCCTCACTGTGCAACTGAACTACTTTAGTTTTATTGATGTAGCTGAACTATGAGTGCCTTTTGTGTTCTTGACAAATCATAAGCTTTCAACTTTTGTGAAGCCATTACGGATGCAAATGAACAACTGGTGAGGTGTCAATTTTAAAGCAATTTTTTGCTTCTATAATGTACAGTTCAATTGCTAGAAATATTTCATCTAGATTGTTAATTGATAGATTGTTAACTTTTCATGTCATTTTCTACTTTAGTTGTGTAGTTCTCCTTGCATTTGTAAATCATAAATCTTGTTGCAGTCTTTAGCCTAACGACAGTTTGGTATTACATCCAGGGCAATAACATAGTTGGCTTAAAACTTTGCATTAAAGAAAACATCAATGGATAATATTTGAATCGTGGATATTTTTAAACTATGTTGGTTTTAGACATAGTTATAGTTATATTTATATATGCACTCTTATGATGATGTGATTGGGACTGTAAGTTTTTTTGTCACGTTTATCTGTTTGAAAAATAGATGAAATTATTGGCTTTCATTCCTAACAAATAATTCTTTCCTAATTTTATTCTTCCTTGCAAGAACCAAAATTTAGACACGCTGTGCCAATTATTGCAAAGGCTTTTCTCTCATAGGAGCCTTCTAAACTCCACAAAATTTTAGTTGTAAAGCATAATTGCTCGGTGGAAACAAGATATCATGCACATTTCTTCCTCCTTCCCATTGTTTTGTATAAAATAAATCATTTGACGAATGAAACAATGGTGTGGATGTAGAAATGTGCATGATACCCTGACTCTCATTTATCAAGCAATTACGCTTTAGAATAAAGTTTTGTGCAGTTTTAAAGGCTCCTGTGAGAGAAAAGCTTTCAAAATAATTGGGATAGCACGTCAAAATTTCTACATATCTTGGTCTCAATTATGACACCAAACTGGTCGCCTTTGACATTGCGAGTATGGCACTGGTCTAGAAAAGTAAGGGGTTTTGGTCAGAATTCAGATGCCAAATTGATGTAGATTTACGTCGCAATTGTGACCACCTACGCCCGCAAATGAGAGAATAACACTTTAGGTTGACTAGAGAAATCGACGAAATTCATGTTGGTAAGTCCACCTTTATGAAGTCAAAATTGCAATTCAAAATGAATGTGGCAGAAAATCAACCAAAACAGATCGACAACAAGTTTGGTGGCTTTATCGACCTACTCTTGTCAAAATTGCGACCTTTTCACGTCAAAATTTAGCCCCAAATTTACTAGTGTGAGATACACCTTGTCATACTTATCCTCTCATTGTTGCACATACATTCATGCTCAATGGAGGATAATCCACTTTTGGTGGATGTGTGCTTAGTTTTCATACTTATCACTTTCCTGATTCCTAGTCATTCTAGATGCCTTTGTATACAAACACTTCTAGTGTGTATACACATGATACATCATAATTTCATTCTCATATTGTTATTATGATCATACATCATTTGGTCCATATTGTGCTAAGTCTTGAGCTTCTTGATCTTGGTGTCATTTTTCCCTAACGAAAATTCTTACATGGTATCAAAGTTGAGGGAGCTTCATTTCATAGCTATTGGAGATTTTTTTTGCTTCACCTCTCAGAGGACCACGATTTAGATCTGGAGTATCTATAGTTATTGGGAGAGACTAAGCCAAAGTGGACCTTACCATTGCATTCAAAGTGTCAATTCGGTGAATTTTGACTATAAATTTGCCTACCATAGGCTATAGTAAAATTTGAGGCAAAAAAATTTGCAAATCGAAACCTGAAGGCCCGATTTGTGAAATTGGTATGATCTCTTCATATCTGTCCAATTAATTTTTAGATTTGTAATTAATTTTTGGATTTGCATTATTTTTTAAAATTCTAAGAAACTTTTTGGCCATCAGACCAGTAAGAGAGATTTTTTGTAGGTGAAGATTGAAGCTTGCTAGTGCAAATCAGATATTGGCATCACATTATCAAAGAACCCCTAATTGACTTTTGTTTCATCAAAATCAGACATCTGAGGTGAAATCTAGAGTCATTTTATTTTTAGAGGTGTGATGGTGGTAATTGAAGAAAAATAATTATAGAGGTGATTTTCAAACAATGATATCTCCCTCATATGGACTCCTTTTTTTGAGATTTTTTTTTTTTGGTTTTGTTTTGGGGTAGAAGTTCACGATCTACACATTTGTGTAGGATGTTTGAGATCTTTGTTCTTGAATTTTTTTGCAAATCGCAAATCTCGATTTTTGCAACTTCAAAGGCTTAGTACAGGCTCATCTGGAAACATTTTCAAGTTTCATTTTTTTTGAAAGTGCATAATTTTTTGTCTACTTTCCAGATCTACAATTAGATTATAGGCTTGTGTGGACAAAAATATCACTTTCAAAAATAGGTCCTTTTTAGCATTGTATTGCTTTGATCAAACTTCAAGATTGTTGTATATCAACAATAAAATCAGAAGTCCACTTAGGCCTAAATTGGCAAGTGGCTACTATAATCACACTAAATATAAAGTGCCAGGTTTCTTTGATTGTTTTTTCATTTTGGGGGTGCATATATTTATTGATCTCATAGAGTCATGTCACAAGTGTTAGTTTGGTTTAAAATTGAAGTTGATAAAAAGGAACTATCAGAAATGGAGTGCCTTGATGATTGATCATCTAAGAGAACATAACGACATATTTCCTTATCCATGGTCCAAAGAACTGACCTCTTACACTGATCCGTTGCCTATTAGCATAACTTTGCAAGCTATTTTTATAAATATCAATTATGATTGTTTTTTTGTCCTTAGAAAGGCCAATGAACCTTATGACCTTTGGATGAGTCTTTGGAAAGCATATGAGATCCACAAGTCCCTCCATTTCCAGAGGACATTCTACCTGTAGTCACTCTAGTTGTGGTACCTACAACTCCAGTTGAGATCATACCTCCTGATGCTCCTGTTGCTTCTACTGATCTAGTTCTAGCCATAGATACTCCTGATTTGGTGTAGTAGGAAACACCATGTCTTCCTATTTCAACTTCATGGGATGACTTCCTTCCAAACATTGCATTGTTGTTTGTAGAGTCTTACATTGAAGATGTGGGAGACATTATTGATGACATACATATTCTCTTTGTTGAGAATAATTCTTCTTCACTTGTTCTGAGGGAACACTCTGACCCTCAACCACTTGATCTTTCTTTTGAGACTAACATGATTGTGAATGCTTCTTTTCAGTAGTTGGAGGAGGACTCTTCAGAGGAGACGTATTAGTCTTTGGAGATTGTATTCTAGTTTCCTCAGACATCATATCTTTTGAGGATCCTTCCTACTAGTTGGGGAGCATTCTCTACTACACCTATGGCACCACTTCTTCCTACAAGGAGGAACATGATTCAGTTTTCGTGGTGCAACTTCTTCAGTCATCAAGGAGCTTTTTGCATGGGTGTGCATTCATCATTGAGGGGAGGCTACATTGCTTCTCTTCCCATATCTTCCTATAAGGATGATTCCTTGTCTTTGGAGTTTGATTCACTTTCATACATAGACATGTTACCTTGTTTTCCATCTTCTTTTGGGCATCCACCAAATTTTCTTGTGGCATCTACATTCATCAAGGAATTGTCAACATATGAGCAGACTCCAGAGGCAACATCCCCAACATCCTACATATGAATCCCTCTTCCATCTTCCTATCCATAGTGGGAAGCATAATTGCACCTATACTTGGTGTATCTTCTTCCTAAAGGGAGAAATGTTGTTTGTAGGCATTGAATTCTCTTTTGTCTTCAAGCACTCATCATTAGGAGATCTTTCACCAAGGGGGGATTTCCTCTCTTTGTATTTCCTTCTTATGGAGGGATTCTCTATTGTATATGCATGATGCATGTCATAATGGGGGGATCTTCATCACTCCATCCATACATGCATCTTTCTTTATTGTACTTATCTCTCTTTTTGGGGGAGGGTTTTTCCCATGAGGTTTTCCCTCTTTCTCCATTTTCAAAGAGATTGCATTACATTACATTGCATAGCATTTTATGTACATCATTTCATTTGTACATGGGTACCTAACATGGCCTAGTAACTGGGACCCATCATAGCTTTTGTGAGCTTAAGTGTGTGTGTTCGCCCAAGTTGCACTTAAGCGGGGGGGGGGGGGGGGTTGCTGTAAATAATTAATTACTATTTACACTTTACTTAATTTTACTTAGGTTAATGCATTATCTAGACACCTAGGAGTATGTGTTGTCATATGAGTTGTCTTGTGGACAACACAGGAGTTAGCAACTAATTTAAGCACATGGCGTCTACAACATCTCTCTACGAGATACACCTTGTCATACTTATCCTCTCATTGTTGCATGCACATTCATGCTCAATGGAGGATAATCCATTTATGGTGGACATGTGCTTTGTTGTCATACTTATCACTTTGCTGACTCCTTGTCATTCCAAATGCCTTTGTATACAGTCACTTCTAGTGTGTATACACATCATACATCAAAATTTCATTCTCATATTATTATTATGATCATACATCATTTGGTCCATATTGATCATACATCATTTGGTCCATATTGTGCTAAGTATTGAGCTTCTTGATCTTGGTGTCATTTTTCCCTAAGGAAAATTCTTACATGGCATCAGAGCTATACCAAATTCTTACAATTACAATACATTATTAAAAAAAAGAATAAAAATAATAAAATAAATAAACAAAAAGCACCATACAATTTTCATCATTACACTAATAAAGTAAAGAATGTCAATTTATACAAGCTATGTGAATCTCCTCCATCTTAAGCCCAAGAAAATCCAACATTATCTTTTTAGCAACTAAAGAATTTGTTTTCACATAAGGGAAAGAACCTAGTAGTCAAGCACATTCCATAGTTGTGACAATACTTGTTGATTGGATGTCCATTTTAAAAATTATATTGCACCAATAATTGTAAGAGTACATTTCTTAGTGTTCGTGATAACTACCATAATTGAATAAAATATGTTTCTTAGATCTAAAAAGAAATAAATGATGTGTTGTCACATTGGGACATCGAAAAAAGAGGACCTATTGCACAAGTATTGGTCTCACTTTTTTGGGGGCATTTTGACACTTTCACAACAAGCATGAAGTGGCCCTAAAACCTTAGTTATAACTTGGGGGCTTGTCACATAAGCTTCAATAAGAAATGTGAGCGATTTGAAATTTCCATGTAGGATTTTGAAAATCCCAAAATTAGGGTTCTCAACTACAAGTCCTACCCCCTTATTTCTTAAGGTGTAGGGATAATGGGAAAGGCTCATTTCCCAGTTTTAAAACATTTTGTTAAAGCAAAATAGTCAAACTTTTAATGTAGAGGGTCAAATTCTTCACATTACAATATGCAATAGAAAATAGATTTGACTTTTTTTTGTTTGTAAAATTGAAATGTTAAATGAGAAAGAAACAAAGAACCGGTATACAAAACTAAATTTTAACCTAGAAAGAAAAAAGAACTATCTTTCAATTATTTTGATATATGTACTAGTTCGAATTGGAGTTCGATTTAAATGATCTTGTATTAGGATCTACAACATCATTCATATCAAACAAAAAAAATTATTTTTCAATTGATAGTGATGGTATATTTCTTGATTATGTCATTCAACAAGATTCAAAATCTTTTAAGATATGTTAAGAAATGAAGTGGAGATCTAGCTTGAAGTCATTATGATGGAATGGATGCACTAAATTCATGATTATAGTTGAAATTTTATCATCATAAGCTCATGCTCTCATATCCAATACCATAATGTTTCAACAAGATTCATAATCTTTGGAGACATGTTAAGAAATGAAGTAGAGATCTAGCTTGAAGTCATTATGATGGAATGGATGCACTTAATTCATGATTATAGTTGAAATGTTATCATCATAAGCTCATGCTCTCATATCCCATACCATAAGAAACTTATAAGTAATATAAAATGATAAGAATCCACATTCTCATATAAAAACATCAAACATATTGATTACAACATGCCAATTTTATCTTTCCTAAAAACATGTGCCTTAGAATCAAGACAAAAATTGTTCCCTATGAGACTATTACGGCTATAAACCATTGGTGAGTGTGACTCCAACAACAAATTTTTGAGCTCTAAGATCTTTCTAGCACATAAAAAACCTTGGAATCAAGACACTAGCTATTTACCTATGAGCCTACTTTGACTCTAAATAATTGGTGGGTTTACTCCAAGGGTTTTAAGAAATTTGAGCTCTTTCTTGTATTTACCAACTTTTAGGACACAATATAAGTTAATGTCTTTTTATAAGATTGTATATGCATTACTAAATAGGAAAATATATTTTCCATGAACCATGGGAAGGTCTCATATTGCACAATATTTATAAGAGTGATAAAATATTTTTTGATAATGTCATTCATCAAAATTCTAGTTGAATGAATACACTCAATTAATGATTCTAGTTGAAGAGTTATCAATATAAACTCAAAAATGTAGGAGCACCTTGGGTTCAAAGAAATCTTGCATCAACAAAAAATATTTTATTTCCAGTTTGTGCTAGTTTACTAGTTTGTGTTGTTTAGGAGGTCAATCTAGAAGGTCTTCATATCTTCGAATTAACATATGTGATGATCAAAGTATATTCAAGACCTATATTGGATCATGTTCCTGTTGGATACAATTGTTCAATTGTGTGTTGTCTTTGATGTCACATAAATGTCATATCAGTCATTAGACAGAGTCTACCGAGCTCAGTTGGTCAGCAAGGAAAAGGATAGAGTCTATCAAGCTCAGTTGGTCAGCAAGGCAAAAGAAAGAGTCTATCAAGCTCAGTTGGTCAGCAAGGTAAAGGACAGAGTCTACCAAGCTCAAAAGGTTAGAAAAGAAAATTTGCAGTTTCTACCAAGTAGATAGTTGTTACCGAGCTTTCAAGAAATTTAGTTGTTATTGAGCTCACTCGGTCATCAAAGGGAAATATGGAAGAAACAGTTCTTATCGAGTTCTCATGGACAAAGAAGGAATTTAGTTCTTATTGAGTCAACTTGGTAGCCAAAGGCTTTTGCAGAATTTGTAATGTTAACCGAGTCAAGACAGTTAACTCAGGAAATTTCTGGAAGCAGTATTTATCGAGCATGGTATGAAAGATTGCATAATTATCTTATTTAGATTGGTTTTCAAAGAACTAATGACACTAGTAGTTTGTACATAAAGGAAGTGGATCAGACATTGTATAGAACTATGATTGGAAAGTTGCAGTATGTGGTGCATACAAGACCAAACATTGCCCTTGCAGTAGGAATTGTAGCAAGATTCTCAACAAAACCAAAAATAAATCACATGATCACAATTAAAAGGATCATGAGATACTTAAAAGGAACTGAAGATTATGGATTATGGTATAAACTTGGAGGAAATATGGATTTAAAAGTGTTCACTGATGCAGATTGGGCAGGAAATGTTGATGACAGAAAGAGCACAAGCAGAGGAGCTTTCTTTCTTGGAAAAAGGTTGGTTTCTTGGAAAAGTAAAAAGCAAAATTGTACATCCCAATCCATAGTAGAGGTTGAATATGTTGCAACAATAGTAAAATGTTCAAACATTGTGTGGTTCAAACATTATTGGAAGGTATGAAGCAAGAAATCAAAGAACCTGTTGTTATGTTTTGTGATAACACAAGTGCAATTAATATCTCCAAGAATCACTTTGTTAGAGAATTGGTACAAGAAAAGGAAATCAGATTGGAATATATCCATACAAATGAACAAATTGCTGACATATTCACAAAGCCTTTACCTAAGGATGCATTCTTGTATCTTAGAGGTAATTTAGGGGTCATTCCCTTATCTGAAGCTCACTAAAATACTGTTTTAGTGATGCATCAACAAGAACAAAATCGAAGATCTATCAATTGATGCAACAAACCTATGAAGACATTGCATATGAATTAGTACATTAGGTACAATGCTATTTAGTTGATTTATGTTGTCTTTGGCATGTGTTGTCAAAGAGGGAGAATATGCTGTCATATCTTTATGAAATTTGCAATATAATAAGAGTTTGTGTAAGAGGGAGAGATTATTATGAAAGAGGGAGTTTGCTGTGTTTGAAGAAAAAAGTGAAGTATTTGGTTAGTAAAGACTTGTTTTCAAATTTCATTCTACTATGACATGTTGTGTTGCCATCAATTCCAAAGAGGGAGATTGTTGGATACAATTGTTCAATTGTGTGTTGTTTTTTATGTCACACAAATGTCATATCAGTCATCAGATAGAGTCTACCGAGCATAGTTGGTCAGCAAGGCAAAGGACAGAGTCTACCGAGCTCAGTTGGTTAGCAAGACAAAGGATAGAGTCTACCAAGCTCAGTTGGTCAGCAAGGTAAAGGACAGAGTCTACTGAGCTTAGAAGGTTAGTAAAGAAAATTTGCAGTGTCTACCAAGTAGATAGTTGTTACTGAGCTTTCAAGAAATTTAGTTGTTACCGAGCTCACTCGGTCATCAAAGGGAAATATGGAAGAAACAGTTCTTATCGAGCTCTCACGGACAAAGAAGGAATTTAGTTCTTACCGAGTCAACTCGGTATCCAAAGGATTTTGCAGAAGTTGTAATGTTAACCGAGTCAAGATGGTTAACTCAGGAAATTTCGGGAAGTAGTATCTACCGAGTAGGGTTGACCAATGAAGGATTTCATTGATTTTTGAAATAACATCTATTTGTTTAAAGTAATATTTGTAGCCAACTGATGTATGGTTTATTGGTAAATGTAACATGTGATTGGGTCGACTTGATAATCTGAATGGTATAAATAAGAAGTCAAGTTGCGAATTCTAAGTGTGAGAGATGGATTTGATGTGATATGAAGACTGATTATTGTGAAAGCAAATTTTGAAGAATGATAAGAGATCATTGAGGAACAACAAAGCTATACTTGATCAAGGAGGATCTAATGATGATAAAAAAAGACCTGTAATCAACAAAACTAGTTTCATCTTAGTTCAGGTCAATTCATTGTTACTTTCTAACAATTGTAGCAGTGATTTCAAATCTCTTAACAGAGTTGGTTTAACAACCATTTTGTAAATCCTCTAACAAGGTGGTAGTTCAGTTGAATTGTTCTAAAGACCTCTAACAAGGCCACTCCTAACAAGGTGATTAAATCCTCTAACAAGGTCACACCTAACAGTGTGTATTGTAACCTTTAACAGGGTTGGCTCCTAACAGGGCTCACTTCAGAAGAGTGAAAAATTGGTAGCTAGTTAAATCTGGTGTCTCTTGTGTTCATTTTATTTAACTTTTGCATGCATATTAATAATTATGAATTCTAGATGATCATTAACTAGTTAATCTACTGAGTTACAACATTCTTATAGTGTTGACTGAGTATCAACAGTAAATAAGTATTAAAGACATCTACGAGATCTGTGGATTTATTTTTGAAGTAACTGATTCACCCCCCCTCTCAGTTACTCCATCTATAATTCCAACAGTTCCTAGGTTTATGGCTCATTTCGATCTATGTTACTCGAGTATGATTTTCTCTCTCTTGGGTACAATGTTCTTATCTATTCTTGCACTAGATCGTGAAATTTGAATTTGCGATGAAAATCTATGACTTGTAATCTTTGGTGGCACATATAACTATGTTTTTGGATCATGTGAGGACCTAAACCTAGGACCACAAACTCTTAGATGGTTTATATCACAAGTTCCTTATGATTTGGGACCAAACCTATTTGTGTAATGTGTTTCCTATTCTTGGCAGAATGTAATAAATCTCAAGGCCAACCTACATGTCACAAAGCCTAATTATGTGATGTAAAGGATCTCTCAAAATGCATTTAGGAGATAGTTAAGTAAGGAGATTGAATTCAAAGATCAATCCTTGAAGTTTCCTAAGCAATTAGGCTTGTTTGCCTAGCGTGTTTGTAAGCAAGATTGCAACAGAGTGTAATTTGGTTTTGTATATTTGAATAAAGGCAAATATGGCATTTCTCTCTATTTCCTATTATTTTTCATTGTGTTTACTCTTAATACACGCTCAAATAGATCTCCCTAAGGTCCCTCCATTTATGATTGTACCACTCTCATATCCAACACCATAATGAACTTGTAAATAATATAAAATGGTAATAATTCACATTCTCACATAAAAACATCTAACATATTAATTAGAATATGCCTTTTTATCTTTCTTAAATAAAGGTGTCTTAGAATCAAGATGCTAGTTGTTCACTTGTGAGACTATTCTAATCAAGAACAAATTGAGGATTTGACTATAATAATAGTTGATAAGTAGGATATATTTTCCACAAGTCAAATTGTGATATTACTATCAAGATTCAGTTGTGTAGTTTTTGAGCCAATTTCGTTAACCCATGTTTCATTAGTAGTGGTTTACACAAACCCATCTCTCATAACAATGAGTATAACACTTAACACTCATTGGATCTAGGCGATGCTCATAAAGGTGAAGCATTGAGACTTCATGAGAGGTCACCCATTTTAGTACTACTCCAACTTGAGCACGCTTAATTATAAAGTTTCCTCCATGGTTAACCCACCCTTCTTGTAATGCCATTTGCAAAACCTTCACCAAGTGTTGTGCCTTATGAACCATTCATTAGAAATCCCCTTAAGCTCATCAATTGATAAGTAGGAGACAAACTCTAATAGTTATTTGAGGTCTTAGCTCTTTTTGTGTAGAGAAACGTTTAGAATCAAGACATTGATTATTTATCTAAATGAGGTTGTTGAGACTCTAAACAATTGGTCGGTTGACTTCAAGGTTCATTTAAGCTCAACTCTTTCGTGTTCCAATTAACTTTTTTGGGGACACACTATAAATTAATGTTTTAAGATTGCATATGCATTAGATAATAGAAAACATATTTGCAAGATTTTTTGGTGGGTCTCTTATTGCATAGTGATGATATAATTCTTGAGTATGTCATTCATCAAGATTCAAAGTATTTGAAGATGTGATAAGAAAAAAAGTGGAGACTTTGCCCCAAGCAATTGAAGTAGAATGGATAGAGTCAATTCATGGTTCTATTTGAAGAGCTATCAATATAACCATAGTTCCATGAAGTTTCTTGATAGTGAGAGACATGATTGTAGGAACAAATCTTAGGGATGAGAGGACCAAAGGCCTACATTTGGTGATGGTAGATGATGGAGGTGAAGTAGTGGTGTGGTGGCAGTGCTTACATACAAAATGAGGTGAATTGAAATCTTCAAGGAAAAATATGCAATAATATAACTTCTGTGTGAGTGCCCCATAAAAAACAAACTAATTTTTTGAAGGTAAAGGTTGCAATTAGTATGTAATGGCATGTTTTGTATAGTAAGTGACCTAGCGACATCCCTAGTGGAGGTGGCATAGGTGGTGGTTTTGTGGAGGAATGTTCCTCTTGAGTCCCCAAGTCTCAAAAATATTAACCTACAAGGGACATGTTTTTTTTTTGTTGGCGGATCCATGTAGCATATTCAATACCATAGAGAAATTGTAAAAAATATGAAATGATAACAATCTACATTCTTAGAGAAAAGACATCTAACATATTGATTAGGATGCATTAATTTTATCTTTCCTAAAGCAGTGCATCTGAGAATCAAGAGATTAGTTATTCACTTGAGAGACCAATTTGACTAAGGATAATTGGTGGGTTTGACTCCAACCATAGCTGTTTGAGCTCTATGCTCTTTCCATCTGTTTATCTATGAGACTTCTCTAACAATAACAATTGATGGATTGCCTTCAAGGGCTATTTAAGTTCTTAGGACAACTTTTTAAGACATTGTATAAGTTAATGTCTTATTCTAAGATTGCATATGCATTACAAAATAAAAAACCTATTTTCTAGGAACATTAGGCAGATTTCTTATTAGATAATAATGATAAGAGTGATGATATATTTCTAGATTCTATCATTCATCAGATCAAAACCTTTGAAAACATGTGACAATTTTTGTTGAATAAATACATTCAACTTATTATTCTAGTTGAAGAGTTACTTTAACATAAACACATGCTCTCATATCCAATACCATAATGAACTTGTAAATAGTATAAAATGGTAAAAATTCACAATCTCTTATAAAAAGATCTGCCATATTCGTTAGAACACGTCGTTTATGTCTTTCCAATAGTAAGGCATCTTAGAATCAAGACACCAGCCAATCACTTGTGAGACTATACTGACCTGGTAAGTTTGACTCCAACCATTATTTGAGCTCTCAACTCATTTTGCGAAGAAATTTTTGTAAATCAAGACACTGGCCATTTATCAATGAGTCTTCTATGACTCTAAACAATTGGTGGGTGAACTGCATAGGTTATTTAAACTCTCAGCTCTTTCTTGTATTGAACAAATTTTTAGGACACAATATAGTTAATGCCCTATTTTAAGATTGAATACGCAGGTCTCTTATTGCACAGTGATGATAAGAGTGATTGACTTACGGCCAAAATCCAAAATCATTGAAGATACAGAAATGAAAGGGAGATCTTTCCCTAAGCAAATTTTGGTAGAATGGATACAGTCAATTCATTACTCTGATTGAAGAGTTATAAGCATAAACTCGTGCTCTTATATCCAATAAGCATAAACTCTGCTCTAAAGTTGCATATGCATTACAGAATAGAAAACATAGTTTCCAAATACCATAAGCAGGTTTCTTAAAGAATTAGAAAACTTAGTTTCCAAACCCCATTGGCAGGTTTCTTATTGCATAGTAAAGAAAGATGAGCATAATTCAAACAGATGAGAAATTTAGTAGAAATTAGCCACTTTGAGTGTAGGAATTGCAAAGATGTTCTCTTTTCTGGAAAGAGCTCCTCCAAAGGCTTCACTCATCTCCAACTCACCTTCAACCCTCCAGCGGAAGCAGTGCATCATCTGAGCCAAAATGAGCTCTACAGTAGTCATCGCCATTAGAGCCCCTGGGCATCCTCTTCTCCCTGCTCCAAAAGGAAGCATCTCAAAATCTCGGCCTTTGATATCAATATCTTTGCCCATAAACCTTTCAGGCTTAAATGTCAAGGCATCATCCCATATAGCTGGATCTCTTGCAATTGCCCATACATTCACCATAAGCCTTGTCTTTGCAGGCAAAACAAAGCCCTCAACTCCCACGGTGCAAACTTTTGTAGATTCACGGGGCACCAGCAATGGGACTGGGGGATGTAGTCTTAACGACTCTTTAACCACACATTACAGGTATTCTAAGTTGGGAAGATCATATTCTCTTACTATTCGGTGTTTTCCTACTACACACTCAATTTCTTTCTGCACTTTTGCTGCAATATGGGGATTTCTCAGCATTACACTCATTGCCCATTCCAATGTAGTAGATATGGTCTCTGTTCCACCAATGAACATATCCTGCCCAAAAAACTCTTAATACATCAGATAAGTTCAGAAGAAGTGACTTTAAAAATGAAGGTCGCATCTTGCTTTCGAGGCCAGCCAAATTTAATAGAATGCAACTTTATAAGATCAGACCCATGAGATTTCCATAATTTATTTTTATATTAAATTCTTTATAAGAATGACTTACATTAACATTATCAGATTTCTACAATACATTTGAAATCTGTAATTTTATTTCTCAATTCAATTGTATAAGTTTTTCAGTATCAATGATCATGGAGTGGATCAGAATGAAAGAATGGATTGTCATTTTCGATGATAGATTACAAAATGTGGTCCAAAATATTGATACTAAAAAACTTGCACAATCAAATCAAAAAATAAAATTACACAACATACATTCATAATTTATCATAAGTGAAACCCAAAAACGTTTTGGATTATATAAATAGAAAAAGGATCCCCATCCCAGAAGAAGGCCTGAACAGCCCAGACCAAACTCAAAAACTAACACTTAGGCTGGGAGTAATGCAGGTCAATTACACGAAAACAGGCACGCAGATCTGAGAGTAGCAAAACAACAAAAGAAAAAAATACATAAACCGTCACTTACAACCATTGATAAGGTTCCAATTTCTGATAATAGATCAAGCAGAGCTGAGAATAGAAAAATAACTAACAGAAAATGAAAGCAAAAAAAACAGCATAAACGATCACTCCTTAGAACTATTATAAGAATCTAATCACTGATGATAGATCAAATTGTACTTAAGAATTAGATGGGTTTTAACTTTTAAGGGGAAGATATCTAGCAGCCGTCAGGGGGTTTAATTGTTGTGAGGTATTTTAATAGATATTTTTTAATTACTGTTTTAAAAAAGTTCTATAAATTGATAACACATGTACTAATAGCCAGTCACACATGTACTAATAGTCAATCACATCTGTACTACTAGTTGATCATTGTTTAACTTTCTTGGTTGCTGATTGGTCCATTTGTGCTGACTATTGGGGTGTTGACATAACAGGTAGTAGGCGAGTATTTTAAAATAACATTTTTCGACCACTTTGAACTCCGCAGCCTCTACAGAGAGATCCATAAATGCCCAAACATTGAAACCTTAGCCTTATGCTCTGGAGTCACCTACAAAGATAGACCAAAACAATCAGCATAATTCAACTTAACGATTTAGGAAATCTGGATGTGCAAAATTAGCCTAGGCAGCTACTAGATTTCCTCCCCTAATTATGCTGTTGCAGTTAACAAGGTAGAAACCGTTCAAAATATTAAAATCCTCCCCAAATAGAAACCATTCAAAGCTTATGAAGTGTACATTACATTAGTGTAGTCATATAAAGGGCTTATCATTGTATTCCGATGTAGCTAGAGTTTGAGCTACTACTATTTTTATTTGTGTGACCGATGGGTTTTATTTTTTCAAGACTCAGTGGTATACCTTATTAACAAATAGAAATTGAAAATCTTAAGGGGATTGTTTGAGGGTTTCAATATAGAGATCCAGGTTCAAATATCAATGGGATATCTAATATGAAATTTTGATTTGTGATTCTTAATCTTCTGTAATTGTTCTCTAGTGTGAAAATGGTTTCTTAATAATTAGATCTAAACTGGGACTCTTCTTTCATAAATTGATTATACTCGCAAAACGTGCATTCATCTCCTATTGATAAGCATATTGATAAGCATATGAACAAATTCGGAGAAAAAGCTCAATCATTCCCACACCCAATAACCAAAAACCAGAAAAAGCACATCCTCTTAGTCAAGTCAAAAAAACATTCCAGAATGCACAACTACTTACAAAAATAATTGCTTTAATATTCTCCAATGTGATGTCCTCTGCACCACTGGAAGCCATATCCAGCAATATGTCTATGATGTCCTTCACTCTTGACTCCTCCATCTTCTCACCATTATCTTCACAACTCTATCAAAAAACAAGTGAGCCTTCTTCATCCGCCGCTTGATGCCCTGCAAATCAAGCCAGTCCAAGTAAGGAAGAAAGTCTCCAATGTTAAATTCTAAGATTGTACCAGCGACCTCCTTAGTCATATCTCTAAGTTCTCCACCACAACCAACCACATCATCCTCACAATATCTTTTTCCCGCAAGGATTCGCCAAATGATACTGGAAGTCATGAACTTGCTCACATGTACACCTACTTTCCCCTTTTCACTCTTCTCCCAGATGCTCCACATCAATTCACAAATCTCTTCTTCTCGAATTGATGTGAATGACTGCAATCTCTTGGCACTCAGCAATTCATTTACACAAATCTTTCTCATCTGTTTCCAGTAGGATCGCAAGGAAGCAAATGCAATATCCTGGTAATTATAGGCAAGGTGTTTTCCAGCGGCCAATTTGGGTCTACTGGAAAAGGCCAAATCATGAGTTTTAAGAAACTCTCTGGCCACTTCTGAAGAAGAAACTACCACTGTGGGAAAATATCCGAGCTTGAGATAAAGAATTGGGCTATGCTTGTTGGCCATTTGTTGAAGAGAGCGATAGGGAAATTCTCCCAATTGGAGGAGATTTCCAATGATAGGCCATGCAAATGGACCAGGTGGTAATCTTGATACTCTTAGATTTCTTCTCAATAGGCACAAGAAGGAGAATACAAGTAAGGATGTGAATGCTATAGCTGTTGCATTAGAATTAGCTGCTATTGCCTCAATCAATGGAGAAAATGCCATGTCCAATCACAAGGATGCCTCCCTCTTGAGTGGAGGAGTTTGTAGGCTTATTTATCTTCATTGCTCAGTGCTGTTGATGGGGTATGTTGATTATTCAGGATGTCGGACCCACTCTGAGTCTTTAACCTGACATTTTCCATTGGTAGCAGTAAGAAGAGATGGATCCATTGTTGACTGGTTGCTGTCTGTTTGACATGCAGTAAATGGTGTCAGTCTTCTCCTTTTTGTGGGTTATCTAATTGAGTCACAAACAAGTCATACATATCTTTTGTTTAATAGAATGTGACCTTTCTTTGAAGAGTACAAATTGTTTTTTAAGTCTTTATATAACAATAGTCTTGTATTTCTTGTGGGGTACTGACTGTGCTACAAAATAAGCCATACATGTCTTTCTTCCAATAGAATTTGAACTTATGACCTTTTTTCTGAAGAGTACAAAGTCTCTCCATTAGACCAACTCAATCTAAACACTAAGCCAAATTTGACTATAGACAATGTACATAAGGAAGAGGACCTAGTACTTGAATGGGTTCCAATGGTTGTGATAGGAGTTGTTGACTTGATATCTACAATTATTAATTTAAAATCCATATCTATTAGCTTAATATCCAATTTTTTTGACATCCCACCAGTACTTGTGACTTTAAAGTTATTAGTAATTTAGTACAATGATGACTACCCAAAATTGAATGAAATGTACCCTTATTTGCAAAAAGTAGCAAATGGTGTGATGCCACGTCAGTTGTGCAAGTATGGGTACCCTTTTTGTACAACCATAGGTCGTACTCTTTATTTGGGTTTTTTTAGACAACTTGACAAAAGCATGCTGATGTGGCATCATAATTGACGATGCCGACTTGAAACCTTAGTTATGAATAGATGACTCGCCAAATACTTGCTGTAAAAAATTGAGAGTGATTTAAAATTTCCACCTAACTTTATTATAAGTGCAAAGTAAAGGTGTTCAAGTACTGGATCCTCTCCCCTAAAAAGCTTTAGAAACTTCCAAACAAATGCAATTGACACGTATAAAACCAAATTCCGCAACTTTTACCAGCACCCTCCTTGTCTGTGCCAAAATGGTAGCTTTACAAGAGGGTATGGACATCTGTCGAAGCATAAGGATAAAGATATTCTGTTAGTGGAAGCAGAGGCAAGACACTATTGTTTGAGAACACGCCTCTAGAAAATGTGGGCACATGGACTGCAATCTTTGCAGGATATACACAATGCATTGCTGAAAGAGCTTTAAAACATTCAAGCAAATCCAGTTGACAGGAGTATTTTCTACCAAATTTTTTTTGTTATATATTATAGATAAAAAATAGAGAATTTTTTTTTGTCAAAATGTTGCACCTTTAACTGTTCGGGTAGGCATGTTCAAAATTTGAAATGTAAGGCTGTGCTCATTTGCTATTTTGAACTATTTGCTTTGTATTTTAGTTATAAAAAAATGTAGAAACTTAGATGAGGCATTTATAAGTGCTCAAATAAATATGGAATCATAGCTTGTCAATTGTATGACTTAATGCATCAGAGATGTCATCTGATGAAATACTATTATGGCAAGATAATTGCATCAGAAATAGCTGTAAATGCTTTATCGATGCAGAAAATGTTATGTTCAAGTACAGGGATGCCCACTCCACCGTGGAGAAGTTTTGCAAATTTATTTTCTGTCATTGCTGACTTCCATCGGCGAACTAAGTGCTTACTTGCTCAAGGGAGGCCTTCGTTGGGAGTGTTTGTTAGAGTGTCCATTTAACCAGTTATAATATTTGTATTAAAATGCGATTACATTGGAAAGGAGATTCTATTAGAGGCAATGTAGGATTCTTTTTAAGTGGCATTGGTCAACATTTGTCGTTTGTTTTATTATAAATTGTGAGAGAATCTTTCTTATGAGTATCTATGATGTAGAAGACGTGGAAGAAAATTTGTGACAAAAATATGGGAGAAGGTTGTAGGATGGAGTTACATACTGGACTTGTAAGAGAATCTTTTGAGTTGTTAATGAGAGTTTTGGAAAAGAGTATCTATGTTGTATAAGATGTTTGTAAGAGAAGTTGGGATCTATTTTGGAACTTCATTTATATATATATATATATATTAGATGTATCACAATTTTGATGTAAATTTCTGTATTTATTTTGGGGTCATGGTTTTGGTCTATGATTTTTGTGAACCATCGATAAATTTTTAGGCCTTTTTGACTTGTATATTGAGAGCTTGGAATAAACATTTTGTTGTTAATGTTTGAGTGTCTTTTATGTTTTTGAATCTCTACAAGATATATATTATTAATCTTGAGTGGAGCTTTAAGACTGACATTGTATCAATTGAATCTCTTCAAGATGTATATTGTTGACCTTGTGTGGACCATTAACCCTAACATTATATCATAACATACACTAAATAATATATTGGGTGTGTGCGTTTTGGAGATTAGATTTATTTGTAAGAGTTTTCTCAAAGAAGATTTCATTTTCTATCCCTTGTAATTTCTTCTGTGTTGATTGTTTCAAGATGTGGTTTATTTCTATGTTTGACCAAGTTTCAAAGACAAGTATGATGGGGAATAGGGGGATATATAGGGGGATATTTTGGGTGATTTTTTTGGTGTGCCACATTTTAGGGGATGAATTTCGAAATAGTGGATTGCTTTTATATTTAATAAATCATAAATATTTGTATGATACATTGATAAGGCATTCATTATACACATTATAGAATCTTAATACATAAGTTGAATTGAGATCTTACATAATGTGGATCAATTTTCGTAACAAAAATAAACGGAAAATTTTATTCCTCCAAGGCTAAGAGGAATAGAATGCAAACAATAACTCATTAAAGTGACAACAATTTGATGTTCTAATACCAAATGATGCAACTAGAAAATTTAACACCCAACAAACCTAAAACATAAATAGTCTCACCAAAGTGGCAATCCAAAAGTCCAGAGGAACTCCCAACTGCATATTGAAACTAAAATTTTCAAAAAGAAAATGCGTAGAATTCTCATTCTTCTTGCAATAACAATACAAAAGTTCCTCTTTTGATGATATTTTTGTGCCAACTTTGATTACTTTTAAATAATTGATGAAGGAGCTTCCTGGGTGTAAGAGAAATCTAGCATCACCCAAAAATATTTCCTTTCAATCATTTCAATAAGGGTTGTTTTAATGCAGAGTTGTTCTCTATGGAGGCTTGCTACTTAGTAAGTCATTCATACTAGCTCAGAATGTTCTAATTTCAGAGGTGAAGGTTCATTTTAGATATATCAACTTGTTAGTGGAGTTTCATGGTCAGATTATATGTATTTGTAAAGTTATTGTAGATTTTCGGTATGCAATTTTGGTATAAAACTTTAGGCTCAATTCTAAAGGCCTTAGAGGCCCTTGATGAGGTTTGAAAACTTGACAAATGAGGGCTTGCACTAATTTGGGCATATAGATCAGAAGTTGAGGTTTTCGAAAAGTGGTTATAATAGCCAATCGGAGCAAGGGTTTGAGAGTTATGGCCTTCCAAAGTTGGGTTACCCAAATTTTCTAAGATAAATGTCAAAGGTGTATTTGGCCGACCCTATATGTATTATTAGGGTTTTTCGGCCTTAGGTGTTAAGTTTGAGTGTTGGCGTAAAATTGCCTATTTAAGAAAGACCCAAACATTGTCTAGGACAACTCTAGGTGATAGTTCACAGCTTGTCTTGCAGATTTCTATAACGAAGGCACCCATGTGGGTTAGCATATTGTAATTTTGACTTCTTTAATTTTTCATTTGTAGTGATAATAAGAAGCACATATTTTGTTCTCGTAGATTTTCGTTATTTCTTTGTTTTTTTATGTGTTTATGGTATTAAGGGGAGCACCTCATTAAGTGGTGTCAGAGTTGGAGTGCTTGAGTGTGTGGACAAATCGTTGACTATGAGGTAGTTCGCATTAGGACAATGGTTTGGGTTGAGTGTGTGGAAATTTTTTTGATTGAGAGACAATTTGCACTAGGGTTTTAGTAGAAGCGTAAAGATGCCTCCACAAAGAGAGCATGGTGGAAGAGCTGTAGGTGTTACACTTGAGGATTTTAGAGCCCTCTAGAGGAAAATGCAAGTATTGCAAGAACAAATAAGCATAGGAATGAATCTGACCCCAGGAGATGATGAAAGTGAAGATGAGAGAGAAGAAGGAAACATTGATCAAGTAGTAGAAGATGAAGTTTTGAACCCAGAGGAGGAAATTTTTTTTAAAGCAATTTCCAAGATTGGAAAAAGACATAAGCTTGATGTTCCCACATTTTTGGAAAATCTTAACCCAGAGGAATTGATTGATTAGATCAATGAATTGGAAGAGTACTTTGAATATGAAGATATTGAAGATCTGGCTAGGGTCAAGTTTGCGAAGGTGAAACTAAAGGGACATGCGAAGATCTAGTGGTAGGAGATCCAATTAGAGCGAAATAGAAGAGGGAGAGACAAAATCACTAGATGGGAGGGAATGATAGCTAAGATGAAGTGACAGTTCATTCCCATGGATTATGAGCTTGATCTATTGAAGAAAATGCAAGAGTTGAAGCAAGCAGGAAGATTTTTTCAAGAGTATACCGAAGAGTTCTACTAAGTTTTCATTAGAACCAACCATGTAGAAGCTGAAAAGGAGAAAGTTGCATGTTGTCTTAATGGGTTAAGGCCAAGAATTCAGGAGGAGCTGAGCCTAGTTTGGATGACTATATTGAGGAGGTGTACTACTTTTCCCTAAAAGTAGAGGAGAAGTTGAGCAAAAAGTTTGATAACAAAAATAGTGGTAGAGGTCACAGTGGACGATCTGATAGACGATCTTATGGAGGCCGAAATGATGATCAGAAGAATAAGGATTAGGCTAGAAGTGGCAGTTAGAATCAAAGGGTAAATAATTCCAATCATTTCCATGATCAAAATAATAGAGATCAGAGAGGAAGAGGAAGAGGGAAAGCATCTAGAAGAGGGGGTTTCTGTGGAAAATGTTTTCACTGTAGAGAAGAAGGACATAGAGCATTTGAATGTTCCTAGTGCCAAGGAAGGACATATCGAAGAAAGACTAGAGTTGTGCATGTTTATGAAGATGCAAGATCATCAAATTTTGAAGATGTTGAAAGAGGAGAAATCCTACTTAATAGAAGAGTCTTGCTGAGTGGTGAGAATGAACTTGATCAAAGAAGGACCTTGTTTCACACAAGGTGCAAATGTGAAGATAAGTGTTGTGATGTGATCATTGATGGTCGAAGTACTGACAATTTGTTGTCTAAAATGATGGTCACAAAGTTGAAGCAGAAGACGTAGAAACACATGCATCCATACTGTATTTCTTGGGTGCAAGGTGACCACAGGGTCATGGCCAGTGACCAATGTTTAGTGAAGTTCAAGATTGGAAGCTACCAGGATGAGGTGTTGTGTGATATCATACCCATGGACAAGATTGGAAGCTACCAAGATGAGGTGCTGTGTGATATCATACCTATAGACAGATGTCATATGTTGATGGGTAGGCCATGGCAATTTGATAGACATGTTGTACACGATGGGAGAGCAAATACCTACACTTTGACAAAGGAGGGAGTGAAACATAAGTTGAAGCCATTGAAGGAGAAAGAAGAAAAGGTATGTGGTGCTGCTAGAATATGTTTTGTTGTTGTAAAGGAGTTTCTCAAAGGTATGAAGCATGAGCATATGTGTTTTGTTGTAATTCTAAAATATGGTAAAGAAGAAGTAGAAGAGGTACCTGCAGAAGTTACAGATTTGTTGGAAGAATATCTAGATATTGTATGTGATAGTGTACCTAAAGGATTACCACCAGTAAGGAATATTAGTCACCAAATGGTTTTGATTCCATGAGATAATTTGCCAAATAAGGCAACACATACAATGACACCATTAGAAAGTGAGGAGTTGAATAGACAGGTGCATGAGTTGTTGCACAAGGGATTGATTTGAGAGAGTCTGAGTCGACATGTTGTACCAGTAGTACTAGCACCAAAGTAGACTAGAGAATGGAGAATGTGCACAGATTCTCGTGCTATCAATAAGATCACAATCAAGTACATATTTCCATTACCAAGGATGGATGATATTATGAATAGTTTGAGTGGATCTTTGTATTTCACAAAGATAAATTTGAAGAGTGGATACCATCGAATTCGCATCAGAGAAGGAGATGAATGGAAGACTACTTTCAAAAAAAGGGAAGGATTCTAAGAGTGGTTATTCATGCCTTTTGGGCTAACCAATGCACCGAGCACTTTCATGCGGCTCATGAATGCGAAAATGAAGGAGTTTCTGGGTAAGTTTTTCATTGTTTACCTAGCTGATATATTGATCTTTAAAAAGATATTGGACGAGAATTTGATGCATATTTGAAAGGTGTTTGATAATTTGAGGCAAGAGAAGTTGCTGATAAACCTGAAGAAGTGCAGTTTTGTGAAGAAGGAGTTGGTGTACCTAGGATTTGTAGTCTCAGTAGAAGGTCTGAAAATGGACCCAAAGAAAGTGAAGGCTATCCTTGAATGACTTATTCCAAAGAGTGTGATAGAGGTGAGATCTTTTCATGGACTGGCTAGTTTTTACAAAAACTTCATAAGAGGTTTTAAATGTATTTGTGGACCCTTGACTGAAATAATGAGAGGGGATAGGAAATAATTTAAGTGGACTATAGGAGCAGATAAGAGTTTTAATATTTTGAAACAGATTGTTACAGAGCAACCCATTTTAGCACTTCTAGATTTTAACAAGGTGTTTCAAGTAGATTGTGATACTAATGGTACTACAATAAGAGCTGTTTTGAGCCAAGAAGGTACACTAACTACTTATTTTAGTGAGAAGTTGAATGATACCAAAAGAAAGTATTATGTTTATGATCATAAATTTTATGGTGTAGTTCAAGCATTGAAGAAGTGGAGACACTATCTTCTTCCTAAGGAGTTTTTTTTGTATACTAATCATCAAGCTTTGTAATATTTGAATAGTCAAGGAAAATTAAACCAAAGGAATTTGAAGTGGGTTGATTTTTTGCAGAGTTATACATTTGTTTTGAAACACATGAGTGAGAAGTCTAGTAGAGTGGTAGATGCTCTTAGTAGAAGACAAGTTTTGTTGATAGAACTATAGATTGAGGTGGTTGGGTTCAAGGAACTCAGTAGTTTGTATCCAAAGGATCCTAATTTTGGTGAAGCATGGAAGGCTTGCACAGAACCTGTTACACTTTACAGGATGAAGTGGTTGAATTTCATAATCTAAGATGGCATGTTGTTCAATGGAATCTAGTTGTGCATTCCAAGAAGTTCAATGAGAGAGAATCTCATCAAGGAGAAACATAGTGGAGGATTGTTTGGACACTTTGGTAGAGATAAGACAATTTCTTTGGTTGTTGAGAACTATTATTAGCCATAGTTACAACAAGATGTGAAGAAGTTCGTACAGAGTTGTAGAATATGTCAGATGTCGAAAGGATTGAAGCAAAATATGAGGTTGTATCAACCATTACTTGTACTAGAGAAGCTATGGGAAGATGTCAGCATGGACTTCATTCTTGGATTACCAAGGACTCAGTGAGGGCATGACTCTATTTTTGTGGTGGTTGACAGGTTATCAAAGATGACACATTTCATTCTCTACAAGAAGACTAGCGATGATGTTCATGTGGGATAGTTGTTATTAAGAGAAGTGGTGAGACTACCTGGTCTTCCAAAGAGTATAGTTTTAGATCGAGATACCAAATTTGTAAGGTTTTTTTGGTGTACATTATGGAAGAAATTGAAGACAAATTTAAAGTTTAGTTCATCACATCATCCACAAATTGACAGGTAGACATAAGTTGTGAACCACAGTTTGGGAAACTTGTTGAGATGCTTGGTTGGAGATAAACCAAAAGGATGGGCTATGATTTTACCATAAGCATAATTTTCATATAATAATTCTATCAATAAGACTACTGGTAAATCACCATTCCAGATTGTATATGGGAGCAGTCCCAAAAATGCTTTTGAATTGCGATAGTTGAATATAGGAGAGATAAGGAGTGCTCAAGCAGAAGAATTTGCTAAACATCTAAAAAATATCCATGAGGAGGTAAGGAAGAACATTACAAAGATGAATACATAGTACAAGGATAAGGTAGATGTGAAAAGGAGGTATAAGGAATTTCATACTAGAGATGAAGTCATAGTTCATTTGCGAAAGGAGCATTTTCCAGTGGGTACATATAATAAGCCAAAAATGAAGAAGTTTGGACCATGCAAGGTAGTAAAAAGGCATGATTTTGGACATGCCTATAAAGTGGAGTTTCCTATTTAATCAAATTTTCACCAGGATTTAATATTTCAAATTTGACAGAGTACTATGAAGGAGGTGATGGTAATGAAGTTGTAGAAGCATAGTGGAGCATTCCACTAGCTAGTTCAATTACAAAAGAGATTGAGGAGATATTGGATAGTTGTGTTGGAAAAATTACAAGGAACCAAACTTATGAAGAATACCTGGTCAAATGGAATGGGAGGCCTATAGTAGATTCATCATGGCTAGAAATAGAGGAGGTTAACGATCTTGGTTTTCCTCTAAATACTTGTGATGTGATTGTATCACTTCTTAAATTACCCTAGGTGTCTGATGGAGGAGCATTGTTGAGCTATCATTTTGCATGATGCTTTAACATGAGGAATCCTTTCGAACTCCTCACTTGAAAAGTTAATCTGGGATCAATTTTGAGGTTTTAGGCAATCTTGTGACCTATTGGAATCCGCTTAATAGAAGATAAATGTGAGTCTTCACGAGGAGGCCTTTGCTAGTTTGACCAATTTCGGATAAGATGTTGAATATGCTTGTTATCTCAAAAAAGTAACCACACAAAAATAAATATATTTTTGTATTTTTCTATTTATGATGAATGCAATTTTAACTATACAACTATATGAATTCCTAAATTAACCAAGTGTTTTGTAAAAGAAAATAACAAAGATAGGGTAACAAGAAGTTTAAGAAAATGACTTGAAAAGTAAATCCCTAATGGACATAAGCCACATAAAAAACACATCTATGAGTTAAGCCTTTGAAAAGTTGGTAGGTAACCAATGAAAATAGGAGCAGAGCTTCCTTATTCCATTGATGCAATCATCGATGGGAATTTAGTATTCATAAGATGTTTCACTTCTCATATAATTGCAAGGCCACATAAAGTGTTCTCATGCAAGACAAAAAGCTATTTAGGAACAATATGTGATCTCTTCTCCAACTAAGTACATTAGTGAAATTTGTAAACACACAACAAATACCAAAATTAAAAGATCACTCAATCAAAATAACACAACAAAATCATTGGCTCTATTACACTACATAAACATACATTCACAAAATATAACACACTCTGACAAGAATAACTACACTCAGAATGAGAGCACCAATAGCATATATTATTGCATCAAAATAACAACCTGGAATACATATTACATTCCTTAATTTATAGGCAATCATCTCCTCAATTTGTGTTGAGAGTGAAAGATTCATTTATGCAAATATATGCATAAAGCTAAAAAAAAAAATCTAAATATATACAAACTATCTGTCTAAGCAATGTTAACTAGGATGCCACCCTTGTTTTTATCAATTAACAGGTGCATTACCCTTTACATGACTAAAAAACAATAAAAGAAGAAGTAGATAAGAAGAAGGAAGCTATAAGATGATGTAGGAGTCACTGGAAGCTCCAAAAATGGAAGCTCGACCTTCTTTGGGTGTTTCTAGGAGTTAAACTGCCACTAGAATGTGTTTCTAGTGCATGGAAAGCTCTAAATTTGGAACTGAAAATTAACTGTCGACGCACCTCTGATTTCTTCAAAAACTTCCAGTGCACCTTTGGAGAAGCACACCTTTGGAGAGGCATACCTTAGCAACAAGTCCAAAATTTTAAAAATTTCCCAAGTGTCATAACTGAAATTCTAGCTTCTAGGTTTTCTTCCTCTTTATATCAAAGCTATGTTTGGATGTTTGCTCTTGAATTTCTCCATGATCTTTGTCACTTGCGTTGCATCCTAAAAATCCAAAGCATCATACTTATACTTTACTATTTTTTGGTAGTTGCTCACTTCTATGCGAGTCTTTGCAAAGTCCTCTAGTTTTACATCCAATTCTAGCAATGCCTCCTCTATCTTAAATGCTTGTCTAATATCTTCATCAGTTGAAGCTTCTTCAAAGATCTTCCCAAACTATTTGACAACTATTTGCATAGACAGGAGTTTATCCCTTGACTCATCTTCAAAAATGTCAAGGCAAGAATCGTTGTAATACTTCTCTACTTCCAAAATTTGCTCTCAGGTTTGATCCTTGAGCTTATGAATATCTGCATGTAATATCTCTATTACTTTATTACCAATAGAAATCTTCTCAATCCAATCATCTATCTTATCCAATTCTTCCCCCGCATATACATCCATCAACATACAATACCTCTAATCGTTTATTGGCTATAATGCTTGAAGGTCTTTACCCTAGGTATGTACCTCATCCATCAATCCAAAATGCTGGTTCAATATAGAAACCAACTTATCTGCATTATTTTGCATATGATGCAACAATTTAAGGTTTCCCTGTATTATCTATACACCTTTTTCCTCCAAGCTTTCCTACCATTGCTGACATGCCTTCAAAAATGGATCTACTTGTAGAACTGCCTTCTCTTTCTTATCAAGTGTCGCACCTAGAGTTCCCTCAAGATTATCAGGGTCTAAAGGACCAACCACTCCATGCAAATAACCTCTTAGAAGCTCATTCTATTTCTAGAGCCTCACTAATTTAGACCCATCTTGTTCTAAGTATCTAAATACTTCTTTTATTCTCGTGGTGATCAACACTTTAGTAGTGTCCACAGTTGGCTTTCCCAACAAGACCTCCTTAATTTGATAATCTTTTGGGGTTAGATCTTCAATATCTGCATGTAGAGGAGGGATGTAAATATGAGCCAAAAAATCTTGATTTTGGTTCTTCATAATGAAGGCCAATGTTTGCACATCACCCATAGGTGGCTTAGGTATCTTGAGGGCTTCAACTAATTCTTTCGTTCCCTCATTCACACTACAATGTATTTGCCTTTTCTTCTTGACCATCACCTCCCTCTTCAACCAACTTGGAGTAGTTCCCATCAGAGACATATACTTAGCTGAAGAGGTGGTTTGTATTACTAGATCCTTTCCCTTATCGCTCCTCTCTAGAGTCGTCTCTATCTATGAGAGATCTATATCAGGCATCATTGTATCTATTGAGTCAACAATCCTTACCTCTATATCTTGGGAAGTTTGCTAAGGTTCTTCATATATCTGCCTTTCTTCTAATACTTCATCAGTGGGTCTCTATTGTGGCTCTTCTTCTTGCACCACTGGTACCTACTCTTCATTGATGGCAGGGAGAGGAGTGGTTGAACCTTTATCCAAGAAAGATAAATCTTGACTTGGTGATGGTGGGGCACCTAGAGGTCCTTGTGGAAGAGGTGGTGTTTGACTCCAATCCCCTCCCAAAGGTTGATTTGTTGGTTTATCCCTTATCTTGTCCCCTCCCAAAGGCTGATTCACTGGTTTATCCCTTAGTTTTAAAGGTTGATTCATTGGTTTATCCCTTATCTTGCATGTGCGCACCCTTTTCTTTGTGCATAACTTAGTTTTAAAACTAAATGGTGTGCAATTGCGCACCTTGAAAAGGTGCACAGTTGCGCACCATTATTGGTTTTCTTTAGGGTTTTTTTTGAAAGGTGCGCATATGCACACCTTTCACTTTAGATGAGTTTTAGTTTTTTGTTGTTGAAGTTTATTAATACAAAATGCATGCACCTTGCACAACTTGGATAGGTGTGCAAGGTATGTACCTTCAGACTTAATTTGTTTGTGTTTGTGTGCAGGGAGAAAGATTTGGCACACCTCTGTGGGTGTAAAGGTGCACTTGGTTGCTATGTAGAGGAGAAAATGAGTTGCATATGAGGGAGGGATCTTGGGATTTTATAGGCTCGAGATGAAATGCACCCTTTGGGGGTGCACACTTCCAAAGGGAAGTTCTCCTACATGAGTGCACACCTTCCCCTTATATCAAATCAACTTACACTTAATATCTTCAATTTCTGACAATTGGGTTTTTCAGGCAGAGGGCCAGGCTAGACTTAGACATTATATAAAACCATAAAAAAGACTTAAACCCCGAACTAGGGGTCTGGGAAGGAAAAATTTACTAGGGGGTCCCCATTTCTAAGGAGAAATGGGGCGTGCATTGTGAAACCACAACAAGCATCCCAGTTGTAAGAGCAATCTTGCATCACCCAAAAATATTTCCTTTCAATTGTTTCAATAGGGTTGTCTTAATGTCGAGTTGTTGTCTATGGAGGCTTGCTACTTAATAAGTCATTCATATAAGCTCAAATTGTTCTAATTATAAGGGTGGGTTTATTTTAGATATATCAACTTGTCAATGGAGTTTCATGGCTAGATTATATGTATTTGTAAAGTTATAGCATATTTTTGGTATAAAAATTTAGGCTCAGTTTTGAAGGCCTTAGAGGCCCTGGATGAGGTTTGAAAACTCAATGGATGGGCACTTATGCGAATTTGAGCCTGTAGATCACTAACTAAGGTTTCTGAAAAGTGGTTATAATAGCCAATCGAAGCAACGGTTCAAGAGTTATGGCCTTCTGAAGTTGGGCTACCTAAAATTTCTAAAATAAATGTCAAAGGTGTATTTGGTTGACTCTATATGTATTGTTAGGGTTTGTTAGCCTTAGGTATTAAGTTTGAGTGTCTAGAACCTTCTTGAGTAACATAAAATTGCCTATTTAAGAAAGGCTCGAACATTGCCTAGGACAACTTTGGGTGATAGTGTTAGAGTAAAGGTTAATTACCTTTATCTATACTTAAGATTTCACTATTGTAGATCACTATTTAGTCACTATTAAAGCTTGACTTTTGTCACTTCATGTGGATGCCATTCAAAGTGAATCATGTGGGTGACATTTAATAAAAGTTTCCTTTTATTAAATATCACATTATCCCTTTAGGGTTTTCTAAAGTGGTAGCTTGCTTTGAAAATCACCTTATGTACATTTTTTGATTTCCTTTATAAGGAACTCACTCCTTGTATATTGTAACACTCAATATTCATTTTGTTCCTCTCTTGAATACATTTTCATCTCGAGAGCCACTCTTCTCTTCTTTGCTTAATTCTTCCATGTAATAGATTTTTTGCTTGCAAGTGATTGTTGTGGCTTCTGTGAAGTTGGGTTTTGCATATATCTTGCACACCAACTTCTACATGGTATTAGAGCATTCATGCAACTTCTTGTTCATGTTTGAAGTTCTTCTTTGAAGCTTTCAGATTGAAGGGTTTCAAATACCCTTTTTCTAGGTTCTAAATGGGGTCATGTTTTTGGTATATTTTGAGTCCAAATGGACCTCGCCGTTGGATTTAGAAGGCCCAAAGCTCCCATTTTCATATAAAGTTTGTCCATTTAGGACAAAGTTGCTATTGGAGGCATTTTTTGGCTATGTTTTGCATGTTTTTTGTGGATTTGGGTAGGGTCAATTTTTTGGTGCACTTTGAGCCCAAGCGGACCTCACCATTGGATTTAGAGTGCCCAAAAACCCCCCTTTCCATATAAAATTTGTCTCATTTAGACACCGTTGGCATTTGGATGCACGTGCACACTATATAAGACAAGAGGAAAAAATTCAAATGGGCTACCCATAGGCCGCCACCTAGTTGTGGTGCCACGTGGCCCCACCCACCATTGATCAATCGTGGCCTTGCTACTACTTTGAAATTTTGTCGACCACTGCTAGCATGCCGCCACTTGCGACCACCCAAGCTCCACTGCCTGCGGCCACCTTGCTAGCATCTACCATGTGGTGCTCATACAAATTGCTACGTGCACCTTCTGGGTTCCAGCTACGTGGCCCTGCCACCTCAGTAAGACATGTGGCAGCCATGACAATGCCCAATCAACACCTCATCAACACCTTGTCAGCCCTACATCAGCGAGACATGTGGTAGCCCAGTCAGCACCCCATTAGTAGCCCTTTTTGGCCTATGAAAAGCAAACGACCATCAAATTTAATACATTGAAATGATGATGTTAACAATGCATCGACAATCTGGATGCCCTTCTAGGCCATAAGGAGTAGTGTTCCTTTTTTTTACTCATAACTTGAGCATACAAACTCCATTTTCAAAAAATGAAATATCATCCAAAATTTGATTTCAAGCTCGTCGTGATGGTGCAAGTTTCATTAGTTTTGGATGCTATTTAGTTAGCTATTTTTTTTACTGTCAATGGCTGACCTTCTTTTTTGCACTCCAGGGGCCCTATATTTTGCATCTAAGCTCTGTTTTTGACCAACAAAAAAGAATTGAAAAGCTCATGTAGTACTCTATCTAGATCTTTATCCTATTTATTAGAATCTTTTAAAGGTACATAATTCACTCATCTGAAGTGGTTTTTCTTCTCTCATTGTATATGCATTTCTTTTTTCTGTTGTGGTTTGATTTCTTGTATTGTGGGGGTTGGGGGGGGGGGGGGGGTTATTATTTTTTAGTTGTTCCTACATTTGTAACACATAATATCCTTTTTTTCAAAATAGATGAGACCTCTTCTAGTCTAACTCCTCTCTCCCCACATAACTATCATACATGGAAGATTGCCATGACACAACTTCTTCATTCTAAAGGATTATGGTCTTGTTTGAATGAGGATCAACCTCTAATTCAAAGTCTATATCAATCATTTCATCACTTTAATAAAATGGATGAAGCCATGTGTTAGCTTTCTTTGAGCATTTTAGATAGCTTGCAATTCCATCTCGATGAATGTACTACTCCTCAAGAGACGTGGCTTAAGTTTGAATCATTTTTTGGTATAGTGAATGAGTTTAGAGCACTCCAACTTGAGGCCAAACTTACTTCAATAGCACCTAATTCTTTTTTCATCCATTGAGGACTTCCTGGTGAAGTTTAAGCAACAAAAATCATTGTTATAGGGTTGTGGCAAGACAAAGATAGATAAAGAATGCATTTTCTTGATACTGTCAAAGCTTTAGGGAAACTTTCAAATTTTCATCTCTACTTTTCACTCCACTATGGATGCATTGGGTACTAATTTCATCATGCCAACATTTGAGGAATTCTATGATCAATTAACTAGAGAACAAGCCAAGCTTTCCTAGCTGGATTCTCTATCAGGATCAAAGACCACGATATTGGTTGCACAATCATCCACTGAAGAAAAAACACATACCAAAGCCCAAGAGAGATTCAAATTGGTTGTGAGTGTCCCTCCAAGCCATCTGCACAATCTCCTTCCAAACCCCAATCCAAACCTAAGAAGGGTAATTATTCCAAGACTAAGAAGTCCACAGGTAATCCTTGCAATTTTTGTGGCAAGGAAGGACATCCAGTTTCCAGGTGTTGGAAATGGTTAGAGGCTTTAGAGGAAGCCATGAAGTAGCATCACATCTCCTCTCCTCAACCACCTTCCTTGTCTATGAGGAAGGGTCACGCTCTTCATGCACAAGCCATGTCTTCAGAATCATCTTGGATCATTGAATTTGGTGCTTCACACCATATGACTCACTCACTAGATTTAGTCACCACACTTGTTCATTGTGCCACATCACATATTGCAGTTGATGACTCTACACAAATCCCAATTCTTAGTTCAGGTTTAGTTTCACTAGATGGTGGTTCTCTTTAGGACATTCTTCTAGTTCCTGATATTTCTATGAACCTTCTTTCTATTTATCAAATTTTCCTTTCTGGCTTTGGTAAGACAGTTGAGTTCTCACCACATGATGTGGTTATTTGAGATCTCCTTGATCTTGATTTAGTTATTGTTACTAGCACTATGGATTCCCAGTCTCACTTATATTGATTTGATGGCTTTGAGAGTTCAAAAAGTGTGGGTTCTTCTCTTGTTGTACATGCAAATTCTATGACAAGCTTTGGCATGAGTATTTTGGGTATGTCAACTACCGCTATTTACAGTAGATGAGTACACAGGAACTTGTTTTTGGCTACCACAAATCTCTTGTATGGATGGTGTTTGTTGTGGATGTATTCTCAACAAACATCATCGAGATCCCTTTCCTTCAAGAATAGCCACTTGTGCTAAGGCACCCTTGGAATTGGTCCATAGCAATCTTATATCCTTTCCTACTCCTTTTTTAAGGGCCCATTATGTACTCACATTCATTGATGACTTCTCTAGATGTACATGGGTGTACTTTATTAAGTACAAATATGATGTCTTTGATTCCTTCTGAATCTTTAAGACTTTAATGGAGAAGTAATCTAGTTTTTCTCTCAAATGGATACACATAGATAATGGGGGGAGTCTGTGAATCAAGCATTCAAAGATTTTTTCACTGAACATAGTTTACTACATCAATTTTTAGTTCCACACACCCCTCAATAAAATGGTGTTGCCAAGAGAAAGAACGAAACCTTACAGGAGATGGAAAATTGCATGATTTAGTCACGGGGTATGCCATCTTCACTTTGGGCCTAAGCAGTCAATTGTGCCAACTACACTTAGAATTGGATGCGCCATAAGGCACTGTGACATATGACTTCTAAGGAGGCTTGGTCTCATTCCAAGCCTAATGTTTCCACATTTTGAGTTTTTGGTAGTAAGGTATAGGCTTTTAATCCTAATGCTTAGAGGAAATCTATGGAGAAGAAGAGTCGACCACTCATCTTTGTTGGCTACTATGAGGATGTGAAGGCATACAAGTTATTTGATCCTAAGTCTAGAGAGGTCTTGTTTCATCGAGATGTCTAGTTTGAAGAACACTTTCCTTCTCCAAATTCTCCCTCGTTGGATTCCTCCTCATTACCTCCTCCTTCCTCTTCATCTCTTGAGTATGTTCAATCTTCTGATGATGATCCACCACATCCACCTCCTCCACCACTACCAATTGCTCCACCTTTTCCCAGGTGGTCCATGTTACCATTGAGTCTACTGGTCCTTTGGTAGGAGATCCTACTGATACTCATCACACTCATGCTCAGACATCTAGTTTTGGTATTTTGAGTCATGCTTTTTTCGTAGATCCATAGTGATTTTCAGAGGCAACAAAACATCTAGAGTGGGATTTGGTAATGGATGAGGAGTATTCTTCTTTGATGTATAATCACAATTGGGATCTTTCCACTCTTCTGAAAGGAAGAAAGTTGGTTTAGTACAAGTGGTTGTACCATACCAAGTATGTTGTAGATGGCTCTATTGATAAGTACAAAGCATGTCTTGTTGAAAAGGGATTCTTGTAGGTTGAGTGTATTGATTACTCTGAGACTTTTGCCCCTGTAGCCAAGATGAATTCTATTTGCTTTGTCCTTTCCCTAGTAGCTTCACAGGGATGGCCAATCCTTTAGATGGATGCAAAGGGTGCATTCTTGCATGGTAATCTTCAAGAGAGATCTATATGGAGCAGCCTCAAGGCTTTATGCATGACTCTTCATTAGTTTGTAGACTCAATGTTCATTTTATAGTCTCAAACAAGATCCTCAAGGTAGGTATGAGAAGATGGACTTGTTCCTACTTTCTACAACCTTCACACACTATCATTCTGATCATACAATGTACATTCAACGTCAAGGGGATGATATTGTGACACTTGTTCTCTATGTTAATGATCTCATCATTACCAGTAGCTCATCTCCCATGATTGAGTATTCAACAAGCATTGATGGAGTAGTTTGAGATGATAGATCTTAGACTTCTACACTATTTTTTGGGCCTACAGGTTACTCAGACTTCTAATGGTCTTTCCATCTGTTAGTAGAAGTATGCTCTTGATATGCTACAACACTTCAACATTCTTGACTACAAGCCTACACCTACACCATATTAGTCAGGTGTTGTCTTGTCTACCACTTGTCCTATGGCTTTAGTGGATCCTACTTTATACTGACAATTGGTTGGTAGTTTGTTGTACTTGACTCACACTCATCCTGATCTCTCCTTTGCGGTTGGTCTTGTTTCTTAGTTTTCCTATGACCCTCATGAGAGCCATTGGCAAGCTACCAAACATATCTTGAGGTACATTTAGGGCACTACACATTTTGGCATTCACTACACTACAAGATCCCCACACATTGTTGACTATATTGACTCAGATTGGGCTAGTGATGCTGATGATAGGAAGTCTACTTCTGGCTTTGGTTTCTATCTTGGCTTTGGTCCTATCACATGGTATTGTAAGAAGCAATCTACTATTGCATTATCATCTGCAAAGGCTGAGTACCAAGCAACAATGTTAGCTAGTCAAGAGATCTTGTGGCTTCAACAGTTGATGACTGAGTTTGGGTTTCCTCCTAATAGTCCCACTATACTTTGGTGTGACAATAAAAGTTCCATACATAGTTCTCGTAGCCTAGTGGAGCATCAACGTACTAAGCATATTGAGATCCACATGCATTTCATCCACTAGTTGATTCATGATGGTGTTCTCCTCTTGGAGTACATCCCTACAGAAGCGTAGGTTGTTGACATCTTCACTAAATCTTTTTCATCACTAAACTATCTTCAGTTGTACACCATGTTTGAGGTGAAGGAAGTTGTCCTTGGGGGGTATTAGTGAGGCCTTCCTTCCTTTCATGTTTTTGTACTTTCTTTTTCATATCTTTTTGGAGCAGAGTTTTTCCCATGAGGTTTTCTCTATTTTTCCACTTTATAGAGATTTGGTTGTGATTGGGTACCTAATTAGGCCTTGTTGTCGGGACCCAAGTTTCCTTCTACTTTCCTTGCTTCTTTATGCATTGTCACTCATCTTAAGAGGGGTGTTAGAGTAAAGGTTAATTACCTTTATCTACACTTAAGATTTCACTATTGTAGATCATTATTTAGTCACTAATGAAGCTTGACTTTTGTCACTTCATGTGGATGACATTCAAAGTGAATCATGTGGGTGACATTTAAGAAAAGTTTCTTTTTATTAAATATCACATTATCCCTTTAGGGTTAGGTCAACTTTAGGGTTTTCTAAAGTGGTAACTTGCTTAGCAAGTCACCTTATGTAGATTGTTTGATTTCCTTTATAAGGAGCTCACTCCTTGTATATTGTAAAAATCAATATTCATTTTTCCCCTCTCTTGAATACATTTTCATCTTGAGAGCCACTTTTCTCTTCTTTCCTTCATTCTTCCATGTAGCAAGTTTTTTGCTTGCAGGTGATCATTGTGGCTTTTGTGAAGTTGGGTTTTGCATATATCTTGCACACGAACTTCTACATATAGTTCACATCTTGTCTTGTAGATTTCTATAATGAAGTCACCCATGTCGGTTAGCATATTGTAATTCTGAATTCTTTAATTCCACATTTATGGAAATAATAAGAAGTCAATATTTTGTTCTCATAGATTTCTATTATTTCTTTATTTCTATTATGTTTTTATGGTATTAAGGGGAGCACCCTTCATTAATAATGTATTCTCTTTGTTCACACTCAAATAATGCTCTTTATCAGCTAAATCAATCATCTTTACATCATTTATTCAAAGTTCTATGTTCAACATTCTCCCTTATAACTTAACTGTCACACATTCTCATTGTTCTTTTATTTCATTTGTAGAAGCATGTTACCTTCTTCAATTGCAAAATCCTCTCTCTCCTCCATGAGACATATAATACTCAATCTAATCGACACTCTATCATATGTGCTTCCATAGGCTATATTCAACTCTACTCTTCCTATATCGATTTTACACTCTCCTTGATCACATCCCTCTTTCTTGCTCCCATCCTCTCATTTTATGTCTTCACCACCTTCCTTCATTTTGTTCTTTTTTCTTTTCTTTTTCCATAGTTCTCCCACACCATGCTTTCAATAGTCATAACTACGTAATTTTTTCTTGGCCAAGAAATTGAATTAGGTAAATAAGAAAATCAAAATGTGTTTGATGCTCCTGCATTAGACTCCCCAAGTAGGAGAAATTTGTGAGCATAGCTTAAAAATGACTTGTGTAGGAGGACTACTCTTACAAGTTTAAATTCTTAGACCATACTCCTATTCTTGGAATAGGTACCATGATTTGTCTTTCTTTTTTTCACTTCTTCCAACATCTTTTTGGTACACAAGTTGTCCTTTTCTACCAAGTATTCACACTCCTCTACTATCCTTATGTAGATTGCGCTCACTATGAACCATTTTTATCTCATCACATATTGACCACCTCGACCACATCTCACTAGCATTATCATATATTTATTCTATATTCAAACACACCATATTTAGAAAACTCTATGTATCTATTGTCATGTGAAAATAAACTCTTTTTCTTACATTAATCAAAACCTACCTTCACTACTAAAAAATCTTCTTCATCACCTATTGTTGCAAGTGCAATATACCAATCTATATTGACTCAATCTACATACGAATCATTATAGTTTTTTTCTTCTTATTTTCTCTCTTTTACTCAACTACATCATGTTCTTTAGTATATCTATGTCATCCAAAACTAATCACTTCTACAATTTCTTCTTATTTGGTGACATCTACATTCTAATTTGATATCTCCTTAGTTTTCTTTTGGAAGAAGCTTCCTATGTTTCTCATCTCCTCTCTCACTAGGAGATCTTCTTCATCCCCATCAACTCTCACATTGAAACAATAACTCTCTAGATCCATTTTTCGAACTTCCTCATCTTCTACCTCAACCCATTAGGTACTTTCACCTTTCTCAAATAAACTCTTGAATAAATTTTTATTTTCCAACCCCTTTAGATTCTTTAAAGATGTGTGTCTACTTCTGCCACACTATTTTACCTCTTCATTTTATGGACATTATTTTTGTCAATGAATCCATGTTTCACTTTTCTTTTCTTTCTCGCCTTCTTTATTTGTGCTTTTATTAGGGTGTACTACAACAATTTATTTTACCACTTCCTCTTTTTCATCCCACAATGAATTGAACACATATTCCTTCCTGTCCTTGATTAAACTTTATGTTTTGTCATCTAAGTTGTTATCACTTCCCTATCCCAAAGCCAAGGTTGACCCACTACAATGTGAAAAATATCCATGGATACTATGCCTTATATTATTTTATCCTTATATCTTCCAATATTAAAATTTATTATACTTTGTTCATTTACCCAAGTCTAAGGAACTCCTTACAACCAATAAATGTAGTATAGCCTAGGATGATCCTCCTTCAGTTCATCTTCTCAATGATTTATAATACAACCAAATTATCTCTACTACCACTATCCACCATTAGCTTCCAACATTTACCACTAGACTTGCAAACAAATTGAAACAAATCACCACTACAAATGGGATCTTATTTCTCTTTCCATGGCTTCAAAAATTCATTTCATTTTTGCAAAAAACTTTCCTTATCTCTAAAACATTTTTCAAAATATTTGTGACAAAATATCAATCCACAACCACAAATAATTTATAGCTAATGCGAGCTCTATAATTATACATTCACTTGTAATAATAATATCACTAATGTCCTCTGCCCTATGGGATTCTAGAAGATGCACATTTCCAAGACCTCTTCTACCCACTTTCTATTAGTAGAAAAAGTCTAAAGATGTACCTAGCTTTATCTGTGCTAGAGGAAAACCAACATGATTCTCATAGAATCAATTGTTTCTCTCGTATTATTTACTCTTAACCAATCTTCATTGGTATTTCCTAGTGCATATACTACACTCTAAAGATCTTGCGGCTCTAATAGAAAATGATGAGGATTGACTTCCATGACCAAAACAAATGCAAACTAATTATGTCCCCAAGGTAGACAAGAATAGAATGAAAAACAATAACTAGTTAAAGTGACATGAATTTAATGTTGTGATACCAAATGATGTAAATAGAAATATTAACTCCCAACAAACTTGAAACACAAATAGTCTCACCAAAGAGTCAACCTAGAAGTCTACACAAACTCACAACTACACCTTGAGATTAAAACTTTCAAAAAGATTGCAAGTTACAAATCTCATTTTTTTTGGCAACAATAATGCAACACTTCCTCTTTTGATGATATTATACACCAACTTCAATTACTTTTAAATATTACATTCCCTTTTTTTAGTATCAAACAATTTTCTTGTACTGGCCATATACACCATATTTACTTCATCTATTCATCACTATCCCTCATTTAACTACAATGTGTTCTCAATGGTCTTTTGTTTTTTTTGTAAAAGTATGTTTCCTTACTCTAACACAGACTTTTATCTCTCCTCCATGACACATGCACTTGTATGCCTTCATAGGCTATCTCCAAGACTCCTCTTCATGGAACAATTTTCTCTCCCCTTGATCATGTCCCTCTTGGTCTTATCTTCTTCTTTTTATGCCTTCACCATCTACCTTATTTTTGTTCTAGTTTTTTCTTTTTCCATTTTTCCTCCACAACATTCTTCCAATAACCATAAATGCATAAACTTATTCTTGGTCATGAAACTGGAAAAAGTAAATAAGAAAATCAAAATTTGTATGATTCTCTTGCATCATAATTTCTAGGTACCAAAAAAATTGTGTCCATATCTCACAAAAGGAATTTAGTAGTATGACTACCCTTTCAAGTTGTAAAGACTTGTAACACACTCCTAATTTTGGAATATGTACCATAATTTGTCATTCTTTCTTTTTCATCTTCCAACATTTTTTTGGTACACATTTTTTACTCCACCTTCACACTCCTTTGATTTCCATTTTTGGAAACACATTTACAATGAACCATTTTGATCTCACCACAAAATGATGACCTCTACCACATCTCATTGATAGTTCTCTCTACTACTTCTACACTCATACACACGATATTTGGACAACCTTTGTATCTACTATCTTTTGAAATTAAACTCATTGATCATATAAATCAGAATCTACACTCATCATAGTAATATATTCTTCATCACCTTTTATTGTAATTGAAACATGCCAATTTTCATATGTTCCATCTATATATGAATCATTATCACAAATGTTTTGTGTTTTCTCTCTTGTATTAAACTATATTATTTTCTTTATTACCTCTATGCCATCTAAAGAACTAATCACTATAATGATTTCTTCCTATTTGGTGGCATCTACATGCCAGTTTGATATCTTTTTTTTTTCTTTCCTTTTTGAATAATCTTCCTATTTTTCTCATCTCCTCTCTGATCTAGAGCTCATATTCATCCTCATAAATTCTCACATTGAACTTAAGACTCTTTAAGTCTATTTTATGGACGCATTCCTCTTCTACCTCAACTTGTAAGGTAATTTCACCTCCCCATCTTCACTCTCAAATACACTTCCATCTTTCAACCCTTTCACATCCTTTAAAGGACACACCTCTACTTTACCACATCACATACCTCTTCATTTTTTATCATTATTTTATTCTCGCAATCTATGTTTCACTTTCCTCTTCTTTCTTCATCTTTCATTAGGTTATACTTGTACAATTTGTTTACCACTTCCTCTTGTTTATCTTGTACTAGATTCGACACATATTATCTCCTATCCTTTATTATATTATATGTGTTATCATTGTCATAATGTACAAATTCCATATCCAAAATTCAAGGTTAACCTAGTAAAATATGACAAATGTCCTCATGCACTATGCCATATACATTTTCATCCCTATATCTTCCAATCTAAAATTCACTTACCCAAATTTGATGACCTCATTGAAATTAGGAAATGTAGTATGGCCTATAGCACTTCATCCTCTTCAAACTTAACAATTTCTAATGCAACCATATTATCTCTATTATCATTGTCTGTCATCATCTTGTAGGATTTACCACTAGGTTTTCAAATAGTTTGGAACAAATCACTCTAATTTGAGTGGGATTTTGTTTCTCTTTCCATGTCTTTAGAAGTTTATTCTTAATTAGAAGACACTTTTCTTGTCTCTGAGACATCTTTCCAAACAATTATGACACTCTTAACCACAACTATAAATAATTTCTAGCTAATGCTCTCTATAGATATAAGTTCACCTTGCAACAAAAATTTCATTATTATCCTCTTCTTAGCAAGATTTTAGAAGAACCTAACTTCATCTTTCCTAGAGAACAACCAAAATATTTTCATAGAAATCAATTGTTTCTCTTAGATTCTTCACTCTTCACCAACATTCACATGTAAGTTGTGTTGCATATTTTGCATTCTCAAGATCTTGTGGCTATGATACCAAATGATGGAGATTGACTTCCACAACTAAAAAAATACAAACTATTTTTTCCCTCAAGAGAAAGAAGAACATAATGCAAACAATAACTCCTTAAAGTAATATAAACCCAATAATTTACTACTTAATAATGAATCAAAAAATTTAACACCTAAAAAAGGTCAAAATGTGGATAGTCTCACAAAAGTGTAAATTAGAATGTCTATACAAACTCATGACTGCACATTAAAATTAAAATTTTCAAAAGGAAAAAAGTTACAAATTGTAATTCTATTAGCAACAACAATACAAAATTTCCTCTTTTGAAGATATTATGTGCCAACTTATATTTCTTTTAAACATTGTCTTATATCTATTCACCCTTGAAAAATATTTTTCTATCAACCAAATCAATTGTATTTACTTCATCTATTTAGCTTTCTTTGTTCAAGATTCTACCTAATTTAACTCTCATGCATTTTTATTGGTATTTTGTTTCATACATTTCCCAAATTTCTAACACACACTCTACTGTATCCTCCATAAAACTTACACTCAATCCAATCAAAACTCTATTGTTTGTGTCTTCAAGGTTATCTACAAATCTCGTCTCATTAGACAAGTTATGGTCTCCCCTTGATCACAACCATCTTTCTTGGTTCAATCCTAACCTTTTATGCCTTTTCCACCTACCTTCTTTTTACTTTAATTTTTAATTTTCTCTTAGCTCCCTCACACCATTCTTCTAGTAGTCCTAACCACCTTAACTAATTCTTAGCCATGAAACTTTAATAGGTAAATAATAAAATTTGAAGTTTTTTGATTCTCCTACATCATTACATGAGAGTGAAAAACAAATTAATAAATTTTAATTTATTTCATTCCTAATGCACATATCTATTTAACAAATATTACAACAAATTGTCATCACTACTCCTAATGAGAATTCTATTGACTTACATAAAATTGGATTTGAAGTCATTATCACTATCAATTTTTTCCTCATCTAAAAGAATCCCAACCAACCCATTTTTTGTTTCCTCCTCATCAAGCATTTTTTAGATCAAAATCCTAAAATGTGGTTTGGGTTTGATGATTTGCAATCCTTTATCAGTATTGAAGTTGTATGATACTATGCAAACAAAAAAAGTTCTCTTGTTTTAAAAAGGTGAAAATATTCCTCTTAATTGACTATATGAGTTAGTACAAGCTTGGATCAAGGGATAGTGTCCCTTGTGAAGGTGAAGGAAGAACGTCCCTAACAGAGTTAAAGATAGATTTTGTTTGCAAGGGTTGGGGGACATTATCCCAAAAACATTTGAGAAGCAATACCATTCACAAAGTCTATGGGAAATTACCCTAGCCAAATTAAATCCTTTAATACCAAATAAGCCTTAAATGCCCATTCCCTTTTATATATTTTTATCATTTTTAATTTAGTGTTTTAGTCTAGATAATATCTCGCCTTCTCATTTTTATTCTCCTCTTTTGTATATTTATCATTATCTTTGTCTTATCATCTTTAAAATATGGAAAATCATAAATGAATATGTAATTTTTGTAACGCCCCGCCAAGGGATCCAAAAGAATTAACCTAAAGTTTCACTAAGTTTGCTAAACATTTTTTTTTTTAAAGTAAGAAAGTATAACAGACACATCAAACACATAGTAGCGGAAGCAATAACATGTAATCATCAACAAACATACATCACAAGTTACATTCCTTAAGGATCCCAAGACGTTGAGTCACATTTAAATTTAATTAATTCTAAGTCTAATAACTACCACATACATATGAAAGAATAATAAGAAAGTCCAATGTCCATAATATACATTTGTTCCGAATGCCTCTTGGCAAATTAATTCGGAATGCTCAATCATCCACTGTACATGTCACAGGGTATGAAAGGCTTAAAAGAATATACATATGTAAAAATAAAGATACATCATCCTCAAATCCATGATACGAAGTACAGTAAAATAAATGAAATCATATACCATACATGATACATCCATCCATCATAAAGGATATAAACATCCAACATGAAATACAACTATCCATCTATCATAAAACATAACTAATCTAAGTGCGTGGTTCCTCCCAACCATCAATAACATCATTAGACCATCATGGGCCCTAGCCATCCCCCACGCGCAACATCCCAAGTCACCGAAGAGATCATCGGTAGTAAAGTAATAGGGACATCACTCCTAAAACATACTACCTTATATGCATAAAGAAATCTAACATGCTACCACATACGCATAAAGAATTCTAACATGCAAGAATAAAGCATAAGATGATCCTCCAAAGTAGAACACATCACCTAAACATTATGAACAAGCATCCCAAGAAGCTCCAGCCATGGTAGCACCAGACGGATCTCAAATGGTAAGAGTAAAAGCACTACCACCCGACCGTGTGGAACCTAAATGGTCCACTCCCACCGTACTGAGGAGATAGTCTCAAGTCCCAAACAAGGTATCAAAACACAAAACACAAGTACTCTCTAAGTCTGGGAAATCCTAAAAGTATACTAACTCAAAGGTTCCAACATAGATAGACATCTAGACCCAGAGGCACCAGAAAGACACGTAGGAAACCTGCTATGCAAGCGAGAAAGTGTCATCGCAAAAGTCACGTAGAAGTTACTCGAGCAATCCCTTAGGAATCTCGGGTCCCTAGTGATCCTGCGGCCACTAGTATCCTCTCGTATTGACGAGGCATACTATGGAATGCAAGGTCATAACCAAGCATTCTCTCTACCCCATCCTAGCTTGTACTAGCACTCGAGGCATGGGAGAGAACATACAATTATCTTATTAGGTTCATTTAAGTCAGTATTTAGGTGAGATGTTTTCACTTATTAAAACAAACAACTTACAATGAGTCATCCCCAGAGCCACTTCGGGTCTCCCATCCCTCATTGCAAGCCACTTCCCGACACTACACGTAGATAACCTACCCTAGGCTCATGAAAACACAAAACACAAAATATCACCTCAACCCTATAGAAGCGACTGGAAAGCATCAAATGATAATCATAATGATCACAACAATTCTCTATCAGCAACTGAAGGCATCAATGATAAGTCACAATATCTAATGGCTCTCCAACGAGGAACCAATAGGTATCCCAATAATAGATCACAATATTGATCAAAGACTCCAGAATGGTCAAGTCAAAACATGTCACAACATGACATCATCAAGAACAAATCACTAAAACATCTCAGTCCTCTCAAAGCGACTGGAAGGAAAATCAAATATATATATAATTGATCGATGACTCAAAAATGGTTAAGTCGGGTAACTCAAATACATACACCATCAGCTTCTCACCAGGAAACTGGAAAGTAATAACAACCAGTAAAAACAATATGTCATAGAGCATACTAATCACATTACCATGGTTGAGTTAAGAAAGATCGAGACCAAATCCTCATATCATCACATTCTCAAACCCCAAGCCTTTGGTATACGTCATAAACTGGTCAAGCTAAAACAACCCCCAACACCCCCAAACATAAGCAGTACAAAAAACACATAATAGGACAATCTACAGTTTGGTTGAATTAGAAAACACATAGTTTGAGTTAAACAAGAGGGTTTCAGTTTCAATGTTGAGTTCAAGTAAATAATCTCATATTTCAAATTGGTTGATAATATACTATTGAGCCAATGTAAGGTCTCTATTCCCAGTTATATATATATATTTCAAGTAATAAGTTTTCGCAATCACCCCTTTATATTTAAAGTCAATTAAGTCAAAATTTAATAAAGCTAATTATTGATTATTTATAAAATAACCAAATAATTAACATTTAATTAATCATTATAATTTAAATCCTTTAATAAATTTTAATTATACTCTACAACTATATTAATCTTTTGTTAAATATTAATTACTTAATAATTATCATACTATTAAATAAACTATATTAAATTTAATTAATATTAATTGATTTAACAACTATTAAAAATAATCATCATAAAAATCCATATTAATAAATTAAATTTAATATAATATAACTTTTATTTTTGTTTTTTTTTTTTAAAATAGTAATAAGACAAAGTTCTATAAACTTTCACCATGCGTTTTTTTTTAAGGCCCGTCGGCCAAAAGCTACAGCGCTTGCCGTGCGGCAGGCAGACTGCTGTCGTAGGCAGTCCTGCATGCAGCAGTACGCTTGCACACGCAGGCCACGTACTTGGGATTAAGGGGATGGGGTGGGGTAAAATCCCCCCCCCTCCCAAATTTATTGTTTTAAATTTCTTCTTCTTTTTTTTTGTTTATAAAAAAATTATGTTTAATTTTAAATTAGCTTTGTCATAAGTTGATTTTGTTAAAACAATTTCTTCTAAAAGAAATATACATATAATTTATTTATTTCATAAAATTTGCTAAGTTATGAAATTTATAATTATATAAAATTACTTGAATAACTCTTCTTCTTCTTTTTAACACAAAATTTTATATATATATATATATATATATATATATATATATATATATATATATATATATATATATATATATATATATATAATTTTGATTTCCACAGTATTCTGGTAAAGGAAATTATATCCACCATATAAATTTTTAAATATAGAATTTTCATTTTTAAATTCAAATCCTTCCCAAATTAAATCTTAATTATACAGAAGTTAATTGACAAACATCTGATAAATTCCAATATTGAAATGTTTAAACTTTCATCACAGAGAATCTACAGGCACGAAGAAGACAGGAAGTAGGAAAATTGTATAAATAAATCAGTGATCACAAGACCCTACCTGATCCTGATGCTGATATGAAAACCCCGAAAATTTTTGAGAGAATTTGTTCCCCTCCAATAACTTTCCTCTGAAAATCTTTCCTAGAATTCTCCTTCTGAATTTCGCTACCAAAAGATGTCTCCTAAAATTCCCGTCTCCAAAATTCCTTCCCAAATTCGTTGTCCAAAATTCCCGGTCCCCCAAAAATGAACCCCAAAGTTGTGATAAAGAGTTTTCTCCTCAAATCGGGGCACTAATCATGCGTTTACCCAAGATGACTCTTTGCTCAACTGAGTTAACTCTAAAATTAACTTTTATTAATCTTTGCTTGCACATTAAATGAATTATTAAATAACTTTATTTAATATTCCACTTAACTTCTATTTTAATCTTTATTACTTTTAAACCCATGCGCACTTTATGAAATTAAAATAACATTATAATTTTCTCTTATTTTATCTTTTTAATTAATTTCTTTTATTTTCAACTCATGCTCGCATCATGCGATCAAGAAACTTTAATAATTTAATATCTTTCAACTTTCAATTTATTTTAGAAACTTAATTGATAAAATATTTAATTAATTTAAATAACAATAATATTTAGCATTTATTTAAAAATGAACTCTAAATATACTATTATTAAATATTATCATGTTCTAAATTATCCTTAAACTTTTATCTCCAAATTCAATTCTTTTTATTTAATTAATTTCTCAATTTATTAAATATTTAAAGATATCATATTAATTCTCCATTAAATTAAATCATTAATTAATCTTTTTAATTAGACTTAATTAATGGAAAATACATCAAAGACTCATAAAGCAACATACGAAAACCCACCATAGAAAAATACATACTAAATTAAATAAAAAGGGTTATAATCACGAAATAACATCATTTGATGCATTCGGAGGGTACTTAACTCAGATACTTGTCCTAATTATCAATTAGGACAATTGGCTAATAGGTTTAGGATTTGGACTTAAGAGTTTATCTCCCCTCTCTTACCATTGAGATAATGCGATAGGGTACGCTCATCCTGGCAATTCAAGGAAGTCGATACCTGGTACCTGCAACCTGCATAAAATCCACGCATGTACTAACACAATATTCTAAGCTAAAAAGACAATGGCAGGAAGTGGTGCATCGTGTAGATCCCGACTAGCAGGTGACTACGACTCCCTTCCTAAACCACATCAGAAACACCATACATAAAGAAAACAAACACGCACACCATACACATGCAGTATGGGGTAAGTATCCATAAGAAAGCACATGTGATAATAAACCATCTAACTAATCATCATCGATAATTGAAAACATTGAATAATCATCATACATGCATGAAATATAGAGTACCAAGTAATCTCATCATATAACAAACTGAATGTAAAACAACATCTGATAATCTCTAAAATAATAATACTAATCATTAAACATAAAATTGGCCTAAAAGAGTTTGGCAAGGATAACTGAAATGCGACTTAGGGGTAGGCACTACATCCACCCCCCCTAGACTTAGGCTTACTCCTGGAAGCCTATAAGAAAAGAAAAGCTAAGGACTCACTGTGCGGGTCCCATTGGACCCTTTCCCCCTGCAGGAGGATATGACTCCACTGAGTACACTCTCTGGGCTCTACCCATGCCACCAACTGTAGGTTTTGAAGCTGCGGGTCCCTATCCTGAGAACTGTGGTTTCCTTTGAGTGCAATGAGATGATTTGTGTCCACGTTGTCCACATGTGAAACACTCTCCATCGAAGCTCCTCTGAACTCTAGGTGCATTAGACTACTGGAAACTATCCCCACTAGGATAAGACTGAACACTCTTAGATGGTTGATCATACTGGTTGGGCTTGTTGCGATGAGCCTTGTGATAGTTCCTAGCATTGGAACCACCACCACCACCACTCGGTGCGGGAGGATAAGTTCCTTCCTGCTGCTGATTACCCCCAGAAGGAGGTTTCCTATTACCACCTGCTCCCTGACCACCCTTTGATCCCGATGCTGAAGGTGCTCCTACAAAACTCCCATGTCCTAAGTTCACACTCTGCTCTACAAGGACGGCTCGATGTACCGCATCCTTGAGGGTTTTAGGTTCAAACACCTTAACACCCCCAATTAAGCGGTTGTTCAAACCTCTGATGAAATGTTGTGCCAACTGTGCTGGGTTGTCACTGAATCCTGAAAAGGGCATGAGCTCAAAGAACTTGCACTCATTCTCTATAACGGTCATAGTGTACTGCCTTAGGTTATGGAACTCATCTTCTCTATGCTGCTTCCATTCCTCTGGTAGGAATCGCTCACGGAAGCTCTCTAAGAATAACTCCCATGTGACACTGTTCATGGTTAAGCCCAGTTTCTTTTCCTCGATCGTCCACCAAGTGGCCCCAAAGAACTCTAGGTTGGTGATAGAAAACCTTGCTTTGACATTACTGTCAAAGTCCTGCATAGCAAAAATCCTGTCAAGGGCAATAAGCCACTGCTCAGCTACATATCTAGAACCTTGCCCGTTAAAGGGCTTGACCTTGGACCTCTGAAGGTCCTTCATCTGTGAAGATACAATGGATCTATGTCGATCCCTCAAAGGGCTCCTAGACCTAGGTCTATGCTCATGTCCTGCCCGATGTGCTCTATCCTGATCATGAATAGGAGGTATGTGATCAATGATGGTTCGCATCATTTGCCTCAGACCAATCTCCTCTGAGTAAGCATGCTCCTCTCTATGGTTCTCTTCCTGATGCTCACTGACATGCTCTTCCCTATTCTCTTCCTGAATGGGGCTCTCGTGGATAGACTCATGAACACTAATACCTCTGCCTCGTCCA